>JAMPIV010012460.1:0-37500 GCA_024509875.1 Oreohelix idahoensis
CCCCCCCCCCCCCCCCCCCCCCCCCCCCCCCCCCCCCCCCCCCCCCCCCCCCCCCCCCCCCCCCCCCCCCCCCCCCCCCCCCCCCCCCCCCCCCCCCCCCCCCCCCCCCCCCCCCCCCCCCCCCCCCCCCCCCCCCCCCCCCCCCCCCCCCCCCCCCCCCCCCCCCCCCCCCCCCCCCCCCCCCCCCCCCCCCCCCCCCCCCCCCCCCCCCCCCCCCCCCCCCCCCCCCCCCCCCCCCCCCCCCCCCCCCCCCCCCCCCCCCCCCCCCCCCCCCCCCCCCCCCCCCCCCCCCCCCCCCCCCCCCCCCCCCCCCCCCCCCCCCCCCCCCCCCCCCCCCCCCCCCCCCCCCCCCCCCCCCCCCCCCCCCCCCCCCCCCCCCCCCCCCCCCCCCCCCCCCCCCCCCCCCCCCCCCCCCCCCCCCCCCCCCCCCCCCCCCCCCCCCCCCCCCCCCCCCCCCCCCCCCCCCCCCCCCCCCCCCCCCCCCCCCCCCCCCCCCCCCCCCCCCCCCCCCCCCCCCCCCCCCCCCCCCCCCCCCCCCCCCCCCCCCCCCCCCCCCCCCCCCCCCCCCCCCCCCCCCCCCCCCCCCCCCCCCCCCCCCCCCCCCCCCCCCCCCCCCCCCCCCCCCCCCCCCCCCCCCCCCCCCCCCCCCCCCCCCCCCCCCCCCCCCCCCCCCCCCCCCCCCCCCCCCCCCCCCCCCCCCCCCCCCCCCCCCCCCCCCCCCCCCCCCCCCCCCCCCCCCCCCCCCCCCCCCCCCCCCCCCCCCCCCCCCCCCCCCCCCCCCCCCCCCCCCCCCCCCCCCCCCCCCCCCCCCCCCCCCCCCCCCCCCCCCCCCCCCCCCCCCCCCCCCCCCCCCCCCCCCCCCCCCCCCCCCCCCCCCCCCCCCCCCCCCCCCCCCCCCCCCCCCCCCCCCCCCCCCCCCCCCCCCCCCCCCCCCCCCCCCCCCCCCCCCCCCCCCCCCCCCCCCCCCCCCCCCCCCCCCCCACCCCCCCCCCCCCCCCCCCCCCCCCCCCCCCCCCCCCCCCCCCCCCCCCCCCCCCCCCCCCCCCCCCCCCCCCCCCCCCCCCCCCCCCCCCCCCCCCCCCCCCCCCCCCCCCCCCCCCCCCCCCCCCCCCCCCCCCCCCCCCCCCCCCCCCCCCCCCCCCCCCCCCCCCCCCCCCCCCCCCCCCCCCCCCCCCCCCCCCCCCCCCCCCCCCCCCCCCCCCCCCCCCCCCCCCCCCCCCCCCCCCCCCCCCCCCCCCCCCCCCCCCCCCCCCCCCCCCCCCCCCCCCCCCCCCCCCCCCCCCCCCCCCCCCCCCCCCCCCCCCCCCCCCCCCCCCCCCCCCCCCCCCCCCCCCCCCCCCCCCCCCCCCCCCCCCCCCCCCCCCCCCCCCCCCCCCCCCCCCCCCCCCCCCCCCCCCCCCCCCCCCCCCCCCCCCCCCCCCCCCCCCCCCCCCCCCCCCCCCCCCCCCCCCCCCCCCCCCCCCCCCCCCCCCCCCCCCCCCCCCCCCCCCCCCCCCCCCCCCCCCCCCCCCCCCCCCCCCCCCCCCCCCCCCCCCCCCCCCCCCCCCCCCCCCCCCCCCCCCCCCCCCCCCCCCCCCCCCCCCCCCCCCCCCCCCCCCCCCCCCCCCCCCCCCCCCCCCCCCCCCCCCCCCCCCCCCCCCCCCCCCCCCCCCCCCCCCCCCCCCCCCCCCCCCCCCCCCCCCCCCCCCCCCCCCCCCCCCCCCCCCCCCCCCCCCCCCCCCCCCCCCCCCCCCCCCCCCCCCCCCCCCCCCCCCCCCCCCCCCCCCCCCACCCCCCCCCCCCCCCCCCCCCCCCCCCCCCCCCCCCCCCCCCCCCCCCCCCCCCCCCCCCCCCCCCCCCCCCCCCCCCCCCCCCCCCCCCCCCCCCCCCCCCCCCCCCCCCCCCCCCCCCCCCCCCCCCCCCCCCCCCCCCCCCCCCCCCCCCCCCCCCCCCCCCCCCCCCCCCCCCCCCCCCCCCCCCCCCCCCCCCCCCCCCCCCCCCCCCCCCCCCCCCCCCCCCCCCCCCCCCCCCCCCCCCCCCCCCCCCCCCCCCCCCCCCCCCCCCCCCCCCCCCCCCCCCCCCCCCCCCCCCCCCCCCCCCCCCCCCCCCCCCCCCCCCCCCCCCCCCCCCCCCCCCCCCCCCCCCCCCCCCCCCCCCCCCCCCCCCCCCCCCCCCCCCCCCCCCCCCCCCCCCCCCCCCCCCCCCCCCCCCCCCCCCCCCCCCCCCCCCCCCCCCCCCCCCCCCCCCCCCCCCCCCCCCCCCCCCCCCCCCCCCCCCCCCCCCCCCCCCCCCCCCCCCCCCCCCCCCCCCCCCCCCCCCCCCCCCCCCCCCCCCCCCCCCCCCCCCCCCCCCCCCCCCCCCCCCCCCCCCCCCCCCCCCCCCCCCCCCCCCCCCCCCCCCCCCCCCCCCCCCCCCCCCCCCCCCCCCCCCCCCCCCCCCCCCCCCCCCCCCCCCCCCCCCCCCCCCCCCCCCCCCCCCCCCCCCCCCCCCCCCCCCCCCCCCCCCCCCCCCCCCCCCCCCCCCCCCCCCCCCCCCCCCCCCCCCCCCCCCCCCCCCCCCCCCCCCCCCCCCCCCCCCCCCCCCCCCCCCCCCCCCCCCCCCCCCCCCCCCCCCCCCCCCCCCCCCCCCCCCCCCCCCCCCCCCCCCCCCCCCCCCCCCCCCCCCCCCCCCCCCCCCCCCCCCCCCCCCCCCCCCCCCCCCCCCCCCCCCCCCCCCCCCCCCCCCCCCCCCCCCCCCCCCCCCCCCCCCCCCCCCCCCCCCCCCCCCCCCCCCCCCCCCCCCCCCCCCCCCCCCCCCCCCCCCCCCCCCCCCCCCCCCCCCCCCCCCCCCCCCCCCCCCCCCCCCCCCCCCCCCCCCCCCCCCCCCCCCCCCCCCCCCCCCCCCCCCCCCCCCCCCCCCCCCCCCCCCCCCCCCCCCCCCCCCCCCCCCCCCCCCCCCCCCCCCCCCCCCCCCCCCCCCCCCCCCCCCCCCCCCCCCCCCCCCCCCCCCCCCCCCCCCCCCCCCCCCCCCCCCCCCCCCCCCCCCCCCCCCCCCCCCCCCCCCCCCCCCCCCCCCCCCCCCCCCCCCCCCCCCCCCCCCCCCCCCCCCCCCCCCCCCCCCCCCCCCCCCCCCCCCCCCCCCCCCCCCCCCCCCCCCCCCCCCCCCCCCCCCCCCCCCCCCCCCCCCCCCCCCCCCCCCCCCCCCCCCCCCCCCCCCCCCCCCCCCCCCCCCCCCCCCCCCCCCCCCCCCCCCCCCCCCCCCCCCCCCCCCCCCCCCCCCCCCCCCCCCCCCCCCCCCCCCCCCCCCCCCCCCCCCCCCCCCCCCCCCCCCCCCCCCCCCCCCCCCCCCCCCCCCCCCCCCCCCCCCCCCCCCCCCCCCCCCCCCCCCCCCCCCCCCCCCCCCCCCCCCCCCCCCCCCCCCCCCCCCCCCCCCCCCCCCCCCCCCCCCCCCCCCCCCCCCCCCCCCCCCCCCCCCCCCCCCCCCCCCCCCCCCCCCCCCCCCCCCCCCCCCCCCCCCCCCCCCCCCCCCCCCCCCCCCCCCCCCCCCCCCCCCCCCCCCCCCCCCCCCCCCCCCCCCCCCCCCCCCCCCCCCCCCCCCCCCCCCCCCCCCCCCCCCCCCCCCCCCCCCCCCCCCCCCCCCCCCCCCCCCCCCCCCCCCCCCCCCCCCCCCCCCCCCCCCCCCCCCCCCCCCCCCCCCCCCCCCCCCCCCCCCCCCCCCCCCCCCCCCCCCCCCCCCCCCCCCCCCCCCCCCCCCCCCCCCCCCCCCCCCCCCCCCCCCCCCCCCCCCCCCCCCCCCCCCCCCCCCCCCCCCCCCCCCCCCCCCCCCCCCCCCCCCCCCCCCCCCCCCCCCCCCCCCCCCCCCCCCCCCCCCCCCCCCCCCCCCCCCCCCCCCCCCCCCCCCCCCCCCCCCCCCCCCCCCCCCCCCCCCCCCCCCCCCCCCCCCCCCCCCCCCCCCCCCCCCCCCCCCCCCCCCCCCCCCCCCCCCCCCCCCCCCCCCCCCCCCCCCCCCCCCCCCCCCCCCCCCCCCCCCCCCCCCCCCCCCCCCCCCCCCCCCCCCCCCCCCCCCCCCCCCCCCCCCCCCCCCCCCCCCCCCCCCCCCCCCCCCCCCCCCCCCCCCCCCCCCCCCCCCCCCCCCCCCCCCCCCCCCCCCCCCCCCCCCCCCCCCCCCCCCCCCCCCCCCCCCCCCCCCCCCCCCCCCCCCCCCCCCCCCCCCCCCCCCCCCCCCCCCCCCCCCCCCCCCCCCCCCCCCCCACCCCCCCCCCCCCCCCCCCCCCCCCCCCCCCCCCCCCCCCCCCCCCCCCCCCCCCCCCCCCCCCCCCCCCCCCCCCCCCCCCCCCCCCCCCCCCCCCCCCCCCCCCCCCCCCCCCCCCCCCCCCCCCCCCCCCCCCCCCCCCCCCCCCCCCCCCCCCCCCCCCCCCCCCCCCCCCCCCCCCCCCCCCCCCCCCCCCCCCCCCCCCCCCCCCCCCCCCCCCCCCCCCCCCCCCCCCCCCCCCCCCCCCCCCCCCCCCCCCCCCCCCCCCCCCCCCCCCCCCCCCCCCCCCCCCCCCCCCCCCCCCCCCCCCCCCCCCCCCCCCCCCCCCCCCCCCCCCCCCCCCCCCCCCCCCCCCCCCCCCCCCCCCCCCCCCCCCCCCCCCCCCCCCCCCCCCCCCCCCCCCCCCCCCCCCCCCCCCCCCCCCCCCCCCCCCCCCCCCCCCCCCCCCCCCCCCCCCCCCCCCCCCCCCCCCCCCCCCCCCCCCCCCCCCCCCCCCCCCCCCCCCCCCCCCCCCCCCCCCCCCCCCCCCCCCCCCCCCCCCCCCCCCCCCCCCCCCCCCCCCCCCCCCCCCCCCCCCCCCCCCCCCCCCCCCCCCCCCCCCCCCCCCCCCCCCCCCCCCCCCCCCCCCCCCCCCCCCCCCCCCCCCCCCCCCCCCCCCCCCCCCCCCCCCCCCCCCCCCCCCCCCCCCCCCCCCCCCCCCCCCCCCCCCCCCCCCCCCCCCCCCCCCCCCCCCCCCCCCCCCCCCCCCCCCCCCCCCCCCCCCCCCCCCCCCCCCCCCCCCCCCCCCCCCCCCCCCCCCCCCCCCCCCCCCCCCCCCCCCCCCCCCCCCCCCCCCCCCCCCCCCCCCCCCCCCCCCCCCCCCCCCCCCCCCCCCCCCCCCCCCCCCCCCCCCCCCCCCCCCCCCCCCCCCCCCCCCCCCCCCCCCCCCCCCCCCCCCCCCCCCCCCCCCCCCACCCCCCCCCCCCCCCCCCCCCCCCCCCCCCCCCCCCCCCCCCCCCCCCCCCCCCCCCCCCCCCCCCCCCCCCCCCCCCCCCCCCCCCCCCCCCCCCCCCCCCCCCCCCCCCCCCCCCCCCCCCCCCCCCCCCCCCCCCCCCCCCCCCCCCCCCCCCCCCCCCCCCCCCCCCCCCCCCCCCCCCCCCCCCCCCCCCCCCCCCCCCCCCCCCCCCCCCCCCCCCCCCCCCCCCCCCCCCCCCCCCCCCCCCCCCCCCCCCCCCCCCCCCCCCCCCCCCCCCCCCCCCCCCCCCCCCCCCCCCCCCCCCCCCCCCCCCCCCCCCCCCCCCCCCCCCCCCCCCCCCCCCCCCCCCCCCCCCCCCCCCCCCCCCCCCCCCCCCCCCCCCCCCCCCCCCCCCCCCCCCCCCCCCCCCCCCCCCCCCCCCCCCCCCCCCCCCCCCCCCCCCCCCCCCCCCCCCCCCCCCCCCCCCCCCCCCCCCCCCCCCCCCCCCCCCCCCCCCCCCCCCCCCCCCCCCCCCCCCCCCCCCCCCCCCCCCCCCCCCCCCCCCCCCCCCCCCCCCCCCCCCCCCCCCCCCCCCCCCCCCCCCCCCCCCCCCCCCCCCCCCCCCCCCCCCCCCCCCCCCCCCCCCCCCCCCCCCCCCCCCCCCCCCCCCCCCCCCCCCCCCCCCCCCCCCCCCCCCCCCCCCCCCCCCCCCCCCCCCCCCCCCCCCCCCCCCCCCCCCCCCCCCCCCCCCCCCCCCCCCCCCCCCCCCCCCCCCCCCCCCCCCCCCCCCCCCCCCCCCCCCCCCCCCCCCCCCCCCCCCCCCCCCCCCCCCCCCCCCCCCCCCCCCCCCCCCCCCCCCCCCCCCCCCCCCCCCCCCCCCCCCCCCCCCCCCCCCCCCCCCCCCCCCCCCCCCCCCCCCCCCCCCCCCCCCCCCCCCCCCCCCCCCCCCCCCCCCCCCCCCCCCCCCCCCCCCCCCCCCCCCCCCCCCCCCCCCCCCCCCCCCCCCCCCCCCCCCCCCCCCCCCCCCCCCCCCCCCCCCCCCCCCCCCCCCCCCCCCCCCCCCCCCCCCCCCCCCCCCCCCCCCCCCCCCCCCCCCCCCCCCCCCCCCCCCCCCCCCCCCCCCCCCCCCCCCCCCCCCCCCCCCCCCCCCCCCCCCCCCCCCCCCCCCCCCCCCCCCCCCCCCCCCCCCCCCCCCCCCCCCCCCCCCCCCCCCCCCCCCCCCCCCCCCCCCCCCCCCCCCCCCCCCCCCCCCCCCCCCCCCCCCCCCCCCCCCCCCCCCCCCCCCCCCCCCCCCCCCCCCCCCCCCCCCCCCCCCCCCCCCCCCCCCCCCCCCCCCCCCCCCCCCCCCCCCCCCCCCCCCCCCCCCCCCCCCCCCCCCCCCCCCCCCCCCCCCCCCCCCCCCCCCCCCCCCCCCCCCCCCCCCCCCCCCCCCCCCCCCCCCCCCCCCCCCCCCCCCCCCCCCCCCCCCCCCCCCCCCCCCCCCCCCCCCCCCCCCCCCCCCCCCCCCCCCCCCCCCCCCCCCCCCCCCCCCCCCCCCCCCCCCCCCCCCCCCCCCCCCCCCCCCCCCCCCCCCCCCCCCCCCCCCCCCCCCCCCCCCCCCCCCCCCCCCCCCCCCCCCCCCCCCCCCCCCCCCCCCCCCCCCCCCCCCCCCCCCCCCCCCCCCCCCCCCCCCCCCCCCCCCCCCCCCCCCCCCCCCCCCCCCCCCCCCCCCCCCCCCCCCCCCCCCCCCCCCCCCCCCCCCCCCCCCCCCCCCCCCCCCCCCCCCCCCCCCCCCCCCCCCCCCCCCCCCCCCCCCCCCCCCCCCCCCCCCCCCCCCCCCCCCCCCCCCCCCCCCCCCCCCCCCCCCCCCCCCCCCCCCCCCCCCCCCCCCCCCCCCCCCCCCCCCCCCCCCCCCCCCCCCCCCCCCCCCCCCCCCCCCCCCCCCCCCCCCCCCCCCCCCCCCCCCCCCCCCCCCCCCCCCCCCCCCCCCCCCCCCCCCCCCCCCCCCCCCCCCCCCCCCCCCCCCCCCCCCCCCCCCCCCCCCCCCCCCCCCCCCCCCCCCCCCCCCCCCCCCCCCCCCCCCCCCCCCCCCCCCCCCCCCCCCCCCCCCCCCCCCCCCCCCCCCCCCCCCCCCCCCCCCCCCCCCCCCCCCCCCCCCCCCCCCCCCCCCCCCCCCCCCCCCCCCCCCCCCCCCCCCCCCCCCCCCCCCCCCCCCCCCCCCCCCCCCCCCCCCCCCCCCCCCCCCCCCCCCCCCCCCCCCCCCCCCCCCCCCCCCCCCCCCCCCCCCCCCCCCCCCCCCCCCCCCCCCCCCCCCCCCCCCCCCCCCCCCCCCCCCCCCCCCCCCCCCCCCCCCCCCCCCCCCCCCCCCCCCCCCCCCCCCCCCCCCCCCCCCCCCCCCCCCCCCCCCCCCCCCCCCCCCCCCCCCCCCCCCCCCCCCCCCCCCCCCCCCCCCCCCCCCCCCCCCCCCCCCCCCCCCCCCCCCCCCCCCCCCCCCCCCCCCCCCCCCCCCCCCCCCCCCCCCCCCCCCCCCCCCCCCCCCCCCCCCCCCCCCCCCCCCCCCCCCCCCCCCCCCCCCCCCCCCCCCCCCCCCCCCCCCCCCCCCCCCCCCCCCCCCCCCCCCCCCCCCCCCCCCCCCCCCCCCCCCCCCCCCCCCCCCCCCCCCCCCCCCCCCCCCCCCCCCCCCCCCCCCCCCCCCCCCCCCCCCCCCCCCCCCCCCCCCCCCCCCCCCCCCCCCCCCCCCCCCCCCCCCCCCCCCCCCCCCCCCCCCCCCCCCCCCCCCCCCCCCCCCCCCCCCCCCCCCCCCCCCCCCCCCCCCCCCCCCCCCCCCCCCCCCCCCCCCCCCCCCCCCCCCCCCCCCCCCCCCCCCCCCCCCCCCCCCCCCCCCCCCCCCCCCCCCCCCCCCCCCCCCCCCCCCCCCCCCCCCCCCCACCCCCCCCCCCCCCCCCCCCCCCCCCCCCCCCCCCCCCCCCCCCCCCCCCCCCCCCCCCCCCCCCCCCCCCCCCCCCCCCCCCCCCCCCCCCCCCCCCCCCCCCCCCCCCCCCCCCCCCCCCCCCCCCCCCCCCCCCCCCCCCCCCCCCCCCCCCCCCCCCCCCCCCCCCCCCCCCCCCCCCCCCCCCCCCCCCCCCCCCCCCCCCCCCCCCCCCCCCCCCCCCCCCCCCCCCCCCCCCCCCCCCCCCCCCCCCCCCCCCCCCCCCCCCCCCCCCCCCCCCCCCCCCCCCCCCCCCCCCCCCCCCCCCCCCCCCCCCCCCCCCCCCCCCCCCCCCCCCCCCCCCCCCCCCCCCCCCCCCCCCCCCCCCCCCCCCCCCCCCCCCCCCCCCCCCCCCCCCCCCCCCCCCCCCCCCCCCCCCCCCCCCCCCCCCCCCCCCCCCCCCCCCCCCCCCCCCCCCCCCCCCCCCCCCCCCCCCCCCCCCCCCCCCCCCCCCCCCCCCCCCCCCCCCCCCCCCCCCCCCCCCCCCCCCCCCCCCCCCCCCCCCCCCCCCCCCCCCCCCCCCCCCCCCCCCCCCCCCCCCCCCCCCCCCCCCCCCCCCCCCCCCCCCCCCCCCCCCCCCCCCCCCCCCCCCCCCCCCCCCCCCCCCCCCCCCCCCCCCCCCCCCCCCCCCCCCCCCCCCCCCCCCCCCCCCCCCCCCCCCCCCCCCCCCCCCCCCCCCCCCCCCCCCCCCCCCCCCCCCCCCCCCCCCCCCCCCCCCCCCCCCCCCCCCCCCCCCCCCCCCCCCCCCCCCCCCCCCCCCCCCCCCCCCCCCCCCCCCCCCCCCCCCCCCCCCCCCCCCCCCCCCCCCCCCCCCCCCCCCCCCCCCCCCCCCCCCCCCCCCCCCCCCCCCCCCCCCCCCCCCCCCCCCCCCCCCCCCCCCCCCCCCCCCCCCCCCCCCCCCCCCCCCCCCCCCCCCCCCCCCCCCCCCCCCCCCCCCCCCCCCCCCCCCCCCCCCCCCCCCCCCCCCCCCCCCCCCCCCCCCCCCCCCCCCCCCCCCCCCCCCCCCCCCCCCCCCCCCCCCCCCCCCCCCCCCCCCCCCCCCCCCCCCCCCCCCCCCCCCCCCCCCCCCCCCCCCCCCCCCCCCCCCCCCCCCCCCCCCCCCCCCCCCCCCCCCCCCCCCCCCCCCCCCCCCCCCCCCCCCCCCCCCCCCCCCCCCCCCCCCCCCCCCCCCCCCCCCCCCCCCCCCCCCCCCCCCCCCCCCCCCCCCCCCCCCCCCCCCCCCCCCCCCCCCCCCCCCCCCCCCCCCCCCCCCCCCCCCCCCCCCCCCCCCCCCCCCCCCCCCCCCCCCCCCCCCCCCCCCCCCCCCCCCCCCCCCCCCCCCCCCCCCCCCCCCCCCCCCCCCCCCCCCCCCCCCCCCCCCCCCCCCCCCCCCCCCCCCCCCCCCCCCCCCCCCCCCCCCCCCCCCCCCCCCCCCCCCCCCCCCCCCCCCCCCCCCCCCCCCCCCCCCCCCCCCCCCCCCCCCCCCCCCCCCCCCCCCCCCCCCCCCCCCCCCCCCCCCCCCCCCCCCCCCCCCCCCCCCCCCCCCCCCCCCCCCCCCCCCCCCCCCCCCCCCCCCCCCCCCCCCCCCCCCCCCCCCCCCCCCCCCCCCCCCCCCCCCCCCCCCCCCCCCCCCCCCCCCCCCCCCCCCCCCCCCCCCCCCCCCCCCCCCCCCCCCCCCCCCCCCCCCCCCCCCCCCCCCCCCCCCCCCCCCCCCCCCCCCCCCCCCCCCCCCCCCCCCCCCCCCCCCCCCCCCCCCCCCCCCCCCCCCCCCCCCCCCCCCCCCCCCCCCCCCCCCCCCCCCCCCCCCCCCCCCCCCCCCCCCCCCCCCCCCCCCCCCCCCCCCCCCCCCCCCCCCCCCCCCCCCCCCCCCCCCCCCCCCCCCCCCCCCCCCCCCCCCCCCCCCCCCCCCCCCCCCCCCCCCCCCCCCCCCCCCCCCCCCCCCCCCCCCCCCCCCCCCCCCCCCCCCCCCCCCCCCCCCCCCCCCCCCCCCCCCCCCCCCCCCCCCCCCCCCCCCCCCCCCCCCCCCCCCCCCCCCCCCCCCCCCCCCCCCCCCCCCCCCCCCCCCCCCCCCCCCCCCCCCCCCCCCCCCCCCCCCCCCCCCCCCCCCCCCCCCCCCCCCCCCCCCCCCCCCCCCCCCCCCCCCCCCCCCCCCCCCCCCCCCCCCCCCCCCCCCCCCCCCCCCCCCCCCCCCCCCCCCCCCCCCCCCCCCCCCCCCCCCCCCCCCCCCCCCCCCCCCCCCCCCCCCCCCCCCCCCCCCCCCCCCCCCCCCCCCCCCCCCCCCCCCCCCCCCCCCCCCCCCCCCCCCCCCCCCCCCCCCCCCCCCCCCCCCCCCCCCCCCCCCCCCCCCCCCCCCCCCCCCCCCCCCCCCCCCCCCCCCCCCCCCCCCCCCCCCCCCCCCCCCCCCCCCCCCCCCCCCCCCCCCCCCCCCCCCCCCCCCCCCCCCCCCCCCCCCCCCCCCCCCCCCCCCCCCCCCCCCCCCCCCCCCCCCCCCCCCCCCCCCCCCCCCCCCCCCCCCCCCCCCCCCCCCCCCCCCCCCCCCCCCCCCCCCCCCCCCCCCCCCCCCCCCCCCCCCCCCCCCCCCCCCCCCCCCCCCCCCCCCCCCCCCCCCCCCCCCCCCCCCCCCCCCCCCCCCCCCCCCCCCCCCCCCCCCCCCCCCCCCCCCCCCCCCCCCCCCCCCCCCCCCCCCCCCCCCCCCCCCCCCCCCCCCCCCCCCCCCCCCCCCCCCCCCCCCCCCCCCCCCCCCCCCCCCCCCCCCCCCCCCCCCCCCCCCCCCCCCCCCCCCCCCCCCCCCCCCCCCCCCCCCCCCCCCCCCCCCCCCCCCCCCCCCCCCCCCCCCCCCCCCCCCCCCCCCCCCCCCCCCCCCCCCCCCCCCCCCCCCCCCCCCCCCCCCCCCCCCCCCCCCCCCCCCCCCCCCCCCCCCCCCCCCCCCCCCCCCCCCCCCCCCCCCCCCCCCCCCCCCCCCCCCCCCCCCCCCCCCCCCCCCCCCCCCCCCCCCCCCCCCCCCCCCCCCCCCCCCCCCCCCCCCCCCCCCCCCCCCCCCCCCCCCCCCCCCCCCCCCCCCCCCCCCCCCCCCCCCCCCCCCCCCCCCCCCCCCCCCCCCCCCCCCCCCCCCCCCCCCCCCCCCCCCCCCCCCCCCCCCCCCCCCCCCCCCCCCCCCCCCCCCCCCCCCCCCCCCCCCCCCCCCCCCCCCCCCCCCCCCCCCCCCCCCCCCCCCCCCCCCCCCCCCCCCCCCCCCCCCCCCCCCCCCCCCCCCCCCCCCCCCCCCCCCCCCCCCCCCCCCCCCCCCCCCCCCCCCCCCCCCCCCCCCCCCCCCCCCCCCCCCCCCCCCCCCCCCCCCCCCCCCCCCCCCCCCCCCCCCCCCCCCCCCCCCCCCCCCCCCCCCCCCCCCCCCCCCCCCCCCCCCCCCCCCCCCCCCCCCCCCCCCCCCCCCCCCCCCCCCCCCCCCCCCCCCCCCCCCCCCCCCCCCCCCCCCCCCCCCCCCCCCCCCCCCCCCCCCCCCCCCCCCCCCCCCCCCCCCCCCCCCCCCCCCCCCCCCCCCCCCCCCCCCCCCCCCCCCCCCCCCCCCCCCCCCCCCCCCCCCCCCCCCCCCCCCCCCCCCCCCCCCCCCCCCCCCCCCCCCCCCCCCCCCCCCCCCCCCCCCCCCCCCCCCCCCCCCCCCCCCCCCCCCCCCCCCCCCCCCCCCCCCCCCCCCCCCCCCCCCCCCCCCCCCCCCCCCCCCCCCCCCCCCCCCCCCCCCCCCCCCCCCCCCCCCCCCCCCCCCCCCCCCCCCCCCCCCCCCCCCCCCCCCCCCCCCCCCCCCCCCCCCCCCCCCCCCCCCCCCCCCCCCCCCCCCCCCCCCCCCCCCCCCCCCCCCCCCCCCCCCCCCCCCCCCCCCCCCCCCCCCCCCCCCCCCCCCCCCCCCCCCCCCCCCCCCCCCCCCCCCCCCCCCCCCCCCCCCCCCCCCCCCCCCCCCCCCCCCCCCCCCCCCCCCCCCCCCCCCCCCCCCCCCCCCCCCCCCCCCCCCCCCCCCCCCCCCCCCCCCCCCCCCCCCCCCCCCCCCCCCCCCCCCCCCCCCCCCCCCCCCCCCCCCCCCCCCCCCCCCCCCCCCCCCCCCCCCCCCCCCCCCCCCCCCCCCCCCCCCCCCCCCCCCCCCCCCCCCCCCCCCCCCCCCCCCCCCCCCCCCCCCCCCCCCCCCCCCCCCCCCCCCCCCCCCCCCCCCCCCCCCCCCCCCCCCCCCCCCCCCCCCCCCCCCCCCCCCCCCCCCCCCCCCCCCCCCCCCCCCCCCCCCCCCCCCCCCCCCCCCCCCCCCCCCCCCCCCCCCCCCCCCCCCCCCCCCCCCCCCCCCCCCCCCCCCCCCCCCCCCCCCCCCCCCCCCCCCCCCCCCCCCCCCCCCCCCCCCCCCCCCCCCCCCCCCCCCCCCCCCCCCCCCCCCCCCCCCCCCCCCCCCCCCCCCCCCCCCCCCCCCCCCCCCCCCCCCCCCCCCCCCCCCCCCCCCCCCCCCCCCCCCCCCCCCCCCCCCCCCCCCCCCCCCCCCCCCCCCCCCCCCCCCCCCCCCCCCCCCCCCCCCCCCCCCCCCCCCCCCCCCCCCCCCCCCCCCCCCCCCCCCCCCCCCCCCCCCCCCCCCCCCCCCCCCCCCCCCCCCCCCCCCCCCCCCCCCCCCCCCCCCCCCCCCCCCCCCCCCCCCCCCCCCCCCCCCCCCCCCCCCCCCCCCCCCCCCCCCCCCCCCCCCCCCCCCCCCCCCCCCCCCCCCCCCCCCCCCCCCCCCCCCCCCCCCCCCCCCCCCCCCCCCCCCCCCCCCCCCCCCCCCCCCCCCCCCCCCCCCCCCCCCCCCCCCCCCCCCCCCCCCCCCCCCCCCCCCCCCCCCCCCCCCCCCCCCCCCCCCCCCCCCCCCCCCCCCCCCCCCCCCCCCCCCCCCCCCCCCCCCCCCCCCCCCCCCCCCCCCCCCCCCCCCCCCCCCCCCCCCCCCCCCCCCCCCCCCCCCCCCCCCCCCCCCCCCCCCCCCCCCCCCCCCCCCCCCCCCCCCCCCCCCCCCCCCCCCCCCCCCCCCCCCCCCCCCCCCCCCCCCCCCCCCCCCCCCCCCCCCCCCCCCCCCCCCCCCCCCCCCCCCCCCCCCCCCCCCCCCCCCCCCCCCCCCCCCCCCCCCCCCCCCCCCCCCCCCCCCCCCCCCCCCCCCCCCCCCCCCCCCCCCCCCCCCCCCCCCCCCCCCCCCCCCCCCCCCCCCCCCCCCCCCCCCCCCCCCCCCCCCCCCCCCCCCCCCCCCCCCCCCCCCCCCCCCCCCCCCCCCCCCCCCCCCCCCCCCCCCCCCCCCCCCCCCCCCCCCCCCCCCCCCCCCCCCCCCCCCCCCCCCCCCCCCCCCCCCCCCCCCCCCCCCCCCCCCCCCCCCCCCCCCCCCCCCCCCCCCCCCCCCCCCCCCCCCCCCCCCCCCCCCCCCCCCCCCCCCCCCCCCCCCCCCCCCCCCCCCCCCCCCCCCCCCCCCCCCCCCCCCCCCCCCCCCCCCCCCCCCCCCCCCCCCCCCCCCCCCCCCCCCCCCCCCCCCCCCCCCCCCCCCCCCCCCCCCCCCCCCCCCCCCCCCCCCCCCCCCCCCCCCCCCCCCCCCCCCCCCCCCCCCCCCCCCCCCCCCCCCCCCCCCCCCCCCCCCCCCCCCCCCCCCCCCCCCCCCCCCCCCCCCCCCCCCCCCCCCCCCCCCCCCCCCCCCCCCCCCCCCCCCCCCCCCCCCCCCCCCCCCCCCCCCCCCCCCCCCCCCCCCCCCCCCCCCCCCCCCCCCCCCCCCCCCCCCCCCCCCCCCCCCCCCCCCCCCCCCCCCCCCCCCCCCCCCCCCCCCCCCCCCCCCCCCCCCCCCCCCCCCCCCCCCCCCCCCCCCCCCCCCCCCCCCCCCCCCCCCCCCCCCCCCCCCCCCCCCCCCCCCCCCCCCCCCCCCCCCCCCCCCCCCCCCCCCCCCCCCCCCCCCCCCCCCCCCCCCCCCCCCCCCCCCCCCCCCCCCCCCCCCCCCCCCCCCCCCCCCCCCCCCCCCCCCCCCCCCCCCCCCCCCCCCCCCCCCCCCCCCCCCCCCCCCCCCCCCCCCCCCCCCCCCCCCCCCCCCCCCCCCCCCCCCCCCCCCCCCCCCCCCCCCCCCCCCCCCCCCCCCCCCCCCCCCCCCCCCCCCCCCCCCCCCCCCCCCCCCCCCCCCCCCCCCCCCCCCCCCCCCCCCCCCCCCCCCCCCCCCCCCCCCCCCCCCCCCCCCCCCCCCCCCCCCCCCCCCCCCCCCCCCCCCCCCCCCCCCCCCCCCCCCCCCCCCCCCCCCCCCCCCCCCCCCCCCCCCCCCCCCCCCCCCCCCCCCCCCCCCCCCCCCCCCCCCCCCCCCCCCCCCCCCCCCCCCCCCCCCCCCCCCCCCCCCCCCCCCCCCCCCCCCCCCCCCCCCCCCCCCCCCCCCCCCCCCCCCCCCCCCCCCCCCCCCCCCCCCCCCCCCCCCCCCCCCCCCCCCCCCCCCCCCCCCCCCCCCCCCCCCCCCCCCCCCCCCCCCCCCCCCCCCCCCCCCCCCCCCCCCCCCCCCCCCCCCCCCCCCCCCCCCCCCCCCCCCCCCCCCCCCCCCCCCCCCCCCCCCCCCCCCCCCCCCCCCCCCCCCCCCCCCCCCCCCCCCCCCCCCCCCCCCCCCCCCCCCCCCCCCCCCCCCCCCCCCCCCCCCCCCCCCCCCCCCCCCCCCCCCCCCCCCCCCCCCCCCCCCCCCCCCCCCCCCCCCCCCCCCCCCCCCCCCCCCCCCCCCCCCCCCCCCCCCCCCCCCCCCCCCCCCCCCCCCCCCCCCCCCCCCCCCCCCCCCCCCCCCCCCCCCCCCCCCCCCCCCCCCCCCCCCCCCCCCCCCCCCCCCCCCCCCCCCCCCCCCCCCCCCCCCCCCCCCCCCCCCCCCCCCCCCCCCCCCCCCCCCCCCCCCCCCCCCCCCCCCCCCCCCCCCCCCCCCCCCCCCCCCCCCCCCCCCCCCCCCCCCCCCCCCCCCCCCCCCCCCCCCCCCCCCCCCCCCCCCCCCCCCCCCCCCCCCCCCCCCCCCCCCCCCCCCCCCCCCCCCCCCCCCCCCCCCCCCCCCCCCCCCCCCCCCCCCCCCCCCCCCCCCCCCCCCCCCCCCCCCCCCCCCCCCCCCCCCCCCCCCCCCCCCCCCCCCCCCCCCCCCCCCCCCCCCCCCCCCCCCCCCCCCCCCCCCCCCCCCCCCCCCCCCCCCCCCCCCCCCCCCCCCCCCCCCCCCCCCCCCCCCCCCCCCCCCCCCCCCCCCCCCCCCCCCCCCCCCCCCCCCCCCCCCCCCCCCCCCCCCCCCCCCCCCCCCCCCCCCCCCCCCCCCCCCCCCCCCCCCCCCCCCCCCCCCCCCCCCCCCCCCCCCCCCCCCCCCCCCCCCCCCCCCCCCCCCCCCCCCCCCCCCCCCCCCCCCCCCCCCCCCCCCCCCCCCCCCCCCCCCCCCCCCCCCCCCCCCCCCCCCCCCCCCCCCCCCCCCCCCCCCCCCCCCCCCCCCCCCCCCCCCCCCCCCCCCCCCCCCCCCCCCCCCCCCCCCCCCCCCCCCCCCCCCCCCCCCCCCCCCCCCCCCCCCCCCCCCCCCCCCCCCCCCCCCCCCCCCCCCCCCCCCCCCCCCCCCCCCCCCCCCCCCCCCCCCCCCCCCCCCCCCCCCCCCCCCCCCCCCCCCCCCCCCCCCCCCCCCCCCCCCCCCCCCCCCCCCCCCCCCCCCCCCCCCCCCCCCCCCCCCCCCCCCCCCCCCCCCCCCCCCCCCCCCCCCCCCCCCCCCCCCCCCCCCCCCCCCCCCCCCCCCCCCCCCCCCCCCCCCCCCCCCCCCCCCCCCCCCCCCCCCCCCCCCCCCCCCCCCCCCCCCCCCCCCCCCCCCCCCCCCCCCCCCCCCCCCCCCCCCCCCCCCCCCCCCCCCCCCCCCCCCCCCCCCCCCCCCCCCCCCCCCCCCCCCCCCCCCCCCCCCCCCCCCCCCCCCCCCCCCCCCCCCCCCCCCCCCCCCCCCCCCCCCCCCCCCCCCCCCCCCCCCCCCCCCCCCCCCCCCCCCCCCCCCCCCCCCCCCCCCCCCCCCCCCCCCCCCCCCCCCCCCCCCCCCCCCCCCCCCCCCCCCCCCCCCCCCCCCCCCCCCCCCCCCCCCCCCCCCCCCCCCCCCCCCCCCCCCCCCCCCCCCCCCCCCCCCCCCCCCCCCCCCCCCCCCCCCCCCCCCCCCCCCCCCCCCCCCCCCCCCCCCCCCCCCCCCCCCCCCCCCCCCCCCCCCCCCCCCCCCCCCCCCCCCCCCCCCCCCCCCCCCCCCCCCCCCCCCCCCCCCCCCCCCCCCCCCCCCCCCCCCCCCCCCCCCCCCCCCCCCCCCCCCCCCCCCCCCCCCCCCCCCCCCCCCCCCCCCCCCCCCCCCCCCCCCCCCCCCCCCCCCCCCCCCCCCCCCCCCCCCCCCCCCCCCCCCCCCCCCCCCCCCCCCCCCCCCCCCCCCCCCCCCCCCCCCCCCCCCCCCCCCCCCCCCCCCCCCCCCCCCCCCCCCCCCCCCCCCCCCCCCCCCCCCCCCCCCCCCCCCCCCCCCCCCCCCCCCCCCCCCCCCCCCCCCCCCCCCCCCCCCCCCCCCCCCCCCCCCCCCCCCCCCCCCCCCCCCCCCCCCCCCCCCCCCCCCCCCCCCCCCCCCCCCCCCCCCCCCCCCCCCCCCCCCCCCCCCCCCCCCCCCCCCCCCCCCCCCCCCCCCCCCCCCCCCCCCCCCCCCCCCCCCCCCCCCCCCCCCCCCCCCCCCCCCCCCCCCCCCCCCCCCCCCCCCCCCCCCCCCCCCCCCCCCCCCCCCCCCCCCCCCCCCCCCCCCCCCCCCCCCCCCCCCCCCCCCCCCCCCCCCCCCCCCCCCCCCCCCCCCCCCCCCCCCCCCCCCCCCCCCCCCCCCCCCCCCCCCCCCCCCCCCCCCCCCCCCCCCCCCCCCCCCCCCCCCCCCCCCCCCCCCCCCCCCCCCCCCCCCCCCCCCCCCCCCCCCCCCCCCCCCCCCCCCCCCCCCCCCCCCCCCCCCCCCCCCCCCCCCCCCCCCCCCCCCCCCCCCCCCCCCCCCCCCCCCCCCCCCCCCCCCCCCCCCCCCCCCCCCCCCCCCCCCCCCCCCCCCCCCCCCCCCCCCCCCCCCCCCCCCCCCCCCCCCCCCCCCCCCCCCCCCCCCCCCCCCCCCCCCCCCCCCCCCCCCCCCCCCCCCCCCCCCCCCCCCCCCCCCCCCCCCCCCCCCCCCCCCCCCCCCCCCCCCCCCCCCCCCCCCCCCCCCCCCCCCCCCCCCCCCCCCCCCCCCCCCCCCCCCCCCCCCCCCCCCCCCCCCCCCCCCCCCCCCCCCCCCCCCCCCCCCCCCCCCCCCCCCCCCCCCCCCCCCCCCCCCCCCCCCCCCCCCCCCCCCCCCCCCCCCCCCCCCCCCCCCCCCCCCCCCCCCCCCCCCCCCCCCCCCCCCCCCCCCCCCCCCCCCCCCCCCCCCCCCCCCCCCCCCCCCCCCCCCCCCCCCCCCCCCCCCCCCCCCCCCCCCCCCCCCCCCCCCCCCCCCCCCCCCCCCCCCCCCCCCCCCCCCCCCCCCCCCCCCCCCCCCCCCCCCCCCCCCCCCCCCCCCCCCCCCCCCCCCCCCCCCCCCCCCCCCCCCCCCCCCCCCCCCCCCCCCCCCCCCCCCCCCCCCCCCCCCCCCCCCCCCCCCCCCCCCCCCCCCCCCCCCCCCCCCCCCCCCCCCCCCCCCCCCCCCCCCCCCCCCCCCCCCCCCCCCCCCCCCCCCCCCCCCCCCCCCCCCCCCCCCCCCCCCCCCCCCCCCCCCCCCCCCCCCCCCCCCCCCCCCCCCCCCCCCCCCCCCCCCCCCCCCCCCCCCCCCCCCCCCCCCCCCCCCCCCCCCCCCCCCCCCCCCCCCCCCCCCCCCCCCCCCCCCCCCCCCCCCCCCCCCCCCCCCCCCCCCCCCCCCCCCCCCCCCCCCCCCCCCCCCCCCCCCCCCCCCCCCCCCCCCCCCCCCCCCCCCCCCCCCCCCCCCCCCCCCCCCCCCCCCCCCCCCCCCCCCCCCCCCCCCCCCCCCCCCCCCCCCCCCCCCCCCCCCCCCCCCCCCCCCCCCCCCCCCCCCCCCCCCCCCCCCCCCCCCCCCCCCCCCCCCCCCCCCCCCCCCCCCCCCCCCCCCCCCCCCCCCCCCCCCCCCCCCCCCCCCCCCCCCCCCCCCCCCCCCCCCCCCCCCCCCCCCCCCCCCCCCCCCCCCCCCCCCCCCCCCCCCCCCCCCCCCCCCCCCCCCCCCCCCCCCCCCCCCCCCCCCCCCCCCCCCCCCCCCCCCCCCCCCCCCCCCCCCCCCCCCCCCCCCCCCCCCCCCCCCCCCCCCCCCCCCCCCCCCCCCCCCCCCCCCCCCCCCCCCCCCCCCCCCCCCCCCCCCCCCCCCCCCCCCCCCCCCCCCCCCCCCCCCCCCCCCCCCCCCCCCCCCCCCCCCCCCCCCCCCCCCCCCCCCCCCCCCCCCCCCCCCCCCCCCCCCCCCCCCCCCCCCCCCCCCCCCCCCCCCCCCCCCCCCCCCCCCCCCCCCCCCCCCCCCCCCCCCCCCCCCCCCCCCCCCCCCCCCCCCCCCCCCCCCCCCCCCCCCCCCCCCCCCCCCCCCCCCCCCCCCCCCCCCCCCCCCCCCCCCCCCCCCCCCCCCCCCCCCCCCCCCCCCCCCCCCCCCCCCCCCCCCCCCCCCCCCCCCCCCCCCCCCCCCCCCCCCCCCCCCCCCCCCCCCCCCCCCCCCCCCCCCCCCCCCCCCCCCCCCCCCCCCCCCCCCCCCCCCCCCCCCCCCCCCCCCCCCCCCCCCCCCCCCCCCCCCCCCCCCCCCCCCCCCCCCCCCCCCCCCCCCCCCCCCCCCCCCCCCCCCCCCCCCCCCCCCCCCCCCCCCCCCCCCCCCCCCCCCCCCCCCCCCCCCCCCCCCCCCCCCCCCCCCCCCCCCCCCCCCCCCCCCCCCCCCCCCCCCCCCCCCCCCCCCCCCCCCCCCCCCCCCCCCCCCCCCCCCCCCCCCCCCCCCCCCCCCCCCCCCCCCCCCCCCCCCCCCCCCCCCCCCCCCCCCCCCCCCCCCCCCCCCCCCCCCCCCCCCCCCCCCCCCCCCCCCCCCCCCCCCCCCCCCCCCCCCCCCCCCCCCCCCCCCCCCCCCCCCCCCCCCCCCCCCCCCCCCCCCCCCCCCCCCCCCCCCCCCCCCCCCCCCCCCCCCCCCCCCCCCCCCCCCCCCCCCCCCCCCCCCCCCCCCCCCCCCCCCCCCCCCCCCCCCCCCCCCCCCCCCCCCCCCCCCCCCCCCCCCCCCCCCCCCCCCCCCCCCCCCCCCCCCCCCCCCCCCCCCCCCCCCCCCCCCCCCCCCCCCCCCCCCCCCCCCCCCCCCCCCCCCCCCCCCCCCCCCCCCCCCCCCCCCCCCCCCCCCCCCCCCCCCCCCCCCCCCCCCCCCCCCCCCCCCCCCCCCCCCCCCCCCCCCCCCCCCCCCCCCCCCCCCCCCCCCCCCCCCCCCCCCCCCCCCCCCCCCCCCCCCCCCCCCCCCCCCCCCCCCCCCCCCCCCCCCCCCCCCCCCCCCCCCCCCCCCCCCCCCCCCCCCCCCCCCCCCCCCCCCCCCCCCCCCCCCCCCCCCCCCCCCCCCCCCCCCCCCCCCCCCCCCCCCCCCCCCCCCCCCCCCCCCCCCCCCCCCCCCCCCCCCCCCCCCCCCCCCCCCCCCCCCCCCCCCCCCCCCCCCCCCCCCCCCCCCCCCCCCCCCCCCCCCCCCCCCCCCCCCCCCCCCCCCCCCCCCCCCCCCCCCCCCCCCCCCCCCCCCCCCCCCCCCCCCCCCCCCCCCCCCCCCCCCCCCCCCCCCCCCCCCCCCCCCCCCCCCCCCCCCCCCCCCCCCCCCCCCCCCCCCCCCCCCCCCCCCCCCCCCCCCCCCCCCCCCCCCCCCCCCCCCCCCCCCCCCCCCCCCCCCCCCCCCCCCCCCCCCCCCCCCCCCCCCCCCCCCCCCCCCCCCCCCCCCCCCCCCCCCCCCCCCCCCCCCCCCCCCCCCCCCCCCCCCCCCCCCCCCCCCCCCCCCCCCCCCCCCCCCCCCCCCCCCCCCCCCCCCCCCCCCCCCCCCCCCCCCCCCCCCCCCCCCCCCCCCCCCCCCCCCCCCCCCCCCCCCCCCCCCCCCCCCCCCCCCCCCCCCCCCCCCCCCCCCCCCCCCCCCCCCCCCCCCCCCCCCCCCCCCCCCCCCCCCCCCCCCCCCCCCCCCCCCCCCCCCCCCCCCCCCCCCCCCCCCCCCCCCCCCCCCCCCCCCCCCCCCCCCCCCCCCCCCCCCCCCCCCCCCCCCCCCCCCCCCCCCCCCCCCCCCCCCCCCCCCCCCCCCCCCCCCCCCCCCCCCCCCCCCCCCCCCCCCCCCCCCCCCCCCCCCCCCCCCCCCCCCCCCCCCCCCCCCCCCCCCCCCCCCCCCCCCCCCCCCCCCCCCCCCCCCCCCCCCCCCCCCCCCCCCCCCCCCCCCCCCCCCCCCCCCCCCCCCCCCCCCCCCCCCCCCCCCCCCCCCCCCCCCCCCCCCCCCCCCCCCCCCCCCCCCCCCCCCCCCCCCCCCCCCCCCCCCCCCCCCCCCCCCCCCCCCCCCCCCCCCCCCCCCCCCCCCCCCCCCCCCCCCCCCCCCCCCCCCCCCCCCCCCCCCCCCCCCCCCCCCCCCCCCCCCCCCCCCCCCCCCCCCCCCCCCCCCCCCCCCCCCCCCCCCCCCCCCCCCCCCCCCCCCCCCCCCCCCCCCCCCCCCCCCCCCCCCCCCCCCCCCCCCCCCCCCCCCCCCCCCCCCCCCCCCCCCCCCCCCCCCCCCCCCCCCCCCCCCCCCCCCCCCCCCCCCCCCCCCCCCCCCCCCCCCCCCCCCCCCCCCCCCCCCCCCCCCCCCCCCCCCCCCCCCCCCCCCCCCCCCCCCCCCCCCCCCCCCCCCCCCCCCCCCCCCCCCCCCCCCCCCCCCCCCCCCCCCCCCCCCCCCCCCCCCCCCCCCCCCCCCCCCCCCCCCCCCCCCCCCCCCCCCCCCCCCCCCCCCCCCCCCCCCCCCCCCCCCCCCCCCCCCCCCCCCCCCCCCCCCCCCCCCCCCCCCCCCCCCCCCCCCCCCCCCCCCCCCCCCCCCCCCCCCCCCCCCCCCCCCCCCCCCCCCCCCCCCCCCCCCCCCCCCCCCCCCCCCCCCCCCCCCCCCCCCCCCCCCCCCCCCCCCCCCCCCCCCCCCCCCCCCCCCCCCCCCCCCCCCCCCCCCCCCCCCCCCCCCCCCCCCCCCCCCCCCCCCCCCCCCCCCCCCCCCCCCCCCCCCCCCCCCCCCCCCCCCCCCCCCCCCCCCCCCCCCCCCCCCCCCCCCCCCCCCCCCCCCCCCCCCCCCCCCCCCCCCCCCCCCCCCCCCCCCCCCCCCCCCCCCCCCCCCCCCCCCCCCCCCCCCCCCCCCCCCCCCCCCCCCCCCCCCCCCCCCCCCCCCCCCCCCCCCCCCCCCCCCCCCCCCCCCCCCCCCCCCCCCCCCCCCCCCCCCCCCCCCCCCCCCCCCCCCCCCCCCCCCCCCCCCCCCCCCCCCCCCCCCCCCCCCCCCCCCCCCCCCCCCCCCCCCCCCCCCCCCCCCCCCCCCCCCCCCCCCCCCCCCCCCCCCCCCCCCCCCCCCCCCCCCCCCCCCCCCCCCCCCCCCCCCCCCCCCCCCCCCCCCCCCCCCCCCCCCCCCCCCCCCCCCCCCCCCCCCCCCCCCCCCCCCCCCCCCCCCCCCCCCCCCCCCCCCCCCCCCCCCCCCCCCCCCCCCCCCCCCCCCCCCCCCCCCCCCCCCCCCCCCCCCCCCCCCCCCCCCCCCCCCCCCCCCCCCCCCCCCCCCCCCCCCCCCCCCCCCCCCCCCCCCCCCCCCCCCCCCCCCCCCCCCCCCCCCCCCCCCCCCCCCCCCCCCCCCCCCCCCCCCCCCCCCCCCCCCCCCCCCCCCCCCCCCCCCCCCCCCCCCCCCCCCCCCCCCCCCCCCCCCCCCCCCCCCCCCCCCCCCCCCCCCCCCCCCCCCCCCCCCCCCCCCCCCCCCCCCCCCCCCCCCCCCCCCCCCCCCCCCCCCCCCCCCCCCCCCCCCCCCCCCCCCCCCCCCCCCCCCCCCCCCCCCCCCCCCCCCCCCCCCCCCCCCCCCCCCCCCCCCCCCCCCCCCCCCCCCCCCCCCCCCCCCCCCCCCCCCCCCCCCCCCCCCCCCCCCCCCCCCCCCCCCCCCCCCCCCCCCCCCCCCCCCCCCCCCCCCCCCCCCCCCCCCCCCCCCCCCCCCCCCCCCCCCCCCCCCCCCCCCCCCCCCCCCCCCCCCCCCCCCCCCCCCCCCCCCCCCCCCCCCCCCCCCCCCCCCCCCCCCCCCCCCCCCCCCCCCCCCCCCCCCCCCCCCCCCCCCCCCCCCCCCCCCCCCCCCCCCCCCCCCCCCCCCCCCCCCCCCCCCCCCCCCCCCCCCCCCCCCCCCCCCCCCCCCCCCCCCCCCCCCCCCCCCCCCCCCCCCCCCCCCCCCCCCCCCCCCCCCCCCCCCCCCCCCCCCCCCCCCCCCCCCCCCCCCCCCCCCCCCCCCCCCCCCCCCCCCCCCCCCCCCCCCCCCCCCCCCCCCCCCCCCCCCCCCCCCCCCCCCCCCCCCCCCCCCCCCCCCCCCCCCCCCCCCCCCCCCCCCCCCCCCCCCCCCCCCCCCCCCCCCCCCCCCCCCCCCCCCCCCCCCCCCCCCCCCCCCCCCCCCCCCCCCCCCCCCCCCCCCCCCCCCCCCCCCCCCCCCCCCCCCCCCCCCCCCCCCCCCCCCCCCCCCCCCCCCCCCCCCCCCCCCCCCCCCCCCCCCCCCCCCCCCCCCCCCCCCCCCCCCCCCCCCCCCCCCCCCCCCCCCCCCCCCCCCCCCCCCCCCCCCCCCCCCCCCCCCCCCCCCCCCCCCCCCCCCCCCCCCCCCCCCCCCCCCCCCCCCCCCCCCCCCCCCCCCCCCCCCCCCCCCCCCCCCCCCCCCCCCCCCCCCCCCCCCCCCCCCCCCCCCCCCCCCCCCCCCCCCCCCCCCCCCCCCCCCCCCCCCCCCCCCCCCCCCCCCCCCCCCCCCCCCCCCCCCCCCCCCCCCCCCCCCCCCCCCCCCCCCCCCCCCCCCCCCCCCCCCCCCCCCCCCCCCCCCCCCCCCCCCCCCCCCCCCCCCCCCCCCCCCCCCCCCCCCCCCCCCCCCCCCCCCCCCCCCCCCCCCCCCCCCCCCCCCCCCCCCCCCCCCCCCCCCCCCCCCCCCCCCCCCCCCCCCCCCCCCCCCCCCCCCCCCCCCCCCCCCCCCCCCCCCCCCCCCCCCCCCCCCCCCCCCCCCCCCCCCCCCCCCCCCCCCCCCCCCCCCCCCCCCCCCCCCCCCCCCCCCCCCCCCCCCCCCCCCCCCCCCCCCCCCCCCCCCCCCCCCCCCCCCCCCCCCCCCCCCCCCCCCCCCCCCCCCCCCCCCCCCCCCCCCCCCCCCCCCCCCCCCCCCCCCCCCCCCCCCCCCCCCCCCCCCCCCCCCCCCCCCCCCCCCCCCCCCCCCCCCCCCCCCCCCCCCCCCCCCCCCCCCCCCCCCCCCCCCCCCCCCCCCCCCCCCCCCCCCCCCCCCCCCCCCCCCCCCCCCCCCCCCCCCCCCCCCCCCCCCCCCCCCCCCCCCCCCCCCCCCCCCCCCCCCCCCCCCCCCCCCCCCCCCCCCCCCCCCCCCCCCCCCCCCCCCCCCCCCCCCCCCCCCCCCCCCCCCCCCCCCCCCCCCCCCCCCCCCCCCCCCCCCCCCCCCCCCCCCCCCCCCCCCCCCCCCCCCCCCCCCCCCCCCCCCCCCCCCCCCCCCCCCCCCCCCCCCCCCCCCCCCCCCCCCCCCCCCCCCCCCCCCCCCCCCCCCCCCCCCCCCCCCCCCCCCCCCCCCCCCCCCCCCCCCCCCCCCCCCCCCCCCCCCCCCCCCCCCCCCCCCCCCCCCCCCCCCCCCCCCCCCCCCCCCCCCCCCCCCCCCCCCCCCCCCCCCCCCCCCCCCCCCCCCCCCCCCCCCCCCCCCCCCCCCCCCCCCCCCCCCCCCCCCCCCCCCCCCCCCCCCCCCCCCCCCCCCCCCCCCCCCCCCCCCCCCCCCCCCCCCCCCCCCCCCCCCCCCCCCCCCCCCCCCCCCCCCCCCCCCCCCCCCCCCCCCCCCCCCCCCCCCCCCCCCCCCCCCCCCCCCCCCCCCCCCCCCCCCCCCCCCCCCCCCCCCCCCCCCCCCCCCCCCCCCCCCCCCCCCCCCCCCCCCCCCCCCCCCCCCCCCCCCCCCCCCCCCCCCCCCCCCCCCCCCCCCCCCCCCCCCCCCCCCCCCCCCCCCCCCCCCCCCCCCCCCCCCCCCCCCCCCCCCCCCCCCCCCCCCCCCCCCCCCCCCCCCCCCCCCCCCCCCCCCCCCCCCCCCCCCCCCCCCCCCCCCCCCCCCCCCCCCCCCCCCCCCCCCCCCCCCCCCCCCCCCCCCCCCCCCCCCCCCCCCCCCCCCCCCCCCCCCCCCCCCCCCCCCCCCCCCCCCCCCCCCCCCCCCCCCCCCCCCCCCCCCCCCCCCCCCCCCCCCCCCCCCCCCCCCCCCCCCCCCCCCCCCCCCCCCCCCCCCCCCCCCCCCCCCCCCCCCCCCCCCCCCCCCCCCCCCCCCCCCCCCCCCCCCCCCCCCCCCCCCCCCCCCCCCCCCCCCCCCCCCCCCCCCCCCCCCCCCCCCCCCCCCCCCCCCCCCCCCCCCCCCCCCCCCCCCCCCCCCCCCCCCCCCCCCCCCCCCCCCCCCCCCCCCCCCCCCCCCCCCCCCCCCCCCCCCCCCCCCCCCCCCCCCCCCCCCCCCCCCCCCCCCCCCCCCCCCCCCCCCCCCCCCCCCCCCCCCCCCCCCCCCCCCCCCCCCCCCCCCCCCCCCCCCCCCCCCCCCCCCCCCCCCCCCCCCCCCCCCCCCCCCCCCCCCCCCCCCCCCCCCCCCCCCCCCCCCCCCCCCCCCCCCCCCCCCCCCCCCCCCCCCCCCCCCCCCCCCCCCCCCCCCCCCCCCCCCCCCCCCCCCCCCCCCCCCCCCCCCCCCCCCCCCCCCCCCCCCCCCCCCCCCCCCCCCCCCCCCCCCCCCCCCCCCCCCCCCCCCCCCCCCCCCCCCCCCCCCCCCCCCCCCCCCCCCCCCCCCCCCCCCCCCCCCCCCCCCCCCCCCCCCCCCCCCCCCCCCCCCCCCCCCCCCCCCCCCCCCCCCCCCCCCCCCCCCCCCCCCCCCCCCCCCCCCCCCCCCCCCCCCCCCCCCCCCCCCCCCCCCCCCCCCCCCCCCCCCCCCCCCCCCCCCCCCCCCCCCCCCCCCCCCCCCCCCCCCCCCCCCCCCCCCCCCCCCCCCCCCCCCCCCCCCCCCCCCCCCCCCCCCCCCCCCCCCCCCCCCCCCCCCCCCCCCCCCCCCCCCCCCCCCCCCCCCCCCCCCCCCCCCCCCCCCCCCCCCCCCCCCCCCCCCCCCCCCCCCCCCCCCCCCCCCCCCCCCCCCCCCCCCCCCCCCCCCCCCCCCCCCCCCCCCCCCCCCCCCCCCCCCCCCCCCCCCCCCCCCCCCCCCCCCCCCCCCCCCCCCCCCCCCCCCCCCCCCCCCCCCCCCCCCCCCCCCCCCCCCCCCCCCCCCCCCCCCCCCCCCCCCCCCCCCCCCCCCCCCCCCCCCCCCCCCCCCCCCCCCCCCCCCCCCCCCCCCCCCCCCCCCCCCCCCCCCCCCCCCCCCCCCCCCCCCCCCCCCCCCCCCCCCCCCCCCCCCCCCCCCCCCCCCCCCCCCCCCCCCCCCCCCCCCCCCCCCCCCCCCCCCCCCCCCCCCCCCCCCCCCCCCCCCCCCCCCCCCCCCCCCCCCCCCCCCCCCCCCCCCCCCCCCCCCCCCCCCCCCCCCCCCCCCCCCCCCCCCCCCCCCCCCCCCCCCCCCCCCCCCCCCCCCCCCCCCCCCCCCCCCCCCCCCCCCCCCCCCCCCCCCCCCCCCCCCCCCCCCCCCCCCCCCCCCCCCCCCCCCCCCCCCCCCCCCCCCCCCCCCCCCCCCCCCCCCCCCCCCCCCCCCCCCCCCCCCCCCCCCCCCCCCCCCCCCCCCCCCCCCCCCCCCCCCCCCCCCCCCCCCCCCCCCCCCCCCCCCCCCCCCCCCCCCCCCCCCCCCCCCCCCCCCCCCCCCCCCCCCCCCCCCCCCCCCCCCCCCCCCCCCCCCCCCCCCCCCCCCCCCCCCCCCCCCCCCCCCCCCCCCCCCCCCCCCCCCCCCCCCCCCCCCCCCCCCCCCCCCCCCCCCCCCCCCCCCCCCCCCCCCCCCCCCCCCCCCCCCCCCCCCCCCCCCCCCCCCCCCCCCCCCCCCCCCCCCCCCCCCCCCCCCCCCCCCCCCCCCCCCCCCCCCCCCCCCCCCCCCCCCCCCCCCCCCCCCCCCCCCCCCCCCCCCCCCCCCCCCCCCCCCCCCCCCCCCCCCCCCCCCCCCCCCCCCCCCCCCCCCCCCCCCCCCCCCCCCCCCCCCCCCCCCCCCCCCCCCCCCCCCCCCCCCCCCCCCCCCCCCCCCCCCCCCCCCCCCCCCCCCCCCCCCCCCCCCCCCCCCCCCCCCCCCCCCCCCCCCCCCCCCCCCCCCCCCCCCCCCCCCCCCCCCCCCCCCCCCCCCCCCCCCCCCCCCCCCCCCCCCCCCCCCCCCCCCCCCCCCCCCCCCCCCCCCCCCCCCCCCCCCCCCCCCCCCCCCCCCCCCCCCCCCCCCCCCCCCCCCCCCCCCCCCCCCCCCCCCCCCCCCCCCCCCCCCCCCCCCCCCCCCCCCCCCCCCCCCCCCCCCCCCCCCCCCCCCCCCCCCCCCCCCCCCCCCCCCCCCCCCCCCCCCCCCCCCCCCCCCCCCCCCCCCCCCCCCCCCCCCCCCCCCCCCCCCCCCCCCCCCCCCCCCCCCCCCCCCCCCCCCCCCCCCCCCCCCCCCCCCCCCCCCCCCCCCCCCCCCCCCCCCCCCCCCCCCCCCCCCCCCCCCCCCCCCCCCCCCCCCCCCCCCCCCCCCCCCCCCCCCCCCCCCCCCCCCCCCCCCCCCCCCCCCCCCCCCCCCCCCCCCCCCCCCCCCCCCCCCCCCCCCCCCCCCCCCCCCCCCCCCCCCCCCCCCCCCCCCCCCCCCCCCCCCCCCCCCCCCCCCCCCCCCCCCCCCCCCCCCCCCCCCCCCCCCCCCCCCCCCCCCCCCCCCCCCCCCCCCCCCCCCCCCCCCCCCCCCCCCCCCCCCCCCCCCCCCCCCCCCCCCCCCCCCCCCCCCCCCCCCCCCCCCCCCCCCCCCCCCCCCCCCCCCCCCCCCCCCCCCCCCCCCCCCCCCCCCCCCCCCCCCCCCCCCCCCCCCCCCCCCCCCCCCCCCCCCCCCCCCCCCCCCCCCCCCCCCCCCCCCCCCCCCCCCCCCCCCCCCCCCCCCCCCCCCCCCCCCCCCCCCCCCCCCCCCCCCCCCCCCCCCCCCCCCCCCCCCCCCCCCCCCCCCCCCCCCCCCCCCCCCCCCCCCCCCCCCCCCCCCCCCCCCCCCCCCCCCCCCCCCCCCCCCCCCCCCCCCCCCCCCCCCCCCCCCCCCCCCCCCCCCCCCCCCCCCCCCCCCCCCCCCCCCCCCCCCCCCCCCCCCCCCCCCCCCCCCCCCCCCCCCCCCCCCCCCCCCCCCCCCCCCCCCCCCCCCCCCCCCCCCCCCCCCCCCCCCCCCCCCCCCCCCCCCCCCCCCCCCCCCCCCCCCCCCCCCCCCCCCCCCCCCCCCCCCCCCCCCCCCCCCCCCCCCCCCCCCCCCCCCCCCCCCCCCCCCCCCCCCCCCCCCCCCCCCCCCCCCCCCCCCCCCCCCCCCCCCCCCCCCCCCCCCCCCCCCCCCCCCCCCCCCCCCCCCCCCCCCCCCCCCCCCCCCCCCCCCCCCCCCCCCCCCCCCCCCCCCCCCCCCCCCCCCCCCCCCCCCCCCCCCCCCCCCCCCCCCCCCCCCCCCCCCCCCCCCCCCCCCCCCCCCCCCCCCCCCCCCCCCCCCCCCCCCCCCCCCCCCCCCCCCCCCCCCCCCCCCCCCCCCCCCCCCCCCCCCCCCCCCCCCCCCCCCCCCCCCCCCCCCCCCCCCCCCCCCCCCCCCCCCCCCCCCCCCCCCCCCCCCCCCCCCCCCCCCCCCCCCCCCCCCCCCCCCCCCCCCCCCCCCCCCCCCCCCCCCCCCCCCCCCCCCCCCCCCCCCCCCCCCCCCCCCCCCCCCCCCCCCCCCCCCCCCCCCCCCCCCCCCCCCCCCCCCCCCCCCCCCCCCCCCCCCCCCCCCCCCCCCCCCCCCCCCCCCCCCCCCCCCCCCCCCCCCCCCCCCCCCCCCCCCCCCCCCCCCCCCCCCCCCCCCCCCCCCCCCCCCCCCCCCCCCCCCCCCCCCCCCCCCCCCCCCCCCCCCCCCCCCCCCCCCCCCCCCCCCCCCCCCCCCCCCCCCCCCCCCCCCCCCCCCCCCCCCCCCCCCCCCCCCCCCCCCCCCCCCCCCCCCCCCCCCCCCCCCCCCCCCCCCCCCCCCCCCCCCCCCCCCCCCCCCCCCCCCCCCCCCCCCCCCCCCCCCCCCCCCCCCCCCCCCCCCCCCCCCCCCCCCCCCCCCCCCCCCCCCCCCCCCCCCCCCCCCCCCCCCCCCCCCCCCCCCCCCCCCCCCCCACCCCCCCCCCCCCCCCCCCCCCCCCCCCCCCCCCCCCCCCCCCCCCCCCCCCCCCCCCCCCCCCCCCCCCCCCCCCCCCCCCCCCCCCCCCCCCCCCCCCCCCCCCCCCCCCCCCCCCCCCCCCCCCCCCCCCCCCCCCCCCCCCCCCCCCCCCCCCCCCCCCCCCCCCCCCCCCCCCCCCCCCCCCCCCCCCCCCCCCCCCCCCCCCCCCCCCCCCCCCCCCCCCCCCCCCCCCCCCCCCCCCCCCCCCCCCCCCCCCCCCCCCCCCCCCCCCCCCCCCCCCCCCCCCCCCCCCCCCCCCCCCCCCCCCCCCCCCCCCCCCCCCCCCCCCCCCCCCCCCCCCCCCCCCCCCCCCCCCCCCCCCCCCCCCCCCCCCCCCCCCCCCCCCCCCCCCCCCCCCCCCCCCCCCCCCCCCCCCCCCCCCCCCCCCCCCCCCCCCCCCCCCCCCCCCCCCCCCCCCCCCCCCCCCCCCCCCCCCCCCCCCCCCCCCCCCCCCCCCCCCCCCCCCCCCCCCCCCCCCCCCCCCCCCCCCCCCCCCCCCCCCCCCCCCCCCCCCCCCCCCCCCCCCCCCCCCCCCCCCCCCCCCCCCCCCCCCCCCCCCCCCCCCCCCCCCCCCCCCCCCCCCCCCCCCCCCCCCCCCCCCCCCCCCCCCCCCCCCCCCCCCCCCCCCCCCCCCCCCCCCCCCCCCCCCCCCCCCCCCCCCCCCCCCCCCCCCCCCCCCCCCCCCCCCCCCCCCCCCCCCCCCCCCCCCCCCCCCCCCCCCCCCCCCCCCCCCCCCCCCCCCCCCCCCCCCCCCCCCCCCCCCCCCCCCCCCCCCCCCCCCCCCCCCCCCCCCCCCCCCCCCCCCCCCCCCCCCCCCCCCCCCCCCCCCCCCCCCCCCCCCCCCCCCCCCCCCCCCCCCCCCCCCCCCCCCCCCCCCCCCCCCCCCCCCCCCCCCCCCCCCCCCCCCCCCCCCCCCCCCCCCCCCCCCCCCCCCCCCCCCCCCCCCCCCCCCCCCCCCCCCCCCCCCCCCCCCCCCCCCCCCCCCCCCCCCCCCCCCCCCCCCCCCCCCCCCCCCCCCCCCCCCCCCCCCCCCCCCCCCCCCCCCCCCCCCCCCCCCCCCCCCCCCCCCCCCCCCCCCCCCCCCCCCCCCCCCCCCCCCCCCCCCCCCCCCCCCCCCCCCCCCCCCCCCCCCCCCCCCCCCCCCCCCCCCCCCCCCCCCCCCCCCCCCCCCCCCCCCCCCCCCCCCCCCCCCCCCCCCCCCCCCCCCCCCCCCCCCCCCCCCCCCCCCCCCCCCCCCCCCCCCCCCCCCCCCCCCCCCCCCCCCCCCCCCCCCCCCCCCCCCCCCCCCCCCCCCCCCCCCCCCCCCCCCCCCCCCCCCCCCCCCCCCCCCCCCCCCCCCCCCCCCCCCCCCCCCCCCCCCCCCCCCCCCCCCCCCCCCCCCCCCCCCCCCCCCCCCCCCCCCCCCCCCCCCCCCCCCCCCCCCCCCCCCCCCCCCCCCCCCCCCCCCCCCCCCCCCCCCCCCCCCCCCCCCCCCCCCCCCCCCCCCCCCCCCCCCCCCCCCCCCCCCCCCCCCCCCCCCCCCCCCCCCCCCCCCCCCCCCCCCCCCCCCCCCCCCCCCCCCCCCCCCCCCCCCCCCCCCCCCCCCCCCCCCCCCCCCCCCCCCCCCCCCCCCCCCCCCCCCCCCCCCCCCCCCCCCCCCCCCCCCCCCCCCCCCCCCCCCCCCCCCCCCCCCCCCCCCCCCCCCCCCCCCCCCCCCCCCCCCCCCCCCCCCCCCCCCCCCCCCCCCCCCCCCCCCCCCCCCCCCCCCCCCCCCCCCCCCCCCCCCCCCCCCCCCCCCCCCCCCCCCCCCCCCCCCCCCCCCCCCCCCCCCCCCCCCCCCCCCCCCCCCCCCCCCCCCCCCCCCCCCCCCCCCCCCCCCCCCCCCCCCCCCCCCCCCCCCCCCCCCCCCCCCCCCCCCCCCCCCCCCCCCCCCCCCCCCCCCCCCCCCCCCCCCCCCCCCCCCCCCCCCCCCCCCCCCCCCCCCCCCCCCCCCCCCCCCCCCCCCCCCCCCCCCCCCCCCCCCCCCCCCCCCCCCCCCCCCCCCCCCCCCCCCCCCCCCCCCCCCCCCCCCCCCCCCCCCCCCCCCCCCCCCCCCCCCCCCCCCCCCCCCCCCCCCCCCCCCCCCCCCCCCCCCCCCCCCCCCCCCCCCCCCCCCCCCCCCCCCCCCCCCCCCCCCCCCCCCCCCCCCCCCCCCCCCCCCCCCCCCCCCCCCCCCCCCCCCCCCCCCCCCCCCCCCCCCCCCCCCCCCCCCCCCCCCCCCCCCCCCCCCCCCCCCCCCCCCCCCCCCCCCCCCCCCCCCCCCCCCCCCCCCCCCCCCCCCCCCCCCCCCCCCCCCCCCCCCCCCCCCCCCCCCCCCCCCCCCCCCCCCCCCCCCCCCCCCCCCCCCCCCCCCCCCCCCCCCCCCCCCCCCCCCCCCCCCCCCCCCCCCCCCCCCCCCCCCCCCCCCCCCCCCCCCCCCCCCCCCCCCCCCCCCCCCCCCCCCCCCCCCCCCCCCCCCCCCCCCCCCCCCCCCCCCCCCCCCCCCCCCCCCCCCCCCCCCCCCCCCCCCCCCCCCCCCCCCCCCCCCCCCCCCCCCCCCCCCCCCCCCCCCCCCCCCCCCCCCCCCCCCCCCCCCCCCCCCCCCCCCCCCCCCCCCCCCCCCCCCCCCCCCCCCCCCCCCCCCCCCCCCCCCCCCCCCCCCCCCCCCCCCCCCCCCCCCCCCCCCCCCCCCCCCCCCCCCCCCCCCCCCCCCCCCCCCCCCCCCCCCCCCCCCCCCCCCCCCCCCCCCCCCCCCCCCCCCCCCCCCCCCCCCCCCCCCCCCCCCCCCCCCCCCCCCCCCCCCCCCCCCCCCCCCCCCCCCCCCCCCCCCCCCCCCCCCCCCCCCCCCCCCCCCCCCCCCCCCCCCCCCCCCCCCCCCCCCCCCCCCCCCCCCCCCCCCCCCCCCCCCCCCCCCCCCCCCCCCCCCCCCCCCCCCCCCCCCCCCCCCCCCCCCCCCCCCCCCCCCCCCCCCCCCCCCCCCCCCCCCCCCCCCCCCCCCCCCCCCCCCCCCCCCCCCCCCCCCCCCCCCCCCCCCCCCCCCCCCCCCCCCCCCCCCCCCCCCCCCCCCCCCCCCCCCCCCCCCCCCCCCCCCCCCCCCCCCCCCCCCCCCCCCCCCCCCCCCCCCCCCCCCCCCCCCCCCCCCCCCCCCCCCCCCCCCCCCCCCCCCCCCCCCCCCCCCCCCCCCCCCCCCCCCCCCCCCCCCCCCCCCCCCCCCCCCCCCCCCCCCCCCCCCCCCCCCCCCCCCCCCCCCCCCCCCCCCCCCCCCCCCCCCCCCCCCCCCCCCCCCCCCCCCCCCCCCCCCCCCCCCCCCCCCCCCCCCCCCCCCCCCCCCCCCCCCCCCCCCCCCCCCCCCCCCCCCCCCCCCCCCCCCCCCCCCCCCCCCCCCCCCCCCCCCCCCCCCCCCCCCCCCCCCCCCCCCCCCCCCCCCCCCCCCCCCCCCCCCCCCCCCCCCCCCCCCCCCCCCCCCCCCCCCCCCCCCCCCCCCCCCCCCCCCCCCCCCCCCCCCCCCCCCCCCCCCCCCCCCCCCCCCCCCCCCCCCCCCCCCCCCCCCCCCCCCCCCCCCCCCCCCCCCCCCCCCCCCCCCCCCCCCCCCCCCCCCCCCCCCCCCCCCCCCCCCCCCCCCCCCCCCCCCCCCCCCCCCCCCCCCCCCCCCCCCCCCCCCCCCCCCCCCCCCCCCCCCCCCCCCCCCCCCCCCCCCCCCCCCCCCCCCCCCCCCCCCCCCCCCCCCCCCCCCCCCCCCCCCCCCCCCCCCCCCCCCCCCCCCCCCCCCCCCCCCCCCCCCCCCCCCCCCCCCCCCCCCCCCCCCCCCCCCCCCCCCCCCCCCCCCCCCCCCCCCCCCCCCCCCCCCCCCCCCCCCCCCCCCCCCCCCCCCCCCCCCCCCCCCCCCCCCCCCCCCCCCCCCCCCCCCCCCCCCCCCCCCCCCCCCCCCCCCCCCCCCCCCCCCCCCCCCCCCCCCCCCCCCCCCCCCCCCCCCCCCCCCCCCCCCCCCCCCCCCCCCCCCCCCCCCCCCCCCCCCCCCCCCCCCCCCCCCCCCCCCCCCCCCCCCCCCCCCCCCCCCCCCCCCCCCCCCCCCCCCCCCCCCCCCCCCCCCCCCCCCCCCCCCCCCCCCCCCCCCCCCCCCCCCCCCCCCCCCCCCCCCCCCCCCCCCCCCCCCCCCCCCCCCCCCCCCCCCCCCCCCCCCCCCCCCCCCCCCCCCCCCCCCCCCCCCCCCCCCCCCCCCCCCCCCCCCCCCCCCCCCCCCCCCCCCCCCCCCCCCCCCCCCCCCCCCCCCCCCCCCCCCCCCCCCCCCCCCCCCCCCCCCCCCCCCCCACCCCCCCCCCCCCCCCCCCCCCCCCCCCCCCCCCCCCCCCCCCCCCCCCCCCCCCCCCCCCCCCCCCCCCCCCCCCCCCCCCCCCCCCCCCCCCCCCCCCCCCCCCCCCCCCCCCCCCCCCCCCCCCCCCCCCCCCCCCCCCCCCCCCCCCCCCCCCCCCCCCCCCCCCCCCCCCCCCCCCCCCCCCCCCCCCCCCCCCCCCCCCCCCCCCCCCCCCCCCCCCCCCCCCCCCCCCCCCCCCCCCCCCCCCCCCCCCCCCCCCCCCCCCCCCCCCCCCCCCCCCCCCCCCCCCCCCCCCCCCCCCCCCCCCCCCCCCCCCCCCCCCCCCCCCCCCCCCCCCCCCCCCCCCCCCCCCCCCCCCCCCCCCCCCCCCCCCCCCCCCCCCCCCCCCCCCCCCCCCCCCCCCCCCCCCCCCCCCCCCCCCCCCCCCCCCCCCCCCCCCCCCCCCCCCCCCCCCCCCCCCCCCCCCCCCCCCCCCCCCCCCCCCCCCCCCCCCCCCCCCCCCCCCCCCCCCCCCCCCCCCCCCCCCCCCCCCCCCCCCCCCCCCCCCCCCCCCCCCCCCCCCCCCCCCCCCCCCCCCCCCCCCCCCCCCCCCCCCCCCCCCCCCCCCCCCCCCCCCCCCCCCCCCCCCCCCCCCCCCCCCCCCCCCCCCCCCCCCCCCCCCCCCCCCCCCCCCCCCCCCCCCCCCCCCCCCCCCCCCCCCCCCCCCCCCCCCCCCCCCCCCCCCCCCCCCCCCCCCCCCCCCCCCCCCCCCCCCCCCCCCCCCCCCCCCCCCCCCCCCCCCCCCCCCCCCCCCCCCCCCCCCCCCCCCCCCCCCCCCCCCCCCCCCCCCCCCCCCCCCCCCCCCCCCCCCCCCCCCCCCCCCCCCCCCCCCCCCCCCCCCCCCCCCCCCCCCCCCCCCCCCCCCCCCCCCCCCCCCCCCCCCCCCCCCCCCCCCCCCCCCCCCCCCCCCCCCCCCCCCCCCCCCCCCCCCCCCCCCCCCCCCCCCCCCCCCCCCCCCCCCCCCCCCCCCCCCCCCCCCCCCCCCCCCCCCCCCCCCCCCCCCCCCCCCCCCCCCCCCCCCCCCCCCCCCCCCCCCCCCCCCCCCCCCCCCCCCCCCCCCCCCCCCCCCCCCCCCCCCCCCCCCCCCCCCCCCCCCCCCCCCCCCCCCCCCCCCCCCCCCCCCCCCCCCCCCCCCCCCCCCCCCCCCCCCCCCCCCCCCCCCCCCCCCCCCCCCCCCCCCCCCCCCCCCCCCCCCCCCCCCCCCCCCCCCCCCCCCCCCCCCCCCCCCCCCCCCCCCCCCCCCCCCCCCCCCCCCCCCCCCCCCCCCCCCCCCCCCCCCCCCCCCCCCCCCCCCCCCCCCCCCCCCCCCCCCCCCCCCCCCCCCCCCCCCCCCCCCCCCCCCCCCCCCCCCCCCCCCCCCCCCCCCCCCCCCCCCCCCCCCCCCCCCCCCCCCCCCCCCCCCCCCCCCCCCCCCCCCCCCCCCCCCCCCCCCCCCCCCCCCCCCCCCCCCCCCCCCCCCCCCCCCCCCCCCCCCCCCCCCCCCCCCCCCCCCCCCCCCCCCCCCCCCCCCCCCCCCCCCCCCCCCCCCCCCCCCCCCCCCCCCCCCCCCCCCCCCCCCCCCCCCCCCCCCCCCCCCCCCCCCCCCCCCCCCCCCCCCCCCCCCCCCCCCCCCCCCCCCCCCCCCCCCCCCCCCCCCCCCCCCCCCCCCCCCCCCCCCCCCCCCCCCCCCCCCCCCCCCCCCCCCCCCCCCCCCCCCCCCCCCCCCCCCCCCCCCCCCCCCCCCCCCCCCCCCCCCCCCCCCCCCCCCCCCCCCCCCCCCCCCCCCCCCCCCCCCCCCCCCCCCCCCCCCCCCCCCCCCCCCCCCCCCCCCCCCCCCCCCCCCCCCCCCCCCCCCCCCCCCCCCCCCCCCCCCCCCCCCCCCCCCCCCCCCCCCCCCCCCCCCCCCCCCCCCCCCCCCCCCCCCCCCCCCCCCCCCCCCCCCCCCCCCCCCCCCCCCCCCCCCCCCCCCCCCCCCCCCCCCCCCCCCCCCCCCCCCCCCCCCCCCCCCCCCCCCCCCCCCCCCCCCCCCCCCCCCCCCCCCCCCCCCCCCCCCCCCCCCCCCCCCCCCCCCCCCCCCCCCCCCCCCCCCCCCCCCCCCCCCCCCCCCCCCCCCCCCCCCCCCCCCCCCCCCCCCCCCCCCCCCCCCCCCCCCCCCCCCCCCCCCCCCCCCCCCCCCCCCCCCCCCCCCCCCCCCCCCCCCCCCCCCCCCCCCCCCCCCCCCCCCCCCCCCCCCCCCCCCCCCCCCCCCCCCCCCCCCCCCCCCCCCCCCCCCCCCCCCCCCCCCCCCCCCCCCCCCCCCCCCCCCCCCCCCCCCCCCCCCCCCCCCCCCCCCCCCCCCCCCCCCCCCCCCCCCCCCCCCCCCCCCCCCCCCCCCCCCCCCCCCCCCCCCCCCCCCCCCCCCCCCCCCCCCCCCCCCCCCCCCCCCCCCCCCCCCCCCCCCCCCCCCCCCCCCCCCCCCCCCCCCCCCCCCCCCCCCCCCCCCCCCCCCCCCCCCCCCCCCCCCCCCCCCCCCCCCCCCCCCCCCCCCCCCCCCCCCCCCCCCCCCCCCCCCCCCCCCCCCCCCCCCCCCCCCCCCCCCCCCCCCCCCCCCCCCCCCCCCCCCCCCCCCCCCCCCCCCCCCCCCCCCCCCCCCCCCCCCCCCCCCCCCCCCCCCCCCCCCCCCCCCCCCCCCCCCCCCCCCCCCCCCCCCCCCCCCCCCCCCCCCCCCCCCCCCCCCCCCCCCCCCCCCCCCCCCCCCCCCCCCCCCCCCCCCCCCCCCCCCCCCCCCCCCCCCCCCCCCCCCCCCCCCCCCCCCCCCCCCCCCCCCCCCCCCCCCCCCCCCCCCCCCCCCCCCCCCCCCCCCCCCCCCCCCCCCCCCCCCCCCCCCCCCCCCCCCCCCCCCCCCCCCCCCCCCCCCCCCCCCCCCCCCCCCCCCCCCCCCCCCCCCCCCCCCCCCCCCCCCCCCCCCCCCCCCCCCCCCCCCCCCCCCCCCCCCCCCCCCCCCCCCCCCCCCCCCCCCCCCCCCCCCCCCCCCCCCCCCCCCCCCCCCCCCCCCCCCCCCCCCCCCCCCCCCCCCCCCCCCCCCCCCCCCCCCCCCCCCCCCCCCCCCCCCCCCCCCCCCCCCCCCCCCCCCCCCCCCCCCCCCCCCCCCCCCCCCCCCCCCCCCCCCCCCCCCCCCCCCCCCCCCCCCCCCCCCCCCCCCCCCCCCCCCCCCCCCCCCCCCCCCCCCCCCCCCCCCCCCCCCCCCCCCCCCCCCCCCCCCCCCCCCCCCCCCCCCCCCCCCCCCCCCCCCCCCCCCCCCCCCCCCCCCCCCCCCCCCCCCCCCCCCCCCCCCCCCCCCCCCCCCCCCCCCCCCCCCCCCCCCCCCCCCCCCCCCCCCCCCCCCCCCCCCCCCCCCCCCCCCCCCCCCCCCCCCCCCCCCCCCCCCCCCCCCCCCCCCCCCCCCCCCCCCCCCCCCCCCCCCCCCCCCCCCCCCCCCCCCCCCCCCCCCCCCCCCCCCCCCCCCCCCCCCCCCCCCCCCCCCCCCCCCCCCCCCCCCCCCCCCCCCCCCCCCCCCCCCCCCCCCCCCCCCCCCCCCCCCCCCCCCCCCCCCCCCCCCCCCCCCCCCCCCCCCCCCCCCCCCCCCCCCCCCCCCCCCCCCCCCCCCCCCCCCCCCCCCCCCCCCCCCCCCCCCCCCCCCCCCCCCCCCCCCCCCCCCCCCCCCCCCCCCCCCCCCCCCCCCCCCCCCCCCCCCCCCCCCCCCCCCCCCCCCCCCCCCCCCCCCCCCCCCCCCCCCCCCCCCCCCCCCCCCCCCCCCCCCCCCCCCCCCCCCCCCCCCCCCCCCCCCCCCCCCCCCCCCCCCCCCCCCCCCCCCCCCCCCCCCCCCCCCCCCCCCCCCCCCCCCCCCCCCCCCCCCCCCCCCCCCCCCCCCCCCCCCCCCCCCCCCCCCCCCCCCCCCCCCCCCCCCCCCCCCCCCCCCCCCCCCCCCCCCCCCCCCCCCCCCCCCCCCCCCCCCCCCCCCCCCCCCCCCCCCCCCCCCCCCCCCCCCCCCCCCCCCCCCCCCCCCCCCCCCCCCCCCCCCCCCCCCCCCCCCCCCCCCCCCCCCCCCCCCCCCCCCCCCCCCCCCCCCCCCCCCCCCCCCCCCCCCCCCCCCCCCCCCCCCCCCCCCCCCCCCCCCCCCCCCCCCCCCCCCCCCCCCCCCCCCCCCCCCCCCCCCCCCCCCCCCCCCCCCCCCCCCCCCCCCCCCCCCCCCCCCCCCCCCCCCCCCCCCCCCCCCCCCCCCCCCCCCCCCCCCCCCCCCCCCCCCCCCCCCCCCCCCCCCCCCCCCCCCCCCCCCCCCCCCCCCCCCCCCCCCCCCCCCCCCCCCCCCCCCCCCCCCCCCCCCCCCCCCCCCACCCCCCCCCCCCCCCCCCCCCCCCCCCCCCCCCCCCCCCCCCCCCCCCCCCCCCCCCCCCCCCCCCCCCCCCCCCCCCCCCCCCCCCCCCCCCCCCCCCCCCCCCCCCCCCCCCCCCCCCCCCCCCCCCCCCCCCCCCCCCCCCCCCCCCCCCCCCCCCCCCCCCCCCCCCCCCCCCCCCCCCCCCCCCCCCCCCCCCCCCCCCCCCCCCCCCCCCCCCCCCCCCCCCCCCCCCCCCCCCCCCCCCCCCCCCCCCCCCCCCCCCCCCCCCCCCCCCCCCCCCCCCCCCCCCCCCCCCCCCCCCCCCCCCCCCCCCCCCCCCCCCCCCCCCCCC
>JAMPIV010012460.1:42500-107094 GCA_024509875.1 Oreohelix idahoensis
TGAATGCATAAATAAGAAGTTTAGATGGTCACTACATGACATTAAAGCATCTGGAGGAGAAAGGTGGTCACTATATGACGTTAACGCATCTAGAGGAGAAGATGTGAAATCAGATTATACAATTGTGTAAGCTAACAAATAAATATGAAACTTAAAAGATATAACAAAAATAAAGCACGCAGTTTTAGGCAACAGTTTAATATGAGGTATCTCAGAAATGAGCAAACAAAAGAAACATAATTAACGTTACAACATCCAATAGATACCAAGTGCTTCAATGGTTTGACGATGAAGCAAATACAGAACACTGTTGGCAAGAGACACAACCTATATGAAATACTTGTAGAGATGTTCTTGCAAAAAAGACATCATCAGCTGTATGTCCAGATAACAACGTTAACCCTTCATAACCTGAAGGAAAAAATATGAAATTAGCTTTAAACAGAAGCAAAACTAGAAGTTCAAGAGCTAAGGCATATGAAATATATGTTGAAATAAACAAATACGTGTCAGAAGAGCGAAAGGAATTATATTTACTAATTGGCAAGAGAGGCGGAGGTAGTTGCAGCTAAAGGAAATGTGAAGGTATGTACAGCAGAACAAATAAGCTGATAGGAAATATAAGCAATCAAATGGCCATATCAAAGGCAAGTTGGGGAAATCGTCTCACAATAAGAAAGAGCAAATTAAGAAAATAAATTGAACCTTTCGCTGAACTGCTAGATTGACCTATCCCACAAGGGCCACAAAACATCCAACCGGCAGAAAAGGAATCACTAGGTAACTGTGAAAAACCAAAATAAGGGAGAAATAAAAAGCAATGAAGCTTCTAAGAAATTTCAAAACTGCTGGCCTAAACGGTATTCCAGAAGAGTCCATCAAAGCAGATATTGACACCCCTGCATAAATCTTATACAAAGTACTTGGTACAGTCCGTGAGAAAGCGTAGAAATATCAGCAGACTTGACAGAAAAAAAAAAAACGCAGTCAATGTGACAAAGTCGGGAGCCCTTACAAGAGTGCATACATTACGTCGGGAATAACATTATTATCAATGCGGTGAAAAAATATTTAAAGAAAACCTTGCTTCGATTTGGCGAGGCCCATCCCTTTGAACCTAGTTCAACGCATATCCAAATTTAAAAGACGCTTTGGGCTGATTAGATTCTAGGACAAATATTAAAACATTCTTGAAGATTGAAAAAATACCATAGATAGACAAAGGAGAGAAGAAAAACAGGGTATCCACAAAACAGATTCTTAGATAACAAATAACTCACTGCGCACATTATCTGAACAGAGCTTGGAACAGAACTCACCTCTATAATTAAATTTCACTCATTGTCTTTATACCCCTGGCGTACACTAAAGCCGCCACTTAAGCAGGACCAACTTGCAGGAAGCTCGCATCAAATCTCCCGTGGTGTGGGAACGCTGGCTCCATTAGCAATTTGTTTGACATTATGTGGTCCATTATTGGAGTTCATTGACAATCGCATGTGCAGCCTCTTACGACATGCCTGAAAGATATTGCAGTCTTATTCTTTTTCTTGTCTCCTCAGAGGACTCCAGGAAACCTGAGTTTGTCTACGCTGGACTTGTGGAACTGGTAGTCTACGCTGTTGGACTTGTGGACCCTGTTGTCTACGCTGGACATGGGGACTGTATTGTCTATGCTCCAGACTTTGTGGACTGTTGTTCTTACGCATGGGACTTGTCGGACTGTCAGTATAACAATGTGACTTGTGGATTGTTGTCTATGCTAGATTGTGGGGACTGTTGTCTACGCTGACTTGTGGACTTGTGAAAAGGCATTCGTCAGTGTAAACAGAGAATCACTTTGGAAACTGATCGTCTCTGTTTTATATTAATAGAATATCTCCATTAAGCTGACTAACCTAATGAAACAAAAGCAACGACAATATGACATTGTAGAACTCTTCTTCATAAAGGACAACTATACATGTTACCTTTGAAAAAAACAGCAATTTGGAGTCGCGATAGGGATGAAAGCTCGTGAGTCGACACACGGTCCTTTCTTCTTCACTCCGGCCTCAAGTGCACACTGACATATTGACCGCAAACAGCTCATCCACCCAACTGAAATGACAATGGAATGTCGCTGGCAACTGTAGGCAACATAACCAGCTTTGACACGGACTCCAGGATGTTTGTCGCCGTACGGCCCTGGCTTTCTCTGTCTCATACCTTTAACGGTAACCAAAACATCGGCTAACTAAAAAATGAGACTACCTTGGTGAAGAGTTGACAGTTCACCAACAAACAATTCCTGTCACATAAAAGTACACAAGTCACGCCCCACCGGTAAGACAAAGATTTATGAGTTCGAAGAAGCATCAATGTCAAGAGCAACATGACTGGTTAAGCATGGTTTACCCTTTATAGGATCATCAATTCACAATCCACGGTTCTTGGTGTTTTTTGATTTACTAGGGGGGGGAACCTTTGTTCTTCGCTAATGAATCATCTTGTAAACTAAAGTACTAGCAAAGAGTCAATACCTCTTGTTTACAGTTTTCTTATTTTTAATCTGTTATTTTCAAGTGAGGAGAGGATTGTTCCACAGATATTCGCAAAGCTCTAGATCCTTTACATACCTACTTTGGCTTACTCTCTGTTCGAGCAGTAATAATCACTCTCTTGGTTGGGTTTGGTATCGCAACGGTGGAGCGCTTCTTTGAACCTTTCATCTCTGCGGGACCGCAGATAAGGAAGTTACATAGATAGACAAACAACAGAGGGGAGATGGAAAACCGAGTGGTCTCTAAAGCAGTTAAATAATTATCAGAAAAATAAGCAAATTAGTAGGCAACAGGAGGGAAAGAAAGAAGAAAGAAAGACACAAATAGCAGAAAGAGGAAGTAAGAGGGCTGTAGGATCTAACAATTACACTGAACGTGGATAGGCAACCCATACCACACCGGATTCGCAGTCAGCATTGGGGTCCGCGATCGCTCGTTTAAAAGGTGCGTCGAGCTTAGAGAGAAACAACCACAACATTTTTTTTTACTTGACAAGAAACCACAACATTACTACATAGGAGGCGTAATCCACACTATCTTAGCAACATCACCCTGCAGCACATGGGGGAATATCACAGGAGGACCTTTTCAAACTACCCTTCACACTCTACTACCAATCCATTTCATATACGTCCACTAAATACCACAATAACGCAGTGCTTACTCGTTATTTATTTCTATTCCTTCTACCAACCTCCATTGACTGTTACTACTATTATTGCTACCAGGATGGCGTTGTCGAGTGTTCAAGTTTAATTTGGGAACACTACAATATAGCTCCCTGAGTAGCGTCAGTTTATTTGACCTATACTCGTCGAGTTACAGGATCGAGCTTATTTTTGACCAATAGCACTACGCGTGGAGCTAGTGTCAGGGTTATTTTGACCTGTAACTTCGTGTGTCAGAGTCAGTTGTTTGACTCTACATACTCCCTGACGATATGGTCAACAGCACCTTATTTTGACCTATACTTCGTGAGTAGGTACAGTTGTTTTGAACCTATTATACTCGTGAGTAGGTCAGAATTGTTTGACGTAGCTAGCTCGTGAGTAGGGTCATGTTAGTTTGACCTAATTCTCGTGAGTAGGTCAGTTTGATGAATGCTTGATGGTGAGTATCCTCCAGAACATGTAATGAAACGTAAACATTAAAAAAAAAAAAAATCCTAAAAGCCAGCCAGAACCAGGTAAAACAAGACCTGCACCGCTGTGACAGATTCTGTGTGAGATATGTAAATAGATTTCTATTTGATTAGATGATAGATAAGTAGTTAGATTCAATTGATGTGATAGATTCAAACGATATCTAGGACTTTACAATTTATGAGACTACGATAAGTAGACTAGATTTCAATTGAATGTGACATAAGATAAGTTAGATAGGAATTCACAAATTGAAATGTGACAACAGATAGAGAAAAGTACACATGATGTCTATATTTGTGACAAGACTATAAGAGTCACATAGATTCAATTTCATGTGAATTGATAAGTTGAGTACATTCAAATTTATGTGAATTAGATAAAGTATATAGATACATTCAATTTATGTGATAGATAAAGTATATAAGATTGTAATTTACTGTGCTTAGATTAAAGTAAGATAGAATTCAATTAAAGTGATAAAAAAAGTTTTTGGACACTAAAGGATTCAATCTGAAATCGAGCATCAGAATACAGTTAGACCTATGATTCAATTTATGCGATTGAGATAACGATAAGATCAGACTTCAATTGCACGTGACTATTATAAGTAGACATTAGACGTTAGCAATTGATCGTGATAGATGACAGTAGCTAAGGTATTACAATGCACGTGACATCACATAAAGTCAGAATACAATTCATTCATGTGAGCCGATAAGTAGAATACACTTTCAATTTCATGTGACATAGGATAAGAACGATTATATTCAATGTATTGGATAGATAAGTAGATATAGTTCAAATTTATGTGATCAGGAGGCTTTATTTTTTATACGTAGGAATAAGAGTTCAATGATGTGATAGATATGAAGTTAGCGATAGGATTCAATGATTGCTGTTATATGATAAGGCAGATAGAATTCCAATTTATGTGATAGATAAATAAAGATACAGTATTCACCACTTCATTGTGATCAATAAGTATAACACTAGATTGCAATTCATCTGTGATAGATCAAGTAGATAAGATTCAGTTTGACTATGGTGCTAAGACATTAACAGCAGCATAAGAATTTCAATTTATGTGATAAGATAAAGTACAATAGATTTCGACATTTTATCATGTGATAGATAAGTCAATGAATAGATTCAATTGAATGTGGACATAGATAAGTAAGATACAGTTCAATTCATGTGATTAGATAAGTAGAGTAGGATCCATCATTTTTATGTGCTAGATACAGAATGATAGATTCCTTCCATTTATATGACTATATAAGTAGATAGAATTCAATCATGTGATAGATAAGTCATCATCGATCATCATGTGACATATTCTTTCCAGAACGTTGTCTCCATTACAGCTGCTCTGAACGCATCACGATTCTGGGCAAGTCGACCTGCATCAGCAAAGACAAGTTCAGACTCTCTGTGATGTCCTGGGTCCACCGTCGTCTAGGTCGACCCCTTCCCTTTTTCCAGGGACCATGCCTTCCATCACTGTTTTTTCCAGACTATTATGTCTTTTTATATGACCGAAAAAATTTCAGCTTCCTTATTGCGATGGTATTTAGGAGCCAATGTTCCTGTACGTTTAGTGAGTGCAGTACTTCTCTGTTGGTCTTTTTTTCTGTCCAGGGTATTCTCAACATCCTTCTGTAGCATTTCATTTCGAATGATGTAATCTTTTTTGCAACTGTTTTATTGAGTGTCCAAGTCTCGCGCAGCCGTATGTTGTACTGGGAATATACATGCTCTGATCAGTTGTAACTTTGTTTCTTTGCTTGTGCCTTGCCATTAGGTTTTTCATCTTGTATTAGCTTATGTGAAGCAATTGCAAGTTCTTCTTTTAATTTCTACTTGCAACAGTCGCCAGAGCTGTTAATGATTCGCATCGCTCTCGATTAATCAAATGCATTGACACTTTCCAGTGCGTCGTTTATCGCAAATTTTCCAATTTCTGGTTTGGTCTTTAAATTTGTCCTTGGTTGTTCAATACTTTGGTCTTCTTGGTTTTTAGGTATAGATTCTTGGAGCCTCGATGTGGTTTTTTTGGTGGACAGAAGTAATAGTTCCAAGTCCTTTTTGGGTTTAGGAGTCGCTAGGTGAGAGACTGTGTGTCGTCAGCATATCTGAGATTTATCCGGGATTTGCTTTGTTACCCGTCCGATGGTTAAAGGGTTGGAGTCAGTAACGTCATGTGTGTATCTTTGGTCATCTCATACGTTTCTCCATGATAATTCTCGGCATAAATGATAAAAGCAGGTGTAAGGGGAAAGGGGTACAGCCTTGTCATACTCCTTTCTGTACTTCAAACCATCTTGATGTTTTTCCACCTCTATTCTTACGGCTGCCTTTTGTCTTGGGTACAGCAGTGGCGTATGAGGTTGGAATAAGGTTGGTTTTGGAAATCCCATATTGTTTCCATAATAGCCCATGGAGACTGCCTGTTGTATGTTAACTAGCGAATGCGAAAGCTTTGGTGTAATCAAATGAGAACAAAGTAATGGTAGGTCAATCGTTTGAAATCTCTACACTTTTTCTCATGATGATCCTGCATGTTGAATATTATGATCTACTTATTGCCTCTACCTGGTCGGAAAACCCTTCATGTGATAGATAAGTAGATAGGTACAAAGATATTCTTATCTATATTTTAAAATGTTTGTTTGTCCGTTATAGAAACTTAGAATTGTTATTTTAATATCCAAGCTTATCTTATATCAATGGATTTGTTTTAATGACGGAAAGATTTAAGATTGGTGCTTTGATGCCTGCATCACGTTTTTAGGCATCACAACCCACAAAAAAGGACTCAACGAGAAGTTAATTCAGGGGTCACATCTTTTTTTTTTTTTTTTTTTTGGTAATGAAAGTTAGACATTAACTGAATTGTTTCCCTTAACATTTATTTGTGAGTCGTCTCGATGGCGGAATGGTTGCAAAACAGTGGCTCTTATCATAAAGGAGGAATATTTTTTGTTGATGCTCCTGGTGTAAAAGGAAAAACCGTTGTCAAAAACCTTTGACTTGCCAAAATGCGTCAACAGAAAAGAATAGTTTTGCTGCAACGTTACTTCCTGGAGGTCATACAGCTCATTCGGCCTTTAAACTTCCATTGGATCTCCTGTTTGCAATATTAGCAAGACTTCTGGAATAGCTCAAGTTCTTAAAAAGTGTCAAGATAGTTTGGGACGAGTGCACAATGGCCCATAAGAGAGCTTTAGAGACAATTGACAGAACATCGCAAGACATATTGAAGTGTAAGTTTCCAATGGGAGGAGTTACTGTTGTGTTATCTGATGACTTTCAGCAAAACTCTACCAGTCATTCCAAAAGGAAAAAAAGCAGATGAGATCCAAGCTTGCCTTAAGTCTTCTTCTTTGTGGCGCTATCTCCGGACAATGAACCTTTCTACAAAAGTGAGGGCACCTTATGGAGATGACTTATTATCTGGCCAGTTTGCCCAAAAGTTATTACAGCTTGCAGAATGAGAAATGCCTCTTGATAGTGAAGTTAATTTGAACCCTGATCCAATCAGCACAGTGGTCATGTCAGTTGATGAACTGGTAACAAGGGTATTTCCAAACATTGAACAAAATTATCAGAATCATAAGGTGCTATGTGAAAGAGCAATTCTTGAACCAAAAATATAGCTGTGAACAACATTAATAATCAACTTATATATGTAATACCCGGAAACTTCCATACATACAAATCGGTTGACACTATTGAGGATCTTTTAGAGATTGTGACTTCTACGTAACAGCTTCGACTTTGCCATGGCACAAGACTTGTGATTAAAAAACTAATGCCCCAGTAAGGCCTCCATTCTTACTGGCTGTGGCAAGGGAGAAGTCTTTTTACCACATATACCCCTCACACGATCTAACATGCCCTTTTGCTTCAAGAGACTACAATGTCATATTCGGCTGAGTTTTGCCATTTTGATAACAAGCCTCAAGGACAAACATTAACCGTTGCTGGCTTACAACTGGAGGAGACTTGCTTTTCTCAAGGACAACTGTACCGTATGTAGGATGTTCAAGAGTTGGAAGTTCAAATAATATTTTTGTTTATGCCCCTACTGGAAAGCGGCCGGCGTGATGCTGACCACATCACCCCTAGTGTGCCGATGGTCCAGACAATATGGGCCTAACACCGTATTCCCAATATACCTCAGTGGTGTAACGGGATCCTACTGGAAAGACGCGCAACGTTGTGTATACTGAGATATTGAGTAACAATACTATTCATTAATTATGTTTATGTATTTGAATAATCAAACTACAGAACTAATTAATCAAGTCTTATGTCTTTTTTTTCTCCTGTATCATCAGCTGGTCTTGTCTGTAATCGAGTATGGCATGAGAATACTTACGCTGTCAATATCACAATGTGAAGGACTGGAACGCATTCAAAACGAAAGGATGCGTATAGTCTATAGCTGCACCCGAGATACCCCTATTGTGATGATGTGGCACATGCTTGGATTGCTGTCAATTAGATTGGGTTCATTTTTGATACAAGACTACAGGAGGCTAAGACACTTGGGAGTCATGACCCAAGTGGGCCCGCCCCCCTTAGAGTGTAAAGGAGTATACATGGCCGAAACACTTCGTCGACGGGGAGACTCTTCTGATGATCAGATTGCCTCCTGTTGTATCGCTCTGTAAAGAGTTTCCTATCATCATAGATCCAGATATACGATGGCCCAGGTAAAAGCGTATATACGTGTAACCACAGACAAAAGGCATCCCCTGCATGGGAACATAGCTGACATCAAAGGAGCGAGAATAAAGAGGCGGATGTTATGGATGGCGCAGGCAGAGGAGACTATTAGACAGGTGACCTCAGTTGAAAATATATTCAAGAAGAGTGGAGTAAGTCAGATGACAGCTGGATGAACTACCAGCAAGTGATTATCAGCCTTGGTAGAGAATGCAGAACTTGGGCCAATGGGAGAGTAGAGCTGGAAATTGATCAGCCTATAAATGATAATGCTGGGGATGATGATGCCATTTTTTACACTGATGGGTCTGTAATCTGTGGTAATAAATCAGGGTGGGGCTTCTCTGCTAGAGTAAAGGGCAGAACCGTCGCAGTAAATTGCAGGACTTACATGATAACAACCTCCAGCATGAGAATGGAGGTAGAGGTAGTTACTGTTGCCTTAAGATGGCTGTCTGAGACTTTATTAACAAAGGCAATTATTGTATCAGACTCACAATCCATGCTTCGAAAGGTCCAAAATGGTTGGCGTCGACTTACTTACTTACTTAGTCGTTCCCCTTCTACCGTGAGGTGTAGAGGTTTGGAAGAGAGAGCGCCAGGCCATCCTATCGGCTGTCTTCCTCCTAGCCTGGTTCCATTCTAGTCCTCGGTCCTTCAAAGATTGTCTAATGTTGTCCTCCCAGCGGACTATGGGTCGTCCTGGGGGTCTGGATCCTTGGCTCTTTGTTTCCCATGCTTGTCAAAGAGCCAAGGATCCAGACTCCCAGGCTTCGACATGAATGGAAAACCTCCATAGAAGCATCGAATCTTCAAGAACTGATATGTATCTCTGTCCTGGTCATGCTGGGGTACGTGACAATGAAAGAGCTTGACAGACTAGCTTCAAGAGCACCCATAAAAGGTGCATTGGCCATAGATAAGACAGAAATACTGAGGGCGATTCATGTTCGTCTATTAGAGAATGACACTGCAATCGATGAATCATCAATGCTAAGACTGCTGGAATTTGTCATCAAACGTAAAACCAGCATGGATGGACGTATGAGAGGACGCATCCGCCTTTTATACAACCAGTGCGCGACAGGAACAAGTAACATTCATACCCTTCTGTCACAAAACGGTTTGTGCGCTCTCATGTCCCCTCCGGCAGGATTGTATTGCATTCCTGTGCGAGTGATATTGTTATTTTTCTCTCCTATGCCCTTATTTGTCAACACAGAAAACTCATCCGAAGGTCAATGTTTACATAACCTTCACACTTCAATTCACTTCAATTCGCCGGTCCATCCCTGCGGGATTAATTTGATCAAAAAAAGTGACGGTCCAACATTTAATCCCAGGGAAAGGCTAATGACGGTGTTTGCACAAGATGGGAGTAATCATTTACAATTCACGAAACAAATAATAGACTTGCATTTTGGAGGTGCGGTGTCGTAGATTTATGATAAGTGAATTAAGACTCAGATTGGTCCTTTCTGAATAGACCAGAACATGAGGTGACTCAGTGAGAGAAGATATAAGAAAATAGTTTTCACGAGTGAGATGGTGGAAAAATAAGTAATTCTGTCCCTGAACTCGAGAAAATCTCTCGCTCAGCCTATCTCTCTACAACCAGAAAATGTAGTCAAACAAATTACTCAGTAATATATATATACTCTATATCACCCACTTACCAGACACGCACACATAAGTGACTAACGTTTAGACGTACAGACGTGAAACTATATCTATGGAATATGAATATTTTGGGACAAGCTGACTGACACACTGTGGTGGTTTTAGAGGTTATTGATGTTAAAAAGTAAGAGTCAACAGAGTGAGGTCAAGCCATGTAAGTCCCTGAGTCTAATAGTTGATGATGATGATGTATTCTCAGGGTACCTAACCGCTACCACCCTCAGATCTCACGCTGTGTAATATTTTAGGTTCTATTATGTTATATGGCTACGTGTCTAGGGTAATGTATGTGTGGTGATATGATGATAACTTAAACACAACTGTAACTCAATATAATGAACTTAAGTAAGACAGTGGTTAAAGTTATAAAATTACTTTACAATTTTTATTTTCCTGATCCTCAATTTTTTTGGAACCAGGAATGTTCAACTCAAACGGAAATGTGTTTATATACAAATTTAAATAAATATGAAGAACATCTTATCCATAAATGTTATTACTAAAATGTTTCTATAATTGTATCCCCTGCTGAAGTAATAATGTCTTAAGAGATGTCACTAGTGTGAGGGACTGGTCTTCTCATCACGTCACAAGAAAATTTATTGAAAGTGTGGAGAATAAAATATAATGAGATGTCATGAGCCCTCAAGATTTGGGCTTATCTTATTTTTCAGTTGAAAGTGGATGGCTTACTGGAAATACTGCACACTCTTTCACAGCAGTGTATTCTAGAGGCGGCTACTACAGTTTTACTTCAATGTATAAGCAACCGGCCAGTTGCCTCGTATTGTGCAGCTCCAGGTTATGTCTCACGTGGTAATAGGTGATGCAACCCTGCAACAAGAGGAATAATTCCTCCCGAAGTACACTTTTTATATATCTCCACAACTAACAACTAAACATCATTAAGCATTCTTTGTGATCAGTTGCATGTGCTAACCAATAGCTTCAGTCCCTAATTTTATGTGACTTCTTCACACTCAGTGGGAACTTCTCCTTCCCACATGGCTTCAACGCCCCTGTCACTTTAACCTTTGTTATCTTCCATATCATCAGCTGGGGTACACACTTTTCTTTTTCTCTTTCTAGTGATCTGTTAACTCTTTTAGTATGACATCATATTTATTTTTTCCAAGGGTTACTGGGACACTGTGGCCTGCAGAAAACTGCCAGTAGTTTCTGGACTTACAATCGTATGATTTGTAATGGTAATATGCAAACACAATGTAAATTCATCCCCCCCCCCTTTCCCTTTTCCCTCCCAAGTCTGCTTAGGCATGTGCTTGCTAGGATGTCGTAATTCTTTTCCAACGGCAATGTCGTACAACACAAATTTATGGCTCACACCCTTGTGGCCTGTACATACATAGAAAATTAATAGTCATTTCTCTTACCGCAAATAATGAATCATTCACACAATGAACCAGATGACTAGCAGAACGATGGCACAAAATTCAGACTGCTGTCGTCCAGAAGGTAAAACTTATTCAGAAAAGCTCCCCTTCTGTTCTCATCTTGGCATTGCGGTGATAATTTTCAATTGGCGTTCTAGCCTAGAATGCGTTACATGTTATCAATCTCACTAGCCAATGAAACAACGCGTCCAAAATTTGACTCTTTTGAAAACCCCAAGCATTGAGTGTTAATCAGTGCGTTTGCTAGTCTGATTTTATTTATTTATATTTCTGTCATATCTCAGCCATTTATGGACCGATTTCAAAAGTTAAAATTGATTATTAAACTGCCCTTTGGCCACTATCATCCTATCTAGTTTTCATCTAACTATTCTTCATCGTTTCCATCTATGTAATTTTATTGTAATTATTTACTCTTTCTTTCTAACCAAATAGATTTTCTAAGGCAAGATGATGCAATATAAGGGAAATTGTTATGGTAAGATATTAAATAATATTAGCGCTATCATTCAGAACATCCCTTTTATTTACTCTCTTTATTTAGAAAGCAATACATTATCTAAGCTTTTCCCCCTCCGCCCCGTACAGATTTGGTTTTAGTTTCATTTTCAAACGCATAAGTTAGGCTTGTTTTTTCCTTTTTAACGCACCCTTTCCCCTCTCTCCCTTTTCAAGACGAAGTAACAAGTTGGTTTTCTGCCATACTTTCCGGCTTTCGTCATAAAATATTGGGAAGGATAACACGAGCTGCGTGTGTGTTTGGGGGATGGGACTCACTACGCTTGGTCTTAGAAAAATTCAAATCTTGTGCCAATCGTGGACTGTTTTGATAGGCGATGTCCTTGGGACCAAATTTCAAATGCTGTAGTTATTTATAGTTACAACCTTCACTAAATAATAGGGCGGGTGTGTATGCGTTTGCGGGTGGTAACCCTTTTAAACGATAATAGTAGAAAAATTTCAAATATGGTGTCCAATTATTAGTAGCAAGTTTGACCTTGCCTTGGCAATTTTCAAATATAATAGTGGGGTTTATAGGGTGTAATTTTACGTTACTAGATTTTTGAATAGGGGAATTTGAGCGGGGTGTTAAACGGATTGACTTTATCACACACACTTGTATGAGTTTATGTAAATTTTATTAACATAAAGAAAATGTTCCACAACAAATAAGTTAGCATATCAAGCACATATAAATACACATAGGTTTATGAATTACTAAAAGAATAATAGACCCATAGGTGTAATCTTTTCCTTCTATGTTTAGCCCACGATCCTGTTAGAAGAAAAGTGATAGCCCCAAAGAGTCACGGATTTATACGCTATAGTCTAAGATTTCTCCTCTATAGTTTAAGAACAGAGTTAATACCTGAATCTAGTCTAAGAAGAAAACAGCATTAGTAACAAACTTGCATAAATGAATTTTCAAAGTGGGTGCATAAATCAAATCATAAAGGAATCACTCAGTCCTGCATTCTCTCTCTTCATTCAGCCGTGGCCACAGGCGTACTGTCTTACCTACAACTTGTGTAGTAACTTCTGGAACAATACTTAGGACACGCACCTACAGAAACTCCCGTGTTATTTTTGGCCAAGGAAACCCCAGTTCCACAAAGACAGGTGGAATTCACTTCTTCAGGGAACGTTTTCTTGGTTATTATTATTTAGGAGTTCTGGGTAGGTCACATTTAATTTGTCCAGGCAAGAAAGTTAACAGCGCGCACAGTGTCAATAGCTTGAAATTTCCAGTAACTAGGAATGACAGGTCGGTGACTTCTCTCCGTATAACATTTTTGTTTAGTCACACCACAATTAGTCAAAAATGTCGGAAATGTTATTGATTGTAATATTTTTTGCCACAGGGGCTGAATGTACTTGAGATTATTGGGAAAAATTATAATGTGGCTCGATAGGCCTAGTTATTGCATTTTGTCTTAAAGTTCGTGAAATGGGTACTCTGTCTATTTCTGGATGCGACACAATGCCAAACAGGTTTTAACTTGTACACCCACGTATTTAAAGACATAAAATGTTTCTTCTATTTATTCTCATATGTACGGAACAAAACCGCTGGTAGATGGTTGGGCTGACCCAAACTGTATAAGGAAGAAAAAAGTACAAAATACTAAGGCATAATATTATACACACATCCTATCCTACCCCGCGTAAAATATAATATTCACTTCGTTTATTAACTTTAAGTTAGAGACTATAAGCTTAGCGCTTGTCTCACCGTTTAAACTTTCGTGAAATAAATTCTAGTCATTTAAAAGAATCAATCATCATGAATTAAAAATATATATAAATATATTTCGTCAATACTCAATGATGAATCAGTGCATTAAATAGTTAGTTAAAATATTCTCTTGCTGGTTACTAGCAGTTTTTGAACTGGATTAACTCGAGACCTGGCGAGAACGTTTGAAGGAGTGTCGTCGACCAGGGATTGGCGGCTCTGAGCCGACCCAGCTCTAATGGGTACCTCCGAAATCGGCGAGTATCTGCCTGAATGGCGAGGGACACCTGTCTCTGTACAAGAAAAAAGGGATACTCACGTAAAATCAATGTCAGGTTAGACATTAATAATAACCTGAGATTTCGCCTCGAGTATTAGCGGGCGTACGAAAAAAAAACTAGCAGTTTAATCAATTTTATTAATAGCCGAATGAGTTTAGCTAGAAATTTTATGATAGGAAACTCTTTACAGAGCGATACAACAGGAGGCAATCTGATCATCAGAAGAAGTCCCCCCATCGGACAAGTGTTTCGGCCAAGTATACTCCTTTACACTCTAAGGGGGGCGGGCCCACTTGGGTCATGACTCCCAAGCGTCTCAGCCTCCTGTTGTCTTGTATCCACTGTAACACGGTACTTAGAGAAAATATAACTGACTTTCATTTAATCGCTCTACACATAAATCTAGTAAAAATATAATAGGCGATTTACCACTTAATTCACTCACAAATACTATCAATATATTATTTACCTTCACACAGCCTACTAAGACTATTCTTCTCCAACGAAAATGAGAAATTCTACGTAAATAAAGTGATTTCTAGAACGAAGGTAGAATGTGTCTAGAGAAACTGCGGAGTCTGGAATGAATGAAGTCTCGACTGCTCTAGTATAATAACTCTCTGATGAAAGGAAAATGGTTACGTCTAAAACCCGAGACAGACTCAAATTCCAGATATTTACACATAGGGAAAATCTACATATTCCTTAAACTCGTTCTGCGCATCAAAACAAATTTCTTCGCCCTCCTGCCGAACCAGATTCACTCTGTTGCGTACGGACTCATTTAAGAACCGACGTAACGTAATAGACCAGACCCCGTGCGAAGATTTCCTCGACTTACAGGATCACACGAATACGAATACTGTCTGCAGACTATGGCCATAAAACGTAATATAAGCGAACTCGTCTTAGATCTAAGATTCCCTCATATCACTTGTCTAGAACGAGTTAACACGATTCGGTCTCTGGCGTTTAAAATTAACGTGAAACCGACTCGCGTTACTCATTTCGTCTGCTTGTAAACCTACATCAAAGAAAATGCAATTAAGTGCTAACAGCCATAAACTTAGAAAAGAAATGCCAAAAGTTTGAATGGGAAAATTTAGGCCCAACGGGCGTGGGTGATGGAGACGTAGAAGACGAAAATAAAGACAAAGAGAAAGATATATGAAATCGATAACATAACCTCTGTCACATGCGGATAAACCACGAAATGTCCAGACAAGACGGCCGAATTGCGCCGTGTCATAGTCTGATAACGACGGATAAATTATGTGGGATAGGCAAGCCAGATAATCCCCCAATCTGGGAGGACATGTTGAAGTGTGAGAAAAGTAACTTGACCAGTAATAATCAGATGTTTACAGCCCAATTTTAGAAAAGTAACGTTTGAAATTTTTCACTAAATGAGTCAAGCAAAATATTTTATCATAAAGTGCCATAGATTTAAACGTTCTAATAAGATTTGCTAATACTTTGAGGCGCGAATAACAATTGCGTCGATTGGGCGTTTGTTCCAACAGCCATACAAGGCTTGGGACAAAAACTTGCAATTTAATCTGACATTTCTAGTTCACTGTGAAAATTCACTCGTGCCAAGACGACCATCAGACTGCCAGAGTTAGAATCAGATTTCCAATATATGAGACCGGACTTTGTGGAACATCTTGAAGGACGTAAAGAGCGCAGAATAAACTCTACCATTTAACAAGGACAACCGGAATCTGAGGAATCTAAAACACGGAGTCAAAGTGGGAATTCATTGTTAACATAACAACACCCCAGAAGCGTGTAAGATGCCTAGTCAAGTGTCTTTATTCCTCTGAGCAAACAGTCTTTGAGCCAAGATTGGCGTAAGTTGTGCATTTTACATTCTATATTTTCATTAATAACATGTGAACTAATATGTATATATACTGAAGCACATTAAAAACGCACCACTATTATAAATACTAATGCCGAGAAGCTGGCAAAAAAAAGTGTGGGAATGGATTTTCCCCGTGTTTGCCATGAGGTAGAGGGCGAATGGCTGCTGGAATGGAAAGTGCAAGATTCAACCCACGGGTGTGTGTACAGACTACATGAAAACGATGAAAGTTACACGTGCAACACGATTCCCAACAGCTATGACACTGAAAATGTGTACGCGTTGTGGCAGTATACTCGGTATAAAAAGGCCGTTGAGACAAAACACCCAGTACATGTGCTTGAAATGCCACGACTATCTGAAAACGACCGCCAACGAGCCATTGGTATGTTGGAGACCGGAATGAGCTCGCGGGCCATTGCCAGAAGGATGAATTGCCACCACAGCACTATTGTACGTCTCAATGAACGTTACGGAACCACTGGCAGTGCCCGGGATAGACTTCGGAGTGGCCAACCAAGAGTTACTACCCCTGCGCAAGATCTTCATATTGTGCTGAGTCACCTAAGGAATCGTTTTCTCCCGGCAAGTCAAACAGCAAGAGCAATAGGGGGTAGACATGGGCAAGTCTCTCGAATGACAGTCATACGACGACTCAGAGATACAGGCCTTATTGCAAGATGACGTTATGTTGGGCCAAACTTGACTCATAGACATTGTTAGAAGCGCCTGCAATGGACAGAGCAACATATCAGATGGACTAGACTGCAGTGAAATGCTGTCCTATTCACAGACGAGAACAGATTCAACATATCCTTTGCAGATCGACGTATGCGGATTTAGCGACGGTGTGAAAAGCGCTTTGCAGATTGCTGTGTCAACCGATTTCGAGGTGGCAGTATTCACATTTGGGTAGGATTCAGTCCTTTCACATCCATTGCTTGCACCTCTTCGCGTCTTCCGTGCACAGAATGCAATGAATTTCATTCAATTTAAGTGTAAAGAAAGTTTTCTCTCGAGGGATTAAGCTTAAGTCTCATCGAGGGTATAGTCTGAGATAGATGGGATAGTGGAATAGGAAGATGGGGACACATAAATATGTGTCGGGAAACTCAATACTCGGAGGGTATTCGATTCTATTCTTTTACCATACTAGTTGGTGGTACCAGTGAAAGTACTAATCTCTGGAACAAAGTGAGGGTAGAAGTTGCCTGACGCCGAGCTAGACACCATCATCAGAGGCTCTTAGAGACGAGGGACCAGCTTTGCAGTTACTCCCTGATCTTACTTGGAACGTGCTGCGCCTTTAATCGAGGGTAAATTCTGACATGGTGTAGTAGAATAGAAGAGGGGGCACATAGCTGTGTCGGAAAACGCCATACTCAGAAGAGCGTTTCGTTTCTATTGCCAGTTATTGGTGGTACCAGCAGAAAGTACTACCACTGGAACCAAGTGAAGGTAGAAGTGGACTGACGTTGTGAGAGACGCCATCATAAGAGGGTCTTATAGACAGACGCAGAACCAACTTAGCCGTTACTCCTTGACGTTCTGTGAACGTGCGGCGCCTGAACTTTGACCAGAGACGAGCGAGAGTAATGTGAAAAGAACTGACCCAGCGGGAGAAGAAACTACCATTGGCAGCTAAGTGCAAATATCCGCTGCCAAAAGTAACCTCCTTTATTCAGTTAAATCCCATTCAAGTGATGAAATCCTTTTCATAAATATTCAAATCATTTTCCAACTGTTAAAACTTAAAGTGATTATTAAATTTTGTTATTTGTAATGTTACAAAGTTAACTTCGATTCAATCCTTTTAAATGTACTACATGTTTGTCTCAGTCAAAGTTACTAAACACACACTCTAAACAGAGCTATATATACAGTATAATAATAATTCCACTGATTAAATCAGGGGTGGGGGCTTAACGAGCTAGAATAAACCATTGCTTAATTCTTCATAAAAGTGTCGGCAGATTACACAATTAACGTGCTCAGCGACAGCCAGCATTGTTTTGGCTTATCTGAATATCTTGTGAAGACTCCCATGTGATAGAAGCTTTAATGCTCTTCTATCTACAATTCTGCCAAGAGTTATCTTGTGTGAAGATAGACTCCATTGAAGCCACTATAAATACTATTGAGTCCTGGCCACTGTTGGACCACTACTGTAAAGCAGAGGAGGCAATTTCGTGACACCTTCGACATTTGCTGAGGGAGACTGAGCACCTATGGGTTTGCCCAGAGTGCAATGACGTCGATTCTGATTAACATTAACATTAACATTATGTCTTTTTTAACCGATGAAAAACGCTATTAAAAGATCTATTACTTTTTTGACTCGGGCCGGATGTATCTGCTGGTTTTATATGTGTGTGTGTGTGTGTGTGTGAAAGGCTTCGGGAGTAAACCCTGAGGATAAATCAGGAGTCGGAGTCCCTAAGGCAGCCTAGTGTTGATTCGACATTATTCTGGCAACTCCTGAGATAGAGATAATATAAATCATACTTAAATCTGATATCGAGTAAAATTATTTCTAGTTAAACTTAAAGGGGTGAGACGATGACACAGCAGTTTTGAAAGTTTCAGCATAGCCACAAAAATGAGTTTCAGGAGATTGTTGTCTGAAAGTGGAATCAGGTCACTGAAACAAAATCACGGACAACCGTTCTTCCGCTGTTCTTGAGTTATTGAATGCAAAGGCAGGTGAGTTGGGAAACTCCATGTCAACCCCATAAAGGTTTGTAGAATATATTTATATGACTATCAATCACAAAATGTGTAGCACTGTAAACCTTCTGTGTTGGTGTGGTAAAGCTCCACTACTCACTGTATGTGTGCCACCTGTATGTGTCCATTGTAGTTTACAGAGTTGTTGAGATCAGGCATGCTCCAGTCTACCCAGCTGTAAATGGGTAACTCACCCTAGTCCTAAGTTAGGGAAGGCAAAGGCAGCTGTAAACAGTAGTTTCCCTCTAAGGCTCCAGGGGAAGCAGGCCCTAAACTTGGTCACTTCAACCGACGCAGGATGGTGTATATATGGGTAGAAGGGTAGAGTGTGATTAACGCGAATGGTGTACTGTTCGTGTTCTGACCAATCTAAACACTCATTCACTTGTGTCTACAAGGCACCAATGCAGACTGCTGGAATCTTTGTTTACACAGTTTATTTGGACGCTCACACTGGGACATAACGAGTAAATCATGGGTATGTTGACATATCAATTTGCAGGCATACATAGTAGATCCTATGTCATGGCACATTCATAAATAATAGGTAGTACATCAATGGCCGCATCCCCTATCTGACTAAGCGCGTCAGTGAAGGCGGATCGGTAAGTAACTAAAGTTGCTTTATATTCACAGTTTATCATATTGTGAAACCACGATAAGGGGTTTCTATCAAAATTGAGATCTCCTTGCCACTGTCCGAATAATAAGATACATGCCCCGTTCTTTGGACAGGGATTCAAAAATCCGATGACAGGAATGTAACATGGCCGCCTACCTGAGTTGTCGCTCACTCGCTCACAGGAGGATATATATATAAGCCAAAGTTAATTTGCAATACATATGCATAATTTCATAAAGTTCCTCCACACAGATCTACCGTAATCCAGTTACCTCACGTAGACATAATTACAGTATGGAGCCTGTCATCTCCGTCGATACAAACTTGACCCTAGCGTTGCGAAGCACAAAATTCCCGCTAGGCCTAACCGACCTGAGATCATCAAAAAACAGGGACTGGAATTACCTGGAGTCCGAATCATACATGGTACCGTACATTAGGAAAGTCTCTAACACAACTCTAGTAGAGACACAATCTCCTATAGAAGAAAAACCACTTCATAAATCATTTTTACTGAAGAATCTACCAGCCCTGGAAAAATGCGTAACCGCCATTGTCACGGTACATCGGAACTCATCACGACTAGACAAGACAACTCCTACTTCCGCTAGAGCGGTGTAACAAGAATATAGTCCTGCCTACCCATCCAAAATATACAATATAGGACTGATTCTACTTGTACTAATAATATGTAATACATATGAATTCAGGCCATAAACATAATAAGCAAATTAATCTATTTTCTGGCCCTAAGAAATAGGTACGGACAAGGGTGTCATATCCATGCGCCGAATTAATATCAAGAACGATTACTCCTATAATCAACAGGGTAAAACAATTATGGATTATCTAGCCTTCCCCATAGACAGCATTTTCATACACAAATAAATGAATGTCTATATTTTTCCAAATTAAATAGCCATATCGATTTTTGTAATATGTGCGTCAAAATATGCACGCAACAGATTACCACACCCCTCGGGAAAAAAAATGGTACTTTTTTTTTTTTTTTGAAATACATCTAGGAGCAACATACAATAGGCTCACAACGCACCAATAACAATGCGCAGATGATAAGCATAAGTTTTCTGACCTTAGAGAAAGTACTTCTCTAAGTATAAATATTTCCAGAGAGGTGTCACCAACGCATACTACAATATTAGCAATGACACAATTTGTACATTAGTTTATACATAAATTTCATCTAAGATATCTTAACATCATGATCATCAAAGACGAAAAAAACATTGAAAAATCAGCGGTGAATAAATATCAATGAACCGCTAAGTAGTGTTACAATCAATATATGATATTACATATGTGTACACATTTCAACATAGGAACAACTGTATCAAAGTTGTATAACAGTTATGAATCATGTGGGCATCTAGACAAAATATCTGCCATCACATTTTCTGACCCACGGATAGCTCGCACCGAAAAATGAAATGGCTGCAAAGCAATCGCGTATCGCGTTGATCTTGCGCTCTTCAGATTTTTACTCTGAATAGCCGTAAGAGCTTTCTGGTCAGTTTCCACAATGAAATGCGCGCCAAGAAGAAATCTTTGCAGTTTAAGGATTGACCAAACCATAGCCAATAATTCACGGTCTAGGACCGAGTAATTCTTCTCTGCGGCATTTAATTTCCGAGAAATATACATCACAGGATGCAGAGTTCCAGAGTACTCTTGCATTAGTGCTGCTCCAATCCCGGTGGATGAAGCGTCACTACGAAGAATAAATGTCTTATCCTTAGAAGGCAATACTAGGATAGGTGAAGTAGAAAACATAGTTTTAACCTTATCCAAAGAGGATTGACATTCTTGAGTCCAATGGACTACATTAGGAGACCCTTTCTTTAGCAAGGAAGAAAGAGGTGACATAATGGAGGACAGATTCGGAATGAATCGTCCATAAAATTGTATTAGACCTAAGAGACTTCGCACTTGCTTTTTAGTCTTAGGAATAGAAATGTTAAGTATCTTACTTGTATTATGGTCTTCTGTTTTTAGGAACCCATGACCAACACGGTGTCCTAAGAAAGATATTTCGCTAAAACCAATACATGCTTTCGATGGTTTCGCTGTCAGATTATGCTCGCGTAAGATAGACAATAGTTCATTTATCCCATTATAGTGATCGTTCCAAGTATCACTGAAAAGACAGATGTCATCAAGATACGCAATGACATCTGAGCGATGAGATAGGATTCGACGCATCATGCGTACGAATGTTGCAGGGGCGTTCATAAGACCGAAAGGCATGAAATTCCATTGGAATAGACCCCTAGGCGTCGAAAAAGCAGTAAACGGTTTGGCGTGTTCGGATAATGGAACTTGCCAATATCCCTTAGACAAATCGAGTTTAGTAAAGAAATGAGAATTCGATAGTCTCGTAAGTAGCTCTTCTAGTAAAGGCATAGGTTCAGCATCAAATTTCGTCACTTGGTTCAATTTGCGATAATCCACGCAAAGACGTATGTTATTGTCTTTTTTTTCGTACAATAACCATCGGCGAAGAATATGCTGATGTGGATGGTTCAATAATTTTTTTAACTCTATCATCTCATCCAACTCTTTCTCTACCTGTGCTTGAAAATGTATCGGGATAGGATACGGTCTGACTCTTATAGGACTATGGTCAGTAAGAATAATGTCATGTTGAATGACATCAGTTTGACCAGGAATGTCAGTAAGGACATCCTGAAATTGTTCTAACATAGTAGAAACTTGTTTCTGCTCTCCTGGAGATAATTCTGGAGAAATTGCAACATCTTTCCATGATTCATTAGAGTGAAGAGGAATCATTGGAAAAGGTAAATTTACATCCGAGAAACTCGTTTCCTCATCCTGTATTACTGACAGAGATGAGTACTGTCCATGTTGGACTGGAAAATCGTCCGTTGCCTGGAAAACAGGTTGTAAATAATCAGGACGTTCATGGAATTCCGTGAGCATGTTGATGTGGAAGGTTTTACGCTTCCCGTCAATATCGACGATATAGTCAACATCGGAAACTTTTGATATTATATCGTACGGACCTTTCCAAGAAATAAGAAGTCTATTTTCCCTACAAGGTAGCAAGACGAATGCTTTGTCACCTGGACAAAGTTGTCGCAAACATCTCTTTTTATTGGCAAATTCCCTTGCCTTCTGTTTCGCAAATTCAGAAGAAGCAGTTGCCAATTTGCATGCTTCAATAATCTTGTGTCTAAGTGCGATGACATATTCATAAGAGGATTTTGTGTCATCGACAATATTATCAGCAGTTATAAGATCATGAAGTAAGGACATAGGACCTCGCGGTTTCGCGCCAAAGACAAGTTCAAAGGGAGAAAATCCTGTATGTTCGTTGGCGACCTCTCTATATGCAAAGAGAGCCGCGGGTAAAACCCTATCCCAATCCTGAGGATGATCTTCTGTTATCTTACCTAGTAGGTTTTTCAGAGTTCTATTCAGACGTTCCACCATCCCATTGGACATAGGATGATAAATACTACTCAGCGATCTCTCTATCTTAAGAGTCGACATTACTTGAGACATGGTATCCGATATGAGTTGGGTACCATGGTCGGATAATATTTCTGCTGGAAATCCCAGACGAGAAAATATTAACCAAAGAGCATCTGCGACGTCAGCAGTAGTTATGCTCTTTAGAGGAACAGCCTCCGGCCAACGTGTGCACATATCAACACACGTCAAAATAAATTGGTGTCCTCTAGCAGACTTTATCTTAAATGGACCAATGATGTCTATCGCCATTTTTTGAAATGGTCGAATTGGAATGTCTGCAGCCTGAATAGGTGCATCATGGCGTGGACCTCTGGATTTAATCTCTTGACATACTTTACAAGATCGACAATAGATTCGTATGTCCTTATTCACAGCAGGCCAAAAGAAAGATTGAAGAACTCTAGCTTTAGTACGGGAAAAACCCATATGTCCAGCACACTGCGAATCATGAGCGTGCTGTAAGATTTTAACTCTCATATTTTTAGGCACAAGGATTTGAGAATGAATGGATTTAGCGGAGTCTTGTACCATACGTACAAGTACGCCATTCTTCATCGTAATCCATGATTTACGATTTGTATCCTTATTCGGATCACCTTTTGTTGCCAGAGTAAAGAATTTATTTAGAGTAGGATCATCTTCCTGCTGTTTTATAAAGGAATCATGGGAAATCTCCAAGGGATCATCTTGGATCTGCGCATCATTATCTTCAGAATGTGAAGATTGCGGCATATTAAGAGCTTGAGCCCTAGTGATTACTGCATTAGCAGATTGCATATTAACATTTTCCCAATTAGAAATTTGCTGTGGAGTGCATTCTTTCACTCCATGAATGCGACCGATGATAAGATCAGCGATCGGATTCGGCAAGAGACATGCTTGCACCTCTCCTGTAAAGAAAGGCGTTGCAATATTGATAATGGCAGTGGAGTACTTCTCCAATGTGCCACCAAATGTTACACATTTGACTATATTGCCTGTAGCTCGAGAAGGATTTACGAGTGATTGCCTCACTCCGATGGTAGTGCACCCCGAATCGAAAAGAATTGATACCGGAGTACCATCTATTAGGCCCCTATTAAAGACAAGAGCACCCCTTCCATTATGCGCGATTGACGCATGGAGCGCGGGAAGCGGGTGACCGCAGCTTAAAGTAGAAACTGTGGTTGGATCGAATAATGTTTTGCATTGCGAACACTCAGATGCTCTAGCAAAATCGAAAGCGGAATTTGCTACACTATTGGAGTCTTTTTTATCATTATTCTGATTACCGGCGTCGTGGAACTCCTGTTGTGCAGAGTTAGCCTGGTAATAAGATTTACCATGTCTTTTGTGTTGTGATCTACCTCGGTTATAATTGTCTCTATAATTATTATTGCCTCTGTTATAACCCCTATTTGGGTTTGAATCATAATATTCATGATCATAATCATCACGCTCATTATATTGAGTATCCCTGTAATATTGGTTTTTTTGTCTCCATGAAGCACTTGGGTAGTTCCTATAGCTACTCCCTTTACGAGAATTTCTAAAATTATGGGTACCCCTCGCGTGTCGAGGACTATCAGCCCGATTCCAGTTCTTCGAAGAAGAACCCTGATTTGAGTGGTTATCTTGGTTTTGATACTTATTCCAATTAACCTTTTTATCAAATTTATTTTTAGCTCCTTGGAATTTGTGTGAGTAATTCTGATTATATTCTGTTGCCGAAGCAACTGGCATACTCTCTTTAATGTTAGAGTTACTAAGAATCATGTCAGGGTGTGCCGTGGCATACTGGTCACAATATTCTTCCATTTGCTTTAATGTACTAGGTTTACGCTCATGTAAGAACTCTAGGAATGATTTATTTACCGAAGACATGACCTTGTCTCTTAGCAATAAATCCGTAAGACCATCAAATGTTTTCTCTGTTTTGGATAATTCAATCCATCGTGAAAGTGTAATTCGTGCTTTTGAGATGAATTCTGAGAATTCTACACCTACCTCAGGTCTCATTGTTTTAAACAAAAGACGATAACCTTCCTCAGACAGCTGATATCTCTTCATCAAAGCTGCCCTAACAGCATCATAATTATCCTTGTCGGCCTCTTCGACGAAATATAACTTACTCAGAGACTCCCCTTTTAGATTTTCAGACAACTGATTCACATACTGTGATTTGTCAACATTATGAGCTCGACAAGCCCGTTCAAATCTATCAAGCCAGAATGCTATATCATCACTGGCAGAGTTGAACGCTGGTACCTTGACCTTGTACACAAAGGGTTTACCATTACCACTAGATGCCTGATTAACATTACTCATACTTGTCAATTTTAATTTCTCTAACTCAAATTCATGTTCTCTTATTGCTTTTCTCTCTTCAGCTTCTCTATCTAATCTTCTCTGTTCTGCAGCAGCTTCTAATTTCTTCTGTTCTGCAGCAGCTTCTAATTTCTTCTGTTCTGCAGCAACTTCTAATTTTTTCTGTTCTGCAGCAACTTCTAATTTTTTTTGTTCAGCTGCAGCAGCAGCTTCTAATTTCTTCTGTTCTGCATCAAATCTCCTTTCCTCCACTTGCATCTGCAATTTCTTTAGTTCAGCAGCAGTATCAGCTTCTTTTTCTAATCTTTTTTCTTCAGCTAGAGCTTTCCTCTCTTCAGCAGCAGCAGCAGCTTTTCTCTCTTCAGCAGCAGCTTCTATTTTTTTTTCTTCTATTTGAAGTTTTCTCTCCTCAGCCGCAGCTTTTTTTTTCCTCAGCAGCAGCTTTTTTTTTCTTCTGCAGCTAATGCTTTGTCATATTGAGCAACAGCCCATTGTTCTAAGTCTTTCCCAGTCTTATCAAGGGATTTTCCTTGTGCTATAAAGTAATCTAATGTAGACATTTTGTCTTCTTAAATCAGAAACCTGAAAAGTAAATAAATTACCTTATTTCACTTTAATGGGAGACAAGTCTATACCATAGACTTAGTCTTAGTGAAAACTTGTATGGTTTATAATACCCAATGATAACTTGAGTACCTGTGGACAACAATAACTGTATCTCAAATACTGTGGGAGACAAGCCTTACAAAGGTCTTGTATACCTTAATGTAATCAATGATCACTTGAGTACCTGTGGAAAATAATATTTCCCTTTTCCAATCACTTTGGGAGACAAGCCTTATAAAGGTCTTGTACACTTTGTTTTATAACAATAACAATCATAAAGTACTGATCTGTACTATACTATAAGTGTATTCCACTATACCTCATATGTCATATGTCAACTAAAGACATTACAAAGGACAAACAAGAAAAGACAATCTGAAAACATTTGCAGAGATCAAATTAAATTAAATAGGAGAAATGAAAAAAATGATCACAGAATCCGTGATGATAACTGCAATAAGATAACAAGACAAATAACGCCACAGTGTATAAACATAAGGGTGTAAAGAACTGAAATGCAAGGAAAGATGAGACCTACAATTATACAAACAAATCAAACAAAAATAAAGAACAGAAAAAAATGTTACAAATACAAATATGAAACAGTCGTCACAACTAACCAAATATTTGCAAACTATGTTGCATGCAAATTTCAATTAAGAAATTGCTCCCTATAGAACGCCAGAACAAGACCAATATCACTTGGTATTTCCTGTTCTAGTCACCTCCCATCCAGGCCCGCAAAGACATAACAATCACACATATAAACAAATAATATATAAACATAAATATATATAAATCATCAATGTGTGTATCATATCATGCAATGTGTTGTAGTTGCAATGTATAGTACTGTATGCTCAGTTTTAATCAATTAGACTACCACTTTATTGAGTAATAGATTTGCATTCTAACTATTACACTGTCCAATTTTTTTGAGCACATTAGAAGATCCACCGATGAAATTTGCACTTTATGTTCAACAATGCTCTTGTATTACAGCAGGATAAACAATCACTGGTTTAGAACACTGACTGTATTGTGCCAAATGTCAACAAGTGCTGACCCAGATATTGCTACACTTGTCAGAACAGGTCAAGCTGACATTGATTGTATAGCTGTCCTACTGGTGTTGATGTGGTCAAACAAATGTTCTTGTAACTGTAAAATGTGATTCTCAACACAAGACTGCGTAGGCTGGACCCAGGGATCTGGCTCACCACTGTAAAATTTCTTCCCACTGTAAAGTTGTTTTGTCCAACACACACAAAATGTCAGTCTATAAAGAAGTGTCAGTTGTATACTGTAAACCTTCTGTAAAGTGTGGTGTGTTCTCTTTCTTCTGTAAAGCTCCACTATCAATCACTGTAGCATGTTGTTTGTGGTGCCACTACTGTATGTGTCCATTGTAGTGTACAGAGTTGTTGAGATCAGGCATGCTCCAGTCTACCCAGCTGTAAATGGGTAACTCACCCTAGTCCTAAGTTAGGGAAGGCAAAGGCAGCTGTAAACAGTAGTTTCCCTCTAAGGCTCCAGGGGAAGCAGGCCCTAAACTTGGTCACTTCAACCGACGCAGGATGGTGTATATATGGGTAGAAGTGTAGAGTGTGTTTAACGCGAATGGTGTACTGTTCGTGTTCTGACCAATCTAAACACTCATTCACTTGTGTCTACAAGGCACCAATGCAGACTGCTGGAATCTTTGTTTACACAGTTTATATGGACGTTCACAGGGACATAACGAGTAAATCATGGGTATGTTGACATATCAATTTGCAGGCATACATAGTAGATCCTATGTCATGGCACATTCATAAATAATAGGTAGTACATCAATGGCCGCATCCCCTATCTGACTAAGCGCGTCAGTGAAGGCGGATCGGTAAGTAACTAAAGTTGCTTTATATTCACAGTTTATCATATTGTGAAACCACGATAAGGGGTTTCTATCAAAATTGAGATCTCCTTGCCACTGTCCGAATAATAAGATACATGCCCCGTTCTTTGGACAGGGATTCAAAAATCCGATGACAGGAATGTAACATGGCCGCCTACCTGAGTTGTCGCTCACTCGCTCACAGGAGGATATATATATAAGCCAAAGTTAATTTGCAATACATATGCATAATTTCATAAAGTTCCTCCACACAGATCTACCGTAATCCAGTTACCTCACGTAGACATAATTACAGTATGGAGCCTGTCATCTCCGTCGATACAAACTTGACCCTAGCGTTGCGAAGCACAAAATTCCCGCTAGGCCTAACCGACCTGAGATCATCAAAACAGGGACTGGAATTACCTGGAGTCCGAATCATACATGGTACCGTACATTAGGAAAGTCTCTAACACAACTCTAGTAGAGACACAATCTCCTATAGAAGAAAAACCACTTCGTAAATCATTTTTACTGAAGAATCTACCAGCCCTGGAAAAATGCGTACCCGCCATTGTCACGGTACATCGGAACTCATCACGACTAGACAAGACAACTCCTACTTCCGCTAGAGCGGTGTAACAAGAATATAGTCCTGCCTACCCATCCAAAATATACAATATAGGACTGATTCTACTTGTACTAATAATATGTAATACATATGAATTCAGGCCATAAACATAATAAGCAAATTAATCTATTTTCTGGCCCTAAGAAATAGGTACGGACAAGGGTGTCATATCCATGCGCCGAATTAATATCAAGAACGGGAGCCGCGCTAGCAAGGGATCTTTTTTTTCGTCGACCGGGAATTGGACTGGATTAACTCGAGACCTGGCGAGAACATTTGAAGGAGTGTCGTCGACCAGGGATTGGCGGCTCCTGAGCCGACCCAGCTCTAATGGGTACCTCCGAAATCGGCGAGTATCTGCCTGAATGGCGAGGGACACCTGTGAAGGAGGAGTGTCCGTCGACCAAGGGATTGGCCGGCTCCTGAGCCGACCCAGCTCTGTACCTCCGAAAAGAAATATACTCCACGTAAAATCAATGTCAGGTTGACATAATAATAACCTGATATTTCGCCTCGAGTATTACGAAAAAAAAATAAAAAAAAAAAAAAAAAAAAATATCAAGAACGATTACTCCTATAATCAACAGGGTAAAACAATTATGGATTATCTAGCCTTCCCCATAGACAGCATTTTCATACACAAATGAATGAATGTCTATATTTTTTCCAAATTAAATAGCCATATCGATTTTTGTAACATAATAATAAAAAAAAATGAGTAGGGTTTTTTTTTTTGAAACAAACAAGCTAGTAAATGGGGGAAAAAAGTAATAATAAAAAAAAAAAAAAAAAAAAACAATAAATAAAAATAAATAAATTCTGTATACCGACACTCACTCATGTCTACAATTAATCTGTATTTTTGGTATGCGGGTACATTCTCACGACTCACATTTCTAAAGTACAGTATTATGTGGGTACATTCACACATACATTACATTATATAATAATATTTTAAAGTGAATATAATAATGATATTACATGGATATAAATCACACACAAAAATGAGCGGAAGAGGAAAAGAAATGTTGACCTATGGATGAGATGTTGACAGGCAAATACTGTTTTCTATGGGGGTAGATAATCAGTGTTGTTGAGGAAGTGTTTGAAAAAGTGCTTTGTTAAAAGAATATTGTGTAGGTAGGCTTTTTAGGTGGTGTGGAAGGCTGTTCCATAAGTAGGCACCAGAGTAGGCTAGACTCTTTTTGAACAGGTCGAGCCTAGGTTTGGGCAGACGTAACTGATGTAATCGTTGTGCCTCCCTTCTACTGGTTTGAAACAATGATCTTAGGTACGACGGGGCATTGTTAGATAGAATTGTGTGAGTCAGCTTGGCTTTGTTGTAGAGAAGACGTTTTTTTTAGCGACAGTATTTTGGGTTCTTTTCCTGTCCTTGTGTGTGGTGTCGTGCGATTATCGGTGATCAGACGCACTGCTCTCTTTTTGCAGGGAGTGCAGTCTCTTCGAGGTGGAAGCAGGGCAACAATCCCATAGTGTAGAGCAGTAATCTAGATGTGTCTGTATATGTGAGGTGTAGAACAATAGTCTAGTGTCTGCGTCTAAGAAGTGTTTTATTTTGGCTAGCTGGTACGTCTTTTTGTGCTATGTGTTTGGTTAAATTCCGTACATGGGAGTTCCACGTTAAGTGCTGGTCAATCGTGATCCCCAGAACTTTGTGTTCTGTTACATGTTCAATTTGTATTGATTCCGCGTGTAGCTGTAGCGATCTTTTGGTGCAGCTTAGGAGTTTCTGTCTGGTGGTAATCAACATAGATTTCGTTTTTTGTTGTGTTTACTGGCATACGATTCATATTACTCCATTTTGTTAGATTGTCTACATCGCTTTGAAGAGTCATTTCAAGTGCCACGCAGTCATTGTCACTAGTGTAGATAGTACAATCATCTGCAAAGAGGTCACAAGTTGAATATTTTAGATGTAGTGGCAGGTCGTTGATGAACATTGCGAAGAGTAGGGGCCCAAGAATAGAGCCCTGTGGTACTCCTGTAACTACCTTCGAGAAATCTGATGCCGAGTTGTTGTGAAGCACTAACTGTTGTCGATCAGACGTCAAATGAGCTGTTTGCCTAGCGAGGCAAATACCCCGGTTACCAGTCCTGATTGGTCTCTTATGCTGAGATGTCCGGATAACTGGAATATTATCGTTGAAACTATACAACGAACAGGTGAATAAGAGTTACTTACCTTGATATTTGTTGCGTAATTCTGAACTTTTCAACTCCTGCAGTGATAAGCAAAGGATGTAGAAATAGTCATTGGAATTAATTCTTTTAAAATACGGTGTTTTAAAAAAATGATCAAGCAAGGTTTTCATTTATTAATCAATTTATTAATCTTGGATTCCCTGTGAAGCTTAAGCCTTGGACGCCACGCCTTCCAGTCCTGTCGTTATTTTTCTTTGCACTCTTTACGGAACATTGGACCACCACTGTTACCAGTCGTCTTGCAGGTAGCCTGTACCAGTCACAAACTCTTGCAGGTAGCCTGTACCAGTCACAAACTCTTGCAGGTAGCCTGTACCAGTCACAAACTCTTGCAGGTAGCCTGTACCAGTCACAAACTCTTGCAGGTAGCCTGTACCAGTCACAAACTCTTGCAGGTAGCCTGTACCTGTCACAAACTCTTGTAGCGGTATTCTCTGTTTTGTTTTACATGATAACGTTGTCAGCCCCATGCACAACCTCACATTAGTAGCCATCTACGACATGCCTGAAGGTGCAGTAGTTCTATGCCATCCGTTAAAGCATTTTCTGTCTTATTTATACTTCCAGTTTTCGTGTCTGTAAATTTGTAGTTCTCTTTCTGTTTGAACATGGACTGCCTTATAATGCTAACTCTTGGTTCCTCAATGTATTTCCCATTGTTAACGTTTTTTCCAACATCCTATTCTTCCAGTGGCATTTCTCTAGTTCTGTCCCATAGTTCCTGACTGGAGATCTCGTTATTTCGCTTCAATCATTTTATTCGAATGTAACCCGTCATTGACAGCCTGTAACGCCATGATTGTTATTTTAAAAGAAGTATTTAATGTTAAGTATTTTATTAATAGGTTTATACAAGACATACAAATCTAACGGCTAGAGAAGAAGAATCAAGAATACAAAAATCAGACACGTCAAATTTTCTATTTTGCCTCAAAGATAATACGGATTCTCAGTCAATCAATCAACACGGTTACAAAGATAATCACACATTTTCAGATAATTAAAAAAACACCATAACGAATTTTGAAAAAAAAATGTGACAACTAGATAGTTTAGTTACTATACAACAACTAAAAAATATTCATTTCTATAAACAAAAAATAACTATTTGTAACATAATGACATAAAAGGAGGTACAACCACTAAGAGACAAAATTTGATCAAAAATCATCCAATTTTATGTATAGCATAACAACAATGACTGAAATATATGAATACTTATAATAATATAACTATTTATAACATAATTACACGTAAAAAGTATATTAAATTATAAAATCAGTTTTTCTCTTATTTCCTGAATTGGCAAACCCGTCAATGACATTTTGTAATGTTTATGTCGGTATCTTGATGTACATATCATCGTTTGTTGTATATTGTTATTTGATGTACATATCATCGTTTGTTGTATATTGTTATTTGATGTACATACATTAACGTCAACACTAATAATCGTTCTTCTGTTTTTCTATTTATCAGCAACAATTTTAATCTTTAAAAAGCCGAAAACCTCCGCTCAGCCCTGGCCACACTGATAGGCAATGTTAATAAAATGTGTAATAAAGTGTGACAATCGGGATAAATGTCACGATCACAGTATGAATACACTTCTACAGAATATTTCGTATCACTTTCATGATTTTAAAGAAGCCGCATAGATTTAGCTTGTCAGATCATAACTTCTGCTCTAAAGATTGGTAAAGAATTCATTTGAATTTTCCTTTACATAGTATCATATTTTCTCTATAATCGTTCAGTACATGTTTCCATATCCTCTTCATTAATATTGGTTTAATTGATTGGAAGAAGAGTATTTAAATGGAACGCATTCAGCGTATCTTCTGAAAAACGTGTCTTGACATCAGTTACCATAAAATCCAACACAGGAATAAATAAAGTTCTATAATGTTCTTCCACACTACTTGGTGCATGATTATCCTGCATTGTTTGTTATCTAACAATACTCAGCTTTCTAATAGCAATTTCGAGATTATTAGCTGACTGTTCTATCGATTTCCAAATTGACGAAAACACGTTTTCTGCATCATCTCTTTGGCTATTCAGAACTGTAAGTAGATCTTCAATGCATGCACTCGCTGAACTTAAATCAAGAGTTTGTTTCTCTTATATTCTGTTAAGCGGTAAATTTAACGCGAAAATATGCACTATGTATTCTACAATGTAAAGCTATAATGAAGGCTGATGATAACAAATAAAAATGTCTTTAATATTATGTGTCGCTGGTTTGTGTTTGGGTCGGACACATAATACATTATACCCTTCAAAACAAGTTAAGGACCATTTTTATAAAGGGTGCAAAGTGAAATGACAATGAAAAATAAAAACACAGCACTTCAAAATATAACATGACAAGCTTATAAGTGTTTAAAAAAAACAGCCATGGAAACTAACTTGTTAGACGTGAAGACAAAACGTTTACCCTTGGAGACGGGAGGGAACGGAGATCAAAAAGAAAAATATGACTGAACACGTGCTTGAAACTAGCAAGGCTAAAAAGACGCAATTGGTGGGGAAAGGAAAAAAATTCACGTCCACAAGTTGACACAATGTAAAGAAATGGACAAAAGGGACCTTAGCTATTATACGCAACAGTCATTTCTTGGACGCTTTCACGATACTTAGTCCTTTTATTTGAATTCAGCGGCAAACGCATTACAGAAGATGGTCGAACATATTTCAAAGCGCTGTTGCAGTCTGACAATAACTGAATGAGATACTGCAAGCCTCTGAACGACATTTCGGACTGTAAGACCTTCCTGCAACCACGGAATGGTTCTTCCTTTATCCACAACACTAAGCTTTCGTCGGAGAGCCATATTGTTGTGCAATGGTTATGCAGCACTTGTGTTGCTTATAAAGACAATTTTGTGAGTACAGCTCAAGACCAACACTATAGTCTCCCGCATGCATCACGCATTTTTGGAATAGCAGGTATCTTTTTCATGCCCAGAGATCATTAAAAACACCCACATTTTGGCGTCTCAGCAGAATTTTTTCAGCGTGCTTGCTGATCTGAACACTAGCCACACGGTATGCTGGTGGCCCATGCAGCACGTGTTGAATGTTTGTCGTTCGAGAAAAATCAATGTCGGATTAATTGCTTATGAAATATAATTTTTATAATTTTTTTAATTTGTGGGTCATTTTCACCTACTGGTCCTTAACTTCTTTTGAAGGGTATATATTTCTGGGACGCAGAAATTCCCAGGAGCTTTGTGTTTTTTACTTTCAAGGCGAATGTAAAAATTACTGCTCATTCTGTAGTATAAAGATAAAACTGATATATTTTGTAGTTTAAAGATATAATTTACATATTGTTTAGTATAAAGATATAATTTATATAAATATATTGCAGTTTTAAGACATAATTTACACATTTTGAAGTAAACTGACATAATTTATACATTTTGTAGCATAAAGACATAATTAATCAGTATGTAGCATAAAGTTATAATTTATACATTTCATAGTATTAAGATGTAATGTACATAATATTTAGCATAAAGACATCATTTATACAATTTACAGTATTAAGATTGTCACGGGATTGCCTCCATTTGCTTCGCAGTTGTGGTCCACTAATGGTCACCACGCAAGCGTATCTAAAAGAAGGTCATCCAAGATATCTATCTTCGCGCAAGATTACTCTTAGCAAAGATGTAGATAGAAGAGGAATGACTTTTCTACCTTAGGGAAGCCTTCACAAGATATTCCCAGAAGTCAAGAACAAACGCTGCTTAAGGGCTGAACAAATTTGTTAACTTATTATCTGGTCCGTAGCCTTTTGTGACGGGTTTATGCAATGATTCTGGCCCGTCAAGCCCCCAGTTGGAGTAATCCAACGAATGCCCTCTTATAATTAATGGCTCTATATTTATATATATGTATTTATCAAGAAAAACTGGCTCATACGTTTGCTTTTGTACATATAAACTGAGTCAACTATTATTGCTTAGTTTAAAATAACATACAACAAATTTAATAGTCAATTAGTTCAACAAGTTAAAATAAGGATTAAATGGGGTGAAAGTTAAGAGTATATTAAATTTTTCCTCATTGAGGTTTTAGTAGGGCGAGAATAATGTCCGTATTTTTGCTGTAGCCTGTTATATAACACTTAGCTCCAGATGAGTCCTGCAGCTTTGGTTTCCGTCACTTCTTTTTGGTGATGAGTACACTTCTCCAAATAATTCATCCACTGTAGGCGGTTGGTGATGATACTCTTCTCACATTAGTGGCGTAGGAACTTCAGTACTTAAGTCTGATGTCTTGTAACCACGAACTGTGACAAATTAGTAAGAAACAAATGCCTCAGTACATTTGTTCTCCGCAAACTAACAGGCCCATTTTCATGCGCTCCACCCACGAATGTTAACCTCTCAGAAGAATTAAATTCCCGAGCACACAATGTAACTCAGGGAATATGATGAAAATTCACCAATATCCTTCTGGGTATTAACTAGGAAATTGCGTCTGGAGTGCATGAATAATGATTTGCCTGAATTACAATTAAAAAGGTATATAAATCTCACAAAATGATTCTATACACTTTAGGCACATGTGATGTAATTATCACTCATTACTCGTCGCTACTCCGGTCGGAGTCTGGGGTCGCTCTGCTGTCGGGTTTCCCTCACGACTAGTCAGAAACAATCACCAGCTCTTGTAGTAGTGGTTCATGCATATACTATTTTCATATGTTGAGATTTCCAGCCTCATATATAACCACTTAGCAAGAAACCTGTACAATTTACATTAATAAATAAATTCTTTACACTTACCCCAAAATTTTGGGAATACACACTTCTCCTGGCACAGATTAGAATGGGCCCACAGCCCTGTAGTTAGACGCTGTTCGAATCACTGAGGTCTGAAAATATAAGTTAATTCCTCTGACGGCTGGTGTTCTATGAATCCTGCCTGGGAAAACTGTTGGTATAATTCCTCTTACGACTGGGTCTTGGCAATATAAGTTAATTCCTCTGACGGCTGGTGTTCTATGAATCCTGCCTGGGAAAACTTTTGGTATAAATTCCTCTTATGACTTCTTGTGATACAATTTTCAAGTTTCCAGTCTTGTATTATAATTGCGACTTTACTTGTAAATTCCAAAGTTGCCCAATACTCGATCTAGTACTTATAGTTGTGGAATGATATGTCCTACTTACTACCTTTCTTCTGGCTTGTAGGTGTTTAACTGACGCTGCGATGCAGTCTGTGCTGTTCTGTGTCTGATTTCTACAATACATCTCACACTCCTTAGTTTCAAATCCCAGCTGTGTTTCCTGCTGAATGTTCCATTCAATTCATTGTAGCTTCTGACGAACCAATCAAATCTATCTAGCACTGTTTGGGTGGGGAAGTTTATCATTACCGGTACTCATCCCACGCGTATTTGAAAATATTAAATTTAATATACACGCGTGGTCTCTTACAACAGCGATGTCATATTGTTACATAAGACTTCCGGCAGCACATCTGTCTATCACAATATTGTGACCGTGTTTTCCTGGCGTAATGTATTTCGCCCAGATGTCTAGCCCGAGAGATTATCTAATTATCCCCTTTATCTGCGTGCCTCCGCCAGATAGATGTCGGGTCAGACAGTGTTGTCTTCTTTCATCGTACGCACAATACAAGCTTGTGTCAACATGATCAACAGCTTTCCAATGGGGTCAAATGTTTGCCCGACACATTTCCAAAGGTGGTCAGACGGATTATGCGATAAGAGAATGACCGGTCTGATGACTGGGTATTGTTACGATAATACCACAGTTCAGCTGGCGGAACGTAAACACGTCTGAGGAGTGGTAAACAATAAGATACGCATTACTCCCGTAGCAAATACTGCCATAGGGGAGTGGCGTGTTAGAGACTTCACCATGCTATGTCCAGCATAGAGCAAAATAGGGAAAATAACCGCGCTAGCGTAGTGGTTACAACACCGCTCTGGCGATCGGGTGATTCAGGATCAAACCCGGGCGACGGCATTTGAGGATTTTTCGTCGACCAGGATTTGGACTGGATTAACTCGAGACCTGGCGAGGACATTTGAAGGAGTGTCGTCGACCAGGGACTGGCGGCTCCTGAGCCGACCCAGCTCTAATGGGCACCTCCGAAAACGGCGAGTATCTGCCTGAATGGCGAGGGACACTTGTCTCTGTACAAGAAAATAGGATACTCACGTAAAAATCAATGTCAGGTTAGACATTAAAAATAACCTGAGATTTCGCCTCGAGTATTAGCGGGCGTACGGGAAAAAAAAAAAAAAAAAAAAAAAGGGAAAATAACGAATGAAAAGGCATGATTTATGCCAAATAAAAGCGATGAATGAGAAAAATGAAGAAAAGGAAACGATACTGCAGGAGGGCTGAAGGTGTGAGAGATCACACAAAAGATCATGTTCAGACGTTTTGTCACAAAGATTTAATTTATACATTTTGTAGTAATATGGTGTAATGTAAATATTTTTTAGTATAAAGACATAATTTATACAGTTTGTAGTATTAAGATATAATTTATACATTTAATAGCATAAATGTATAATTTATACAGTTTGTAGTATTAAGATATAATTTATAAATTTAATAGCATAAAGATATAATTTAGACAGTTTGTTGTATAATGATATATTTTATAACTTTAACACTAAAATAAGATGGAAATAGCTGGGCGTGGGCGTGGGCGTGGGACATACCGACAATCATTAAGAAGTCCTGAAGACGACCCATATAGTGCTACACCACTCATCATCATCACACCAGATTACAATGATTCAGCTGACCGTGCTACTCCACTCATCATCACACCAGATTATAATGATTCAGCTGACCGTGCTACACCACTCATCATCACACCAGATTATAATAATCCCGCTGACCGTGCTACACCACTCATCATCACACCAGAATATAATAATTCAGCTGACCGTGCTACACCACTACTCATCATCACACCAGATTATAATAATCCAGCTGACCGTGCTACACCACCACTCATCATCACACCAGAATATAATAATTCAGCTGACCGTGCTACACCACCACTCATCATCACACCAGATTATAATAATTCAGCTGACCGTGCTACACCATTCATCATCACACCAGATTATAATAATCCAGCTGACCGTGCTACACCACCACTCATCATCACACCAGAATATAATAATTCAGCTGACCGTGCTACACCACCACTCATCATCACACCAGATTATAATAATCCAGCTGACCGTGCTACACCACCACTCATCATCACACCAGAATATAATAATTCAGCTGACCGTGCTACACCACCACTCATCATCACACCAGAATATAATAATTCAGCTGACCGTGCTACACCACCACTCATCATCACACCAGAATATAATAATTCAGCTGACCGTGCTACACCACTCATCATCACACCAGAATATAATAATTCAGCTGACCGTGCTACACCACCACTCATCATCATCACACCAGATTATAATGATTCAGCTAACCGTGCTACACCACTCATCATCACACCAGATTATAATAATCCAGCTGACCGTGCTACACCACCACTCATCATCACACCAGATTATAATGATTCAGCTAACCGTGCTACACCACTCATCATCACACCAGAATATAATAATTCAGCTGACCGTGCTACACCACCACTCATCATCATCACACCAGATTATAATGATTCAGCTAACCGTGCTACACCACTCATCATCACACCAGATTATAATAATCCAGCTGACCGTGCTACACCACCACTCATCATCACACCAGATTATAATGATTCAGCTAACCGTGCTACACCACTCATCATCACACCAGATTATAATAATTCAGCTAACCGTGCTACACCACTCATCATCACACCAGATTATAATGATTCAGCTGACCGTGCTACTTGCATTCAGATTAGTCGAATAACTCTCATTAAATTGCAAATAATGACCCAAATGGGACTGCCCACTCCCTCTTTAAGTCTCAAGGATGTAACGTTAATGTTAATCAGAATCGACATCATTGCACTCCGGGCAAACCCATAGGTGCTCAGTCTCCCTCAGCAAATGTCGAAGGGTATGAATGCTAATTGTTCCTGTTGCGCACTGGTTGTATACACGGCGGATGCGTCCTCTCATACGTCCATCCCTGCTGGTCTTACGTTTGATGCTAAATTCCAGCAGTCTTAGCCTTGATGATTCATCGATTGCAGTGTCATTCTCTAATAGACGAACATGAATTGCCCTCAGTATTTCTTCCTTATCCATGGCCAATGCACCTTTCATGGGTGCTATTGAAGCTAGTTTGTCAGCTCTTTCATTGCCACGTACCCCTGCATGACCAGGACAGTAGATCCATATCAGTTCTTGAAGATTCGATGCTTCTATGGAGGTTTTCCATTCATGTCGAAGCCAACCATTTTGGACCTTTCGAAGCATGGATTGTGAGTCTGATACAATAACTGCCTTTGTTAATAAAGTCTCAGACAGCCATCTTAAGGCAGCAGTAACTGCCTCTATCTCCGTTCTTAAGCTAGAGGTTGTCATCGTGTTTTTAAAAAAAAAATAAAGTTTTGCCTCGTTTTGGCGAGGCACGTCCCGTTCAACCTAGTCGGTTATATTAGGGCGCATTTCCAATTATAAAAGACCTTGAGGTCTTGAAACATTCCATGCTGGAGGTTGTTATCATGTAAGTCCTGCAACTTACTGCGACGGTTCTGCCCTTGACTCTAGCAGAGAAGCCCCACCCTGATTTATTACCACAGATTACAGACCCATCAGTGTACACAATGCATCATCATCCCCAGTATTAACATTTATAAGCTGATCAATTTCCATCTCTGCTTTCCTATTGGCCCAAGTTCTGCATTCTCTACCAAGGCTGATGATGACTTGCTGGTAGTTCATCCAGCTCTGATCAGACTTACTCCACTCTTCTCCCTTGAATATTTTTTCAACTGGGGTCACCTGTCTAATAGTCTCATCTGCCTGCGCCTTCCATGACATCCCCCTCTTTATTCTCGCTGATGTCAGCCATGTTCTCATGCAGGGGATACCTTTTGTCTGTGGTTACTCGCATATACGTTTTTTCCTGGGCCATCGTCAAATCCCTGGGATGGGCTTGCCCGGAGATAGGGACCGCGGTCCCGTAAAACACCGCGGCTCTTGCGGTGTCCGGTGCGCTCCCGTCGGCCCTTGATAACCCCACGGAGACGGTGTGCATTTTGTAACAGGCTGTATTCATATCCACAGCAGGTCTCCGAGGTGCACAGCCTCTAGTCGATAGAACAATGTAGGTAAGGGCAGTCAGCGAATTGGATCCGTAATTTCGGGAAAAGGATTGGCTCTGAGGGCTGTGTAACAGCGCCATCTTGTCATCGCCATTGTCTCCGTGGTTCAGTGCTTTTCTACCACAACATCTTCAAGAGGAAGATATATTACTGGGCCATAATAAAGCCTAGAAATAGTTGTGTTTTATATTTGTGTTTTCGCTCCTTCTAGAGCATCCATCGCGTGTGTTATTTGCGTGGCCCAATTACTACGCGCGCGCATTAAGTTGAGCGATTAGCCCTAGCGGCCTATATAAGATATGCAATGGCCAGCAGAGGCCCTTTTCGCAAGCGCAGCCCAGAGAGAACAAACGAAACGAGGCGCCCTGTGTGGGTAGGAGATGGACAAAGAAACCAGAGAACACTAGCAATTCAGCACTGGCTGGGTGTTTTGTTTGTTTGGTTACTTGTTTGATGTTTGTTCATTAGTTTGCTTTGTGGGTTTGGATCACTGACTGGGTTGTATGAATAAATACAGCCCCTGCCTTAGAATCATAGTTTTATTGTTGATCGGGTCGGTTGCGAGTGTGCAAGAAAGTGATCACATATCACAACAGCATCATTATCTCTCGCCCACCCTATCACAGCTGGGTCAGTCGGGCCGTGGTACGAAGCGAGACTGAGATGGGCCAAGGTTGGGCGAGGCCGATGCTGCCGCTAGCCGGCGGATTTGCCGAGCTCGGAACGTGGCTGCAACCTTCCCGTGGACCGCCCCAGCTATGCGGCGTCGCCTCCCAGCGGTGTCCGCGTGCTGTTTGGATGGCGCGTGTTGCTACGGTAATCCTACTTATGACAAGTCGTTGCTACGGTGATCCTACTGATAACTGTTCGTTGCTACTGGCATCAGACTGTAACGGCCAGCCCGTTCCTCTGACTATGCCAGCAGGGGCATGCAGCATGGGCAACAGTTTTGATCTCTTATCCGAGTGCCCAACCTCGTGCCACCGAAACTTGTTTCGGCAGTACGCTCCAATAGTCAGAAATGACTGAAAGGGAAGATGATAGTGAGAGCGTATATCTGGATCTAATTGACAGCAATCCAAGCATGTGCCGCATAATCAAAATAGGGGTATCTCGAGTGCAGCCGAAGACTATACGCATCTCTTCGTTTTGAATGCGTTCCAGTCGTTCACATTGTGATATTGACAGCATGAGTCCCAGGTCACACTCGATTACAGACAAGGATGTAAACGAGGCGATGCACTTATTTGTAGGGACTGTCAATCTGAAGATCAGATTTCCCCTGTTGTAACGACCTGTATACAATGACCTGTATATAATGACCTATATATACAGACCTATCATTCACTTGAGTTATCAACTTGGAAATATGACCAACAAGTTGTATTATTACTTTGACCAGTACCTTTCATTGCTCCGGGGAGTTCCGGATGGGGATGGGGGGGGGGGGGGGGGTCTCCTAAAAGTCAAAGAAAGAATAGGACTACAGCACCTTCTTGCATGTCGTACAAGGCTACACTAATATAAGGTTGGGCGTGAGGCTAGCAATCTCAACATGTAAAACCGATTGCCACATACACCCACCAATGTAAGTGTTAAAGACGTTTATTAATGTATTTTAGCATGATGACCACACTTAGTCTTTTAGCAGTTAATCTACGCGGTAATGTGTCTATCTGTGGTTCATCATATACTTGCACGGTTTTTGACTTATAGTGAATGCATAATATTTAATACGTCACCAGGAGTTTATGACGTAAGCCGTTCTGCATCTAATTTTTGCAAACTGTTGTTTCTAGGCCTTTCGTCAATTGTAGTCGTCGAAGAAGGACGTACCTTTCTAGCTCCCGATATGGTGGAGAAATAAGTATTGTTTCGTGGCATGTATTTAACTTCGGAGGCCGCCACTTGTTGTAAGAAGATTCCGGACTATGGAAAAGTTCCGTGCTTTGTAGAGAAGTATTCTATATAAGAGTTTTGCATCTTCATCTATCTAGTTCACATTACTTGGGTGATAACCTTTCATAGGCACCCCTAGTGCAGAGGCTAGACATGAATTGATGAGACGAGACTGTGGAGATGATCTATTGTACATGTATGTAACTAATGATGATGCCATGAATTCAACTTTGCAATTCTACATTAAATGTCGATAATTGTGGACACATCCACCGCAGTTTTCTTCAGTGATTTATGAACTGTTTGATGCATCTGTTCATCCCAAACATTCCTTACGTTATCAGCACGATTTACTAACAGACTTGCTACAAGCATCACCTTCGACACACTAATATACTGAACTCACAATCCTAACGGTAACAAAGAGGACATGGTGGCCCGGTTCTGGGGATTTCGACATTAAGAACGTTCAGTGGCTGTAATTTGAAAGAACTATGGGTGAAAAGAATTTTCAAGAACTTTGAGTGAACTTGTCACCGTTAGCCCTATTTGCATAATTTGAAGAGGAATGCTCATGTCTGCTGGCTTCAAGATTTCAAGCGTCAAACGTTCAACATGTCTGTATTGTTCGTGAACACTCAAGCTTATCTTCAGATGTCGGCTTTCAAGTCTGCTATGGTCTTCTTCTGATTTACAGGACTGCTGTTTGCTGTGCCAGGAGGGTCTACCAGTACTATTACACCAGTTTTCAGCCAGCGCCGAGACGTTTTTTTGGTGCATACTAGCATCTGCAGGAGTTTTTCAGCTGTTAAAGATAAGTGACCTGTAAAATGTGGTTGTTTAGATCAGGGTACGCTTGCTAGACCCTTGGTAATTTCTGCTTTTTATGTCTTTTGTGTATACTCGTGTTGTGTAGTTCTTTTTTTCGTGGGAGGTTGGGTGGTCGATTTGATGTCAGCGACAACATGTCATTTGTAACGATGACTGCACATCAAATGTTTCTATAGGGATTTAATATTGTAAATTTCATTTGAGCAGAAGTCCCGACTCGAGTAAACTCGTCGAAGTATTCTGTCTGCTATTTGATCTTTTCGATAGTTTATGTAAGTTGTGATGTTTCGTTTATTCCTCTGTGCATTCATTGTTGTATAGTTCTATTTTCCTTAGTTTTGTAATAATTTGTTCGTGCTTGTTATTCTAATCTGCCTGTCGTTTAGTTTTTACAAACCAGCTGTTTATACTTTCGCCCGGGTCCTGTCTGTGTCTATTTTTAGCAGTAAATTTGACCTACTTGCTGTTTTATGTTTTGTTCACCATTAGATTTTTATTTTCTTTACTGCTAATGTTTCTCTGTTCGTCTTGGGTCTTGTCGTGTGATATTCCTTCACATATTAATTTCTTTGTTCACTTGCACTATTTCTTTTTCTTCATTACCTGATATTCATATAATTTGCATTGTAATTATTGCAATAATAACATAGCGACATTCGTTGCTTACAAAGAGTTATAAAGCAACTAGCCATTATATTTCGACTGAGTAAGTCGCAGTATTAATTAATATGGCCACATTAGACTACTTTTTCGAGCAGGGCAAGGCTTTTGGTTATAAAGGTGGAGTGTTGAGGGAGTTTACCATGTCTGAGTTGGCTAAGGCAAAACAAGAATTACGGGAACAAGAAGCTAAAGAGGAGAAGAGACGTGAATTAGAGGAGCAAAAGGCTGAAAAAAGACGTCTCCAGGAGATGGAGTTGGAGGAAATGAGACTTGTTGCTGAAGAGAAAAAATGCAACATGATAGAGAGATGGAGGAGAAGAAAGCTCTGACCTTTGCACATGAAAAGGAAATGATGCTTTTACATTTGGAAGAATTGAAATTAAGGGGTCAAAATGAAAATAATAGTAATTCAAATACTAATAATTCTTCGGGTAAAAATAACGGTAATGATAGATTTAAATTGCCTATATTTAACCCAGGTTTTGATGACATTTTTTGCTTCCTTTCACGCTATGAAAGTGTATGGGCAGCATATAAATTAGACAAATCACAATGGTGTGTTAAACTTATGGAATTTTTAACTGGAGAGCCTTTGACTGTTATAAGCACAATGGATGAGACTCTTAAAAACAACTATGATGCTGCTAGAGCATTATTATTAACACGATATCAACTTGATGAAGAGGGATATCGAATGAAATTTAAAACTATGATGCCTAAAACTGGGAAGGACTTCTCAGAATTTGTCTCTGCCATACGACTTACTTTCAACAGATCGGTTCAGCTATCAGGAATTGAGAAGACATATGAAAATCTTATGGATTTGTTATTAAGGGATAAAGTGTTATCATCAGTAAGCAAACCATTTTGGTCTTTTTTGCATGAAAGCAAACCTATGAATCTATCTTCATTAGAAAAAAATTGCAAAAAAATTCTGCACAGCACATCCTGGTGCTTGTATTAGCAATATTTTCATTAAGGATTCATTACCAGTTGCCTCAGATGCAACTTGGAGCAATAATGATAGACTCAGGTCTCAAAGCCTGGATAGGAATTTTAAGCCACATCACAACTATAATAGGAATGGGAATTTTAACAGGTATGATAATTTCAACAGAGGGAGACAACAATTTAGAAATAATAATAATTTCCATCAAAATTCCACTTGGAAAAGACAAAATAATTCTTATCCTAATCAAAACATTTGGAGTAATAACAACTCTAATAATCAAACCTACCAAAACAGGAATAATGCACAAAGCTTTAGAAATCAAGGTAATTCTTTTGATCGCCAGAGACAATGATCTTGTTCACGTGCCCCAGTGCGGTCTGAACATAATGCAAGGGCGGCACTTACTGGTAATGCACCTATAATTAATCAGGAATTTGGTGTATAAACTCAATCAGCTGCATGTTGCGCATTTGATTTTGATGTTGCTTCTCGTTGCCAGGAATGTCTAACTCTATTTCAGAAAGATAGTGCTACAGTGCTAAAGTGCAGACATCCCTTACCTGCAGTAAGTCTATCTGCTCACGATGGCACAGGTAGTCTGGTATTTCACGGGGGATTCATGAATGGTACCCAAGTGTCTGTACTCAATGACGCAGGTTCGACTACAGTTGGAATAACACAGCCGCTGGTTCACCCCTCTTGCTCTACAGGAGATTTTGTGAAAAGTATTACTTTTGGCGGCACAATTGAGTTTTACCCTGCTGCCATTGTTGATATTCCCACCCCATTTTTTCAGGAAAGGTTAGGGTATGTTTGTTGAAATATCCAGTAGCTGATTTGACGGTTGGTCGCATCCACGGGAGCAAAGATTGCCCACCAGAAGAGATTGAACTGTGGGAACGACGACACAGGTTCCTTGCAACCACAGGCATTACTAGGATTCATTTACCTGCCAGCAATTACAAAGCTTGTAACACTGTTTATTCCAATTTTGGTCTATGTACCATAATGGAATGTGATGAGGTTCCTCCTCATCATGATGCTGATCTCAGTGAAATCATATCTGATTTCTCTGTCATTGAAGGCCCTGATGCTATATGTGCAACAGTTGTCACTCAATTGGACAATGTTATGCCTACATCTTATGATGTACCTATACATAACCACACATCTATTGCTACTACAACCCTGCCTACAATTTTTTTTTTATCGTTGTGGGTTATGATCTATGGGTTGTTTCTAGCATCGTTCACGACATGCCATCATGTTTTTGGGTATTTATTTGCTCTTATTTACCCACGTTTTCTTCACAATCTATTTTTATTCTGTTGTTCATTTCTCTCTTCAGTACCATGTCTGTTGCTCATGACACTGGTCATGTGCCAGTGATGGATCATTCCACCTCTGACTTGCGTATAGTTTTCAGGTCTGATCATGTGATGACTCGGCACGTTCAGTCATCATTTGTATTGTTACCTAGTCCAGTGCTCCTACATGACTTGGTTCTTTTCGGCTTCTCTTGTCCGGAACACTTGATCCGTCTTTTCCACTTTGGCACTTTGTCTTTATGTCCCTATATTCTTCCTATTATGCCTGTTATAGACATTGATTTCTTTTATCATTATTCTCATGCTCAGTCAATACAGCATGAGTTATTTTTTCTGTCCTTCACTAGACGCTATAGTGATTATCATTTTCATGATCTTTTATTCGATACTAGGTTACTTTCGCCCATCACACTATTTCGTGCTGATGACGCGAGTCGTGGGTTCGATCCCACTTATGTTACTCTATCAACTATCCCTACTGACTTGTACTTTCCTTTACGTAAGGGTTTACCAAGTAAAGTACACTGGTCTAAAGAATGTCAGGTCGCTTTTAACCAGATTTTACACATATTTTCATCACCTCCTATTTTGAGGTTGCCAGATATAAACCGTATGTATATTCTCCGCACAGATGCTAGTAATCTCGGATTGGGCGCCAGACTGCTTCAAGAATTCGATAATGTCTTGCATCCGACATTGTACATATCCCGAAAGTTAACGGAGACGGAAAAGAAATACTCTGTGGTTGAAAAAGAACTGCTCGCTGTTTGGGAAATACAAAAAGTTGAACGATATTTACTAGGAGAGGCCTTCCTTATACAGACAGATCAGAAATCAGTTGCTGCTTTAAAGCGGGTGGATCATCGAAACCACAAGCTCGCTCGATTCTCGATTCTGCTTCAACCATTCCAATTCAGTATCGAATCTATACCTGGATCTGCTAATGTGGTGGCAGATTCGTTGTCGAGATATCCACCATCTGTACCTGAACTTTGAATGTATTATTGCCGAAGAACGTTTGAATAGTGCCTTACAGCTTATGGAGAGTCATACAGGACTTTGGTATTTAACGTTTGCTCACGTTTAAAACCTACAATGGTGAATGATCCTTACTTTGATGGACATAAGATTGTTTTGGTCCATGAATGATTCATCGACTAATTTGATGAGATCTACCTGCATTCGCTGATCGAGCTTTGGTTGAACTGTCATGTATCACAAATGTACACCTTCCATATACTTGAATTGGTTACACTGCGTTGAACTAGAACTTGCTACACTATGGATTTCAGTGTCTTTATTGACCTTGATACAAATAACATTGGTTGTTTATTAGTTCTAACTTCGTGATGCGCACATCTTGTGGGGAGCTTTCTCTGGATTCGGATGTTACTGGACTATGTGATCTCTCATGGACCTATGATATATTATTAATGATTTTAATACTTCATGCTTCGAACTTTGATTTATTAGTTTATTACTTAAGTTTAGTATTATCGTTGCGTTATTATAATTAATCTACTTTTTTCGCATATTTGCTCTAATTTCCAAATACATTACATAATTATAAGTTTTCTGTTGTTAAGGTAGATAAGTCATGTTTTATTTTTTTTTGCTCCTATACTTTTAAAAGTTACTTCCCTTTCTTTTTACTGTCGACTTTTGCTGTCTAAATTTATTTGTTCTGTTTCTGTTGTGTCTCTGCAGACTCACGCTTATATTGTTCACCAGACATTGCGTTAGACTTAGGTATACACACACATCTTTAATTGACTATTATTAGATAGTTCTTGCTAGAAATAGGACTTATGGTTAGCAGATATGTTGTTTATCATTTCTCATGCACGTTTTCCTTGGTCGATTTTAATTTACTATGCTCTATTCTTTACTGACCGTTGACGACTTTCTTTTACTGAGTAACCTTCATTATCTTGATACTTATGTATGTACGTTTTGACTTACGGTTTCTTTTAGACAACGGACATTGACATATTTATTTGATCATGTTTGCCCGTAAGTTCGTTTTTTTCCCGCCATTAACGTTGGTAACTAATTATGACTTTTCATCTACTTTTTATGATAAAAAAATCAAAGTCTTTGATTTGTTCTCCAACCGGGGTATTTGTTAAAGAAGTTTATTAATGTATTTTTGCATGATGACCACACTTAGTCTATTAGCAGTTAATCTACGCGGTAATGTGTCTATCTGTGGTTCATCATGTACTTGCACGATTTTTTACTTATATTGAATGCATAATATTTAATACGTCACCAGGAGTTTATGACGTCAGCCGTTCTGCATCTAATTTATGCAAACGGTTGTTTCTAGGCCTTTTGTCAATTGTAGTCGTCGAAGAAGGACGTACCTTTCTAGCTCCAGCTATGGTGGAGAAATAAGTATTTTTTTCGAGGCATGTATTTAACTTCGGAGGCCGCCACTTGTTGTAAGAAAATTCCGGACTATGGAAAAGTTCCGTGCTTTGTAGAGAAGTATTCTACATAAGATTTTTGCATCTTCATCTATTTAGTCCACATTACTTGGGTGATAATCTTTCATAGGCACCCCTAGTAATGAGGCTAGACATGAATTGATGAGACGAGACTGTGGAGATGATCTATTGTACATGTATGTAACTAATGATGATGCCATGCATTCAACTTTGCTATTCTACATTAAATGTCGTTAACTGTGGACACATCCACCGCAGTTTTGTTCAGTGATTTATGAACTGTTTGATGCATCTGTTCACCCCACGACATTCCTTACGTTATCAGCACGATTTACTAACAGACTTGCTACAAGCATCACCTTCGACACACTAATATACTGAACTCACAATCCTAACGGTAACAAAGAGATCACGTGACTGCTTGATGTCGGCCTCCTGCAAGGAGACCAGCTGTAGAGGTGACTCCATGCTTCGTAATGATGATAATAATGGTGATAATAATGATGATAATAATGACGATAATAATGATGATAATAATGACGATAATAATGATGATAATAATGACGATAATAATGATGATAATAATGATGATAATAATGATAATAATAATGATAATAATAATGATAATAATAATGATAATAATAATGATGATAATAATGATGATAATAATGATGATAATAATGATGATAATAATGATGATAATAATGATGATAATAATGATGATAATAATGATGATAATAACGATGATAATAATAATGATAATAATAATGATAATAATAATGATAATAATGATGATAATAATGATAATAATAATGATAATAATAATGATGATAATAATGATGATAATAATGATGATAATAATGATGATAATAATGATGATAATAATGATAATAATAATGATAATAATAATGATAATAATAATGATAATAATAATGATAATAATAATGATAATAATAATGATAATAATAATGATAATAATGATGATAATAATGATGATAATAATGATGATAATAATGATGATAATAATGATGATAATAATGGTGATAATAATGGTGATAATAATGATTATAATAAAGATAATATTCTTGCTATACAGGGTTTCTACGTGTCTTGCAGAAATTATGTGAGGACAGCAAGCCATAAGCCAGAAGAGTTCAGGACCACCACTGGTGTAAGACAAGGTGATGTCCTGTCACTTTATCTTTTCTTACTCCTCATGAACGATGTCATCAAGGCATGTAAGGAGAGAACAAGAAAGTATTCAGTGGGGTACTGGAAGATGAGACAGGTCTGTATTTCAGATCTGGCATTTGCTGATGATGTTGCCCTGATTGCTAAATCAGAGGCACATCTCCAATCCAACATTCAAGTCTGGAAGGAAGAGCTGGAGAAGAGAGGAATGGTCATAAGCATTTCTAAAACAAAATCCATGGTGATATCACGAGAAGAAAGAAGACATCAGATTAAGCTGGGAGAACAGGTCCTGGAGCAGGTCGACCACTTTAAAAACCTCGGAGCTACTATAGACCGAAAGGGAGGCATCAAAGAAGAGTTGGCCACTCGAAAAGCAGCAGCTGGGAGACTTTTTCAGGCCATAAATCGAGGATTCCTCAGCAAGAGAGAGAGAGAGAGAGAGAGGTTGGTAGAAGACAAAGATGGCTGTACATCGCTCCACCTATGTCCCAGTCTTGACATATGGATGCGAGTCATGGGCAATGACTACAACCCACAAAAGCCAGATCCAAACCTCAGAAATGAGGTATCTTAGGAAGGTGGTTGAAGTAACAAGAAGAGACATGGTCCGCTACCAGACGATACGTCAAGGCCTTAAATCCCACCCCCTGCAGACCCAAGTAGAACTGTCCCAAAGTAAGATGGTTTGGCCATGTCTGCAGAATGGGAGAAGATCGGCTACCACGACAAGCATGGGAAACAAAGAGCCAGGGATCAAGACCCCCAGTACGACCCAGAGTTCGCTGGGAGGACAACATTAGACAATCTTTGAAGGACCGATGACTAGAATGGAACCAGGCCAGGAGGAAGACAGCCGATAGGATAGTCTGGTGCTCTCTCTTCCAAACCTCTACACCTCACGGTAGAAGGGGAACGACTAAGTAAGTAATAAAGATGATAATAATGATGATGATAATGATTATAATAATGATGATAATAATGATGATATTGTCCACGAGAAGATGAACTGTTATGAATATAACGATAAAAATGTATAAATATGCCACTATCTAAGCCCAACCTGAATAGCTGTATTTAAATTATGTCCCTGCACGATGATCCTAAAACAGGAAACTACAAACAGCCTGTGACACAAAAATACCAGTGTCATTTATGCCTTAGATTGAAAAGTGTCGTTTACCTTGTAAATAGTTGCACACTTAGTCAGTTTATGTTCGCTGGAGCAGTTAAGTCATTAAACGGCAGACTGAACGATAATGGATGTGTCTGTGTGTTTGCGAATACGGCATTATAAATGGCATATAATGTGCAAGACCAACGGAGCGAAAATACATGCCTGGCTGTCGTGAATGTTCAGATGTAGGTCAAAGAGAAAGATAACCCAATATTGTTGCTGAAGAGACAAAGAAAGAAAATGTCTACTGCACACTTAGGTATGTCGTACATGGCCACTTAGGTATGTCGTACATGGCGACTAATATGAGGGTGAGCACGGGACTGGCTATATCATGACGCTAAATAAATTGTCTAAGAAACAAGCGCGGTAAGACCGTTTAACGACTACAATGGTGGTTCTGTGTTCTGTAATGATCACCACAGTTAAATGACGATGATGGTGAAAAACAGAGAAGGCGGCAGACGATCAGCCATATTAAGAATTAAAGATTGTTATATTGCAGAAGCGAACCCGAGTTAGTCAGTGAGTCAGTCTTTGGATCTTTCAATCACTCAGACAATAACCAACATCATACTTGTCTATACCTGGCAGCTCCCAGTGAAGAACAGGACATCACCATGGTCACAAGAAGCCTTCTTCTCCTGTGCCATTCGTTCAAATTTTTTTCATGTATTAATTTTTTTATGTCGAGTCAGCTACATCATCACTATCATCATCATTATCATCATCATTGTAATAAAATGCTCCGTTTTACCCCCTCCGCTCAGATATAATATATTACAGCCTTTGACGTTTTCCAGTGTTGTCGTGGAAAACCTATAAATAATTCTATATTTTACCTTAGTTGAAGGCCAATACCACTAGATGTTTAAATTATCAAGGGTCACTATACACTCAAACTGTAGAAAGGAAAAATTAACTAACACATTCTAAGAATCTATTATTAGTTACAACACGTGAAATTTTGCCTAGGCATCGCTTATTTAAACGCCAGCGCGTGGTGAAGATTTGAATCTTTTGTTAGCTAGCGGGCAACCCCCCCCCCTCCCCCCTTTCTGACACACACACGCTTTTTCCTATATCAGTACTAATTGTTTAAAACGACCGCTAGACAAGTTGGCGGCGGGCAAACGCGGTGTTAGTTTTCTAAGTACGACAGAGAGGGGAGAAAAGTGGTGGATTGAATTGAAACAATACTAGTCTACTTGTAACGTAAAGTGAAACTGAAACCTCAAATTGTGCAGAGAGAGAAAATAGAGCAATATTGTTTAAAATAATATCCTATAATAACTTGTATGACATTAGAAGATTGATTACATAAATATTTTAGTTGAATAAAAGAAAAACCATAAATTAGAGGAAAAGTATACAAATGCTAACGAAGATAAAGAAGAAAATAAAACCTATCTAGAAGGATAGATAATAGTCGTCTGATTACTAATCACTTCCTATCTTTAAAATCGACCCATAAATAACAGAGATATGGTAGAAATAAGAAAATTCAGACAGGCAGACGAACACACGGAGAACTGCACAATTTTGAAAAGCTTCAATGGTTACATTTCCTAACGCGTCTTTGAAAAGTCAAATTGGCGTGCCTAGTTTGATTGGGTGAGGCTAGTTGGGATAAAGGGGAGGTAAAACTGAAGATTTGTCAGCCAACGCGAAACTTATTTCTACACAGTAAAATTAAAACCAGACTGGCAAACGTATTGAGAAACGCACAAAATGTTTGGGGTTTTCGGAAGAGTCAAATTTTGGACGCGTTGTCTCATTGGCCAGTGTGATTGATGTTAGGAAAAGAAGACAAGGGTAGTTGCCATTTGAACATAAATTTTCTACCAAGTAACGGTGAGAGCAGAGGTGAAGCCTTTAAACGAAAGCCTTTCAGTCTGGACGACACGGCAAAGCTAGATTTGTGCCATTATTTGCCAGTCATCGTTTACTTGTGTAAAATATTTCATTGATGCGGTATGATAAATGATTTATTGATCTTATTACTATGTAGAGGCTAACCCTAGATAAGGGCGCCCACAAATTTTGTGTCGTGCGACATTGCTATTATGGAAGCTTATGACATCCCAGGAAGCACATGCATGTCTGAAGCAGATTTATGAAGAAAATAAATAGAATTGTATTTGAGTATTGAATATGATCATAAATCCATATTATAACTAAGACCAGTAACTACTGGCAAGCCTCAGTGTTTAATGAACACTTGTAAACATGCCTAGGATGCTGATACAAAAGAAAAGAAAACCATATCATAAGAAGGAGAAGTGTATACTCCATCTGATTGTGTGGAAGCAAATTAGTGTTTAAAACGACAGAGGCGTAGCTGCCATATGGAAGCAGGGTTTAATCACAGTACAAAGTGAAGTCAACTAAATTAGGGGCTGGTGCACTTATTTTGCACACGAGGCTGACCCCACATTTTTCTACATTTGATTAGTTGTGTAAAATATATGCCAGCATATCAAAGGGCGAGGATGCCTTTATTTTGCAGAATTTTATTTCCTGTTGCCGACTGGTGGCAGGAAAACTGGTGAAACATATTCTGAGGAACATAACGACCTCAGCAGAACTGTATGCTGTACCTGTTAGCCGGAGGAAGTCTCAAGGGCTGACGTTGTTTGCAGTGCAGTATTCTACATCGGATCATATAAAAATATATAAAGTGAAAGTCCCATAGCTGGGCAACCTGACAATTCATCTTGGAAAAGAAAAAGTTTTCCCCAACTTGAATTATAACTATAGTGGGGCGTGATGATAACAACAGCTTCTTACATCAATGACTTTCACTAATGACACAGTTAGATATCAGTCTGTGAATACACCCACAGTAACATTGTAGATTACTAGTGAGGGACAGAGTTCTTATTATTTATTTCTTATTTGTACACTACTTTTCTTCAGTTTTCAACATTCCTGTCCCAAAAGAGATTTGAGGTACAGGAAAATAAATTGTAAAAAAATATATCATAACTTTAACATCAGCCTTACTCAAGTTAATTTCATTGAGTTCCAGTTGTGTGTGTGTGTATTTTTGGTGCACCATATCACTACATTTGCATAACCCTAGACACGTAGCCATATAATAAACATCACACCAATAAATAAGCAAAATATAGCACAGTGTGAGATCTTAGAGAGGTAGCGATAGGTCCCCTGAGAACTTCATCAACATCAACTATTAGACTCAGGGTCTTACATACTTGTAACTTGACCTCACACTGTGGACACATACACCTACCTTTTCAGTATAACATCTTTAACCTCTCCGGTGTAATTCACCACATATATTGGGGGCTCGTCCGGGACTTGAATTTATTAACATCCGTTCTAATTAAACCCAAGGAATCCCCATTGTTATAATAGCAAAAGAATTAATTAATTGTGGAAATGTGATGAATTGTCAGAGCCTAGAATAATTTAGCCATACTTGTAATTAATATAGCAAGATTTATAACATTTGTATGACTGACAAGATGGCAGACTTGGCCAAGTTTAGATCTGCTGCTGTGCAGACTGCAAAGGAAATGGGAATGGAGGGGCAAGTTCTGGTGCAGTATGTAACATCAGAATGTGATAAATTCATTGAGAGGGAAGACAATTAGAAGATGCTAGGGAGGCTAGAAAATTAGAGGCTGAGAGGGAGGCTGAAATTAAAAGATTACAACTTGAAGAAAAGAAATTAGAGGCTGAAAAGGAATAAGAAGAAAAGAGATTAGAGGCTGAAAAGGAGGAGAGGAGATTACAGATGGAGGCTGAAAAAGAGGATAAACGATTACAGAGGGAACATGAGCTACGACTAAGAGAGTTAGAATTGCAAAGCCATGCTCCAGAAAATGGTAACAGCCCATCCACCTCTGAGGCTACGGCAAGTCAGGGAGTCTCCAAGTCAGCCATGGGGTTTCATTTAGACCCCTTTGTAGAAAAAAGGATGACATTGAGTCCTTCCTCTCTAGGTTTCAAAGACTAGCTACAACTTATGGTTTGGAGATGGAAAAATGGAGTGTGAAAGTATCCCAAGTGTTTAGGGGAACATCTTATGAGGTGTTTTCAAAATTGAGCAGGGACGATCAGGAAGACTATGACATTTTAAAGCAGGCTCTCTTAGTTAGGTACGAGAAGAATGGGGAATTTTATAGGAAGAGATTTAGAAATGCAAAGCTCTTGTCTGGGGAGACCTACCACCAATTCTCTGCAAGGTTGGAAACCTACTTGGAGAAATGGACTGCTCTGGGGAAAACCCAAGATCTAAAGGAAATGATCATGATCGAGCAATTAAGAGAGTCCATGGCTCCAGACCTGAGAAAGTTTGTCATGGAACAAGGTGCAGAGAGGTTGGGTGAGGTGCTCAATGTTGCTGAGAGGTATCAGGCAGCCCAGTCAGAAGTAGCTGGAGCAAAAAGGAAACAAGTAGACAATAATAAAGCCCCCCAAAACCAGAATAAATTTGACAGGAGAGATCAAGGTAACAGAGATAAACCAAACTATGATAGGCCAAGATTTGACCCTCGAGATAGAAACCCGCAATTCAATGAAGGGAAACCTTACAGACCAGAAGGAAGATGGTGTAAATTTTGTAAGAGAGACAATCATAATACCAGGGACTGTAAGAAGAAACCTCCTCATCACGCTGCATGTATGAAAACAGGAAACCAGGGAAAGATGGGAAAACCTACTGGACAGCAGGAACCTTATCATCCCCCTGTTTGTGAAGATGTAGTATGCAATGGGGCCACCATAAGGTGCCTTTATGATACTGGATTGGATTTTGACTCAGTCGTGAGTTCTCACCTGGTGCACCCAGATCAATATACTACAGAAACAGTGGAGATACAAGGGGCAACCAAGGACGTAGCAACCATGACACTTCCCATTGCCAGAATAAGTGTAAAAACTCGCTATGTGGAAGGAGTGATTAGAGCAGCAGTGATAAACGAACCAATTTACCCTCTGATACTGGGGTGTAAATATGTGTTCTTGGGAAATCTCTGCAGCAGTACAGACCAGGTCACAGTCAAAGAAGGAGGAGAAAAATCCAATAAATACTCATCCAGAGGAGATGAGGAAAGCCCAGACTGATGATAAGTCACTAAAGCCGTGTTTCAAGAAACTCCCAAAATGCCATACCCCTCTAAACAAAGGAGACTTTTATATGAAGAATAAAGTAATGTATAGGAAGGCTGGAACTGGTTCAAATGGTCATGGACAGCTGGTCCTTCCCACTTCATATAGGGAAAAGGTGATGGAGTTAGATCACATGTTGCATCCATTCGGTGTCACATGAGAAAATAGGTACAATGACAAAGCGTATAGCTTGTCATTTACTTTGGCCAGGCGTAGCTGAGGATATAAAAAGATTGCAAATTTGCCCAGAATGCCTGTAGACCAAAGCATTGGACAAGCTGGAAAACCCACATTAGGGGAGATGCCAATCGTGGGAACCCCTTACGAAAGAGTTGCAGTGGATATTGTGGGAACCTCTCACAGTACCAAGAGGAAAAAAACAGTTTACATCTTACTCTGGTAGACACTTTGCTCTATGTGGGGAGATAGCCCTGTCATCAATCCCTCAAAACATGTGGCGGCATTACTTACAATATTCAGAGGTTAGGTTTTCCCCACCAAATCTTGATTGAAAATGGAACCTCAACCCAGTTCAAGGGGGAGACCTGAGGAATCCCTTTTCAGGAATTCCAAGCCAAGCACTTTCATTGTAGTCCGTATCACCCCCAAGGGAACGGCCAGGGAAGATTCAACGAAACACTCATTTCCATCCTAAGAAAGTGGCACATGACCCCAAAACCAAGAAAGGAAAGGAAAAAGTCTATCACGTGAACCTTCTAAAGAAATACAATGAAAGATACAATGTGGAAGGGACACATTTAATGACCTTAGCCATAGTCACTGAGATGAAGAATGAACCTCTCTCCTCTTATGAATACCCCCTGAGGCCATGTGAGACTCCTGCACAGTAAATTAGTAAACATTTGACTACAGAGCAGAGGGAGAAGATTCAAAAGGTTCTGGAAAATCATACAGACGTGTTAACGGATAAACCGGGGCACACCAACTTGTTGGAATATGACATGAAACTACTAGACCCAACACCCATCTGTATGAGAGCCTATACTATCCCATTCGCAAAAGAGAAAGCTTTGAAAGAGGAGATAGATTATCTGTTACAAGAAGGGATTATTTCTCACAGTGAATCTCCGTATAGATCCATTGGGGTATTGTTGATTAATATGAAACAAATATAAAGGTATGTTATAAGGCACTCGTAGGAAATAAAGAAGTAGAACACTAGACAACAGAAAAACAACAGACATGAGTGGCTTACCCAGGATTTGAACCCTGGACCTTCCGTGCGACAACACCACCTAGCTATGCAAGCGAATCACACTGTCCTCCCTGCCATCTGTTGTCTAGTGTTCTACTTCTTTATTTCCTACGAGTGCCTTATAACATACCTTTATATTTGTTTCATATTAATTTACTGTTTACAGGCCTCGTGGTTTCCCTTCCTTATGTGGTATTGTTGAGGAAACCTTCTGGGGAACATAGAAACCTTTACAGGAAACTGGGGAACATAGACTGTGCATTACCTGATACTAACCAAATTTGCCAAGTTATAAGGCAAAATATTTCCCAAAGGTGGTAGATCTAACCAACTATTTGCCAAGTTGAATAAGGCAAAATATTTTTCCAAAGTAGATCTCAGCAAAGGATATTACCAAATTCCAGTGAAGCCTGAGATTCGACCTAATCTAGCTTTTAGCACATCGGAAGGGCACTATAAGTTTAACATGTTACCGTTTGGACTGAAGAATGCGCCGAGTGTGTTTTCCAGAATGATGCGAAAACTGTTGGATCCACTGAAAATCCCATGTATTACAAATTTCATGGATGATATCCTTATCGCTATGGAAACATTTGAGGAACACGTTAACTCTTTGAATATGCTATTTGATAGACTCAGAGAGGCGAACTTGACTGCTAGACCAACAAAATGTTGTATTGGATGTAAAGACTTAGAATTCTTTGGACATACTGTACATCAGGGTAGCATGACCCCTGACCCCAAGAACCTGGATAAATTGCAGAGATCACCCCGACCACAGACTAAAAAGGATGTGCGATCCTTTGTTTCACTTTGTAGCTTTTATCAAAAGTACATTAAAAACTTTAACTCTGTGTGTGCTCCTCTGACGGATTTAACTCGTAAAGGAAAACCGGATAAAATTGAATGGTCGGCAGAATGCGAATTGGCATATAATGGGTTAAAGGAAAAACTCACCAGCAAGCCCATTTTGAAATTACCTGATTTGAGTCAGGAATTCGTGGTACGAACGGACGCTAGTAATGTTGGCCTGGGGAGCCACTATGTTACAAAGGTCCTATTCACCAGATGGGGAATTGAACCCAGTTGCTTATGCCAGTCGCAAATTAAACAGAGCGGAACAAAACTACTCAACTATTGAAAAAAAATGTTTGGGTTTAGTCTGGGCGATCAAGAAGTTCCAGATCTATCTATGTGGTAGAACATTTGTGGTACAAAGCGATCATCAGCCATTGGTATTTTTGGCTCAGGCCAAACATGATGATGCACGTTTGCTAAGGTGGTCACTCCTCATTCAACCATATTCGTTTACCATTGAATACATTTCTGGATCGCAGAATGTTGGGGCAAATTTTTTGAGTAGGCACCAACCTGCAGAAACCCAGGAGACTCAAAAAGCCTAGTTGTGTTCATTTGATCGGAGATATTAACACGGATTATAAAGCTGCATTGGAATGCAGGTTTTTAACAGGGGAGATTTGTAACAAAATGCTCCGTTTTACCCCCTCCGCTCAGATATAATATATTACAGCCTTTGACTTTTTCCACTATTACATAAATATTTTAGTTGAATAAAAGAAAAACCATAAAGTAGAGGAAAAGTATACAAATGCTAACGAAGATAAAGAGGAAAATAAAACCTATCTAGAAGGATAGATAATAGTCGTCTGATTACTAATCACTTTCTATCTCTAAAATCGACCCATAAATAACAGAGATATGGTAGAAATAAGAAAATTCAGACAGGCAGACGAACACACGGAGAACTGCACAATTTTGAAAAGATTCGATGGTTATATTTCCTAACGCGTCTTTGAAAAGTCAAATTGGCGTGCCTAGTTTGATTGGGTGAGGCTAGTTAGGAAAAAAGCGAGGTAAAACTGAAGATTTGTCAGCCAACGCGAAACTTATTTCTACACAATAAAATTAAAACCAGACTGGCAAACGTATTGAGAAACGCACAAAATATTTGGGGTTCTCGGAAGAGTCAAATTTTGGACGCGTTGTCTCATTGTCCAGTCTGATTGATATTAGGAAAAGAAGACAAGGGTAGTTGCCATTTGAACATAATTTTTCTACCAAGTAACGGTAAGAGCAGAGGTGAAGCCTTTAAACGAAAGCCTTTCAGTCTGGACGACACGGCAAAGCTAGATTTGTGCCATTATTTGCCAGTCATCGTTTACTTGTGTAAAATATTTCATTGATGCGGTAAGATAAATGATTTATTGATGCTATTACTATGTAGAGGCTAACCCTAGATAAGGGCGCCCACAAATTTTGTGTCGTGCGACATTGCTATTATGGAAGCTTATGACATCCTAGGAAGCACATGCATGCCTGAAGCAGATTTATGAAGAAAATAAATAGAATTGTATTTGAGTATTGAATATTATCATAAATCCATATTATAACTGTAAGACCAGGAACTACTGGCAAGCCTCAGTGTATAATGAACACTTGTAAACATGCCTAGGATGCTGATACAAAAGAAAAGAAAACCATATCATAAGAAGGAGAAGTGTATACTCCATCTGATTGTGTGGAAGCAAATTAGGGTTTAAAACGACAGAGACGTAGAGTCCATATGGAAGCAGGGTGTAATCACAGTACAAAGTGAAGTCAACTAAATTAGGGGCTGATGCACTTGTTTTGCACACGAGGCTGACCCCACATCTTATTACATTTGATTAGTTGTGTAAACTATATGCCAGCATATCAAAGGGCAAGTAAGCCTTTATTTTGCAGGATTTTATTTCCTGTTGGCGACTGGTGGCAGGAAAACTGGTGAAACATATTCTGAGGAACATAACGACTGCTGTACATGTTAGCCGGAGGAAGTCTCTTGGGCTGACGTTGTTTGCAGTGTAGTATTCTACGAGGCATGTTTAAATGAAACCCGTCCCAGTGGCTTTATAACAAATATATGTAAGGTACATCAGCAGGAGTAGTAGAATTAAATAATAATAAATAATAATAGCTCCTTCAGTCATAACTGACTATGGGAATGCGCCCCTGAGGTGACAGCACTCAGCTGCTTATTTTCCTGGTGCTCCTTTTGACGTTTTCTCCTCACCTCTGCTTCTTGTGTGAGCCTCTCTTCGCCCAATCTGAGGTGGCGCCGTAAATAGCATCGCCACTTAGTGCGATCGGCAGCTTCATCCTTCTCATGTTGCTGGATCCATGTTCAGTGCCCTCATATCTCTCTTGCACACATCTTTGAACCTCAGCTGTGGTCGCCCAACTGTTCTCTTGCCATCTGCTAATTGTCCGTAGAAGATATCTTTTGGGATGCGACCATCTTCCATGCGGCGAACATGGCCAAGCCAGCGAAGTCTGCGTTGTCTAAGAAGCGTATACATACTTTGAAGGCCAGCACGTGACAACACCTCGACATTTGTCACTTTATCTTTCCACGAGATGCCGAGGATGCGGCGTAGACACCGCAAATGGAAGGTATTGAGCCTTCTTTCTTGCTTAGCATAGGTCGTCCAGGTCTCGCTGCCATATAGGAGTGTGCTGGTGACGCAGGCATTATATACCGCAGCTTTGGTCTTCATTGTGAGTTTAGAGTTTCCCCAAACACGCGATGTGAGGCGGGCAAAGGTAGCTGCAGCTTTGCCAATGCGGCTGTCGATTTCTGTATCCAGTGAGAGTTTGTCATTGATGGTAGACCCTAGGTATGTGAAGTGGTGCACAACTGCCAATTAATAGTTATCGATAGTGATAACTGGTGCAGCACCCACATCCTGACTCAGCACATTCGTTTTCTTTAGACTTATTGTGAGGCCAAAGTCCTTGCATGCTTTAGTGAAGCGATTCATCAAGCTCTGAAGCTCCTGTTAGCTTTGAGTGACGACTGCAGCATCATCAGCGAACAACAAGTCTCTTATAGTGACCCTTCTGATTTTTGTTTTTGCCTTCAGCCTTGAAAGATTAAACAGACGGCCATCTGACCTAGTGTGAAGGCATATTCCTTCAGCTGCATCTCTGAATGCATGTTTCAAGAGTAAGCCAAAGAAGATTCCGAAGAGGGTCGGAGCCAGAACACAGCCTTGTTTAACGCCACTTCGTATATCAAAGGGCTGTGACGTGCTTCCAGCATATTGGACTGTTCCCTTCATGCCGTCATGGAATGACTTTATCATTTCCAGCATTTTAGAAGGGCAGCCTATTTTCAGGAGGATTTTAAAGAGTCCATCCCTACTAACCAGGTCGAATGCTTTTGTGAGGTCTATAAAGGCGATATATAATGGTCTTTTCTGCTCTCTTGATTTTTCCTGAAGCTGGCGGAGAGAGAAGATCATGTCTGTTGTTGATCTGCCAGCTCGGAATCCACACTGTGACTCTGGATATATGCGCTCAGCTAACTTGTGTAGTCGCATTAAGATGACTTTGGCAAAAACCTTACCAACAATACTAAGAAGAGAGATGCCTCTGTAGTTATTGCAATCACTTCTGTCTCCTTTATTTTTTATACAGTGTTACAATCTTGGCATCTCGCATGTCTTGAGGAATAGTTGTCTCTTCCCAGCACTGGCACAGCATCATATGCAGGGGATGTAATAGCGTGCTCTTACAGCATTTGATTAAATCAGGAGGAATCCCATCACTGCCTGGTGCTTTGCCAGAGGCCAAGCTATCAATGGCCTTGCTGAGTTCCTCTAATGTTGGTTCGGCATCCAGCTCCTCCATAGTTGGCAGACTGTTGACACCATCAAGGGCTGCAGGCGTAACGGTATTGTCTCTAGCGTAAAGCTCAGAGTAGTGCTCGACCCACCTCTCCATCTGCTTACCCTTATCGGTTAGCTTCTCTCCGCTGATGGTTTTTAGCGGTGCCGTCTTACTTTTATGGGGGCCAAGTGCTTTCTTTATACCGTCACACATTTGTCTAATGTTGCCTGTTTGCGCTGCGATCTGGATGCTCTCACTGAGCTGGAGCCAGTAGTCATTTGCACAGCGTCGAGCAGTTTGTTGAACTTTGCTTCTCGTAGCCCTCAGGATCTGTAGGGTTCTGGCACTCGGTGAACGTTTGTATTCATTCATAGCACTGCGCTTAGCTTCAATGACAGGTGCCATCACATCTGATGAAGCATCAAACCAGTCATTTGACTTGGCTGATTTCTTACCAAAGGTGGCAATTGCAGTACTTTGAATGGTGTTCCGTAGATGCTCCCAGTTCTCTGTAATAGTATCACCATGCTGAGGGCTACTGAGCACTTTCTCGAAGGTCGCAGTGAATTGAGCGATCATGAAAGGGTCTGACATCTTGCTGGTATCAATGCATGGTTTCCCTTCATGTCTGACAGATAGAGTTTTCTTGGTTGTGCTCTGATTTTGCAGCAAACCAAGGAGTGATCTGTATCACAGTCTGCACTATGGTACGAGTGCGTGGAGAGCACAGTCCTGAGGAGTGGCCTTCTGACGAGAATCAGGTCAAGTTGGTGCCAGTGCTTGGATCGTGGGTGTCTATATGACACCTTATGCTGGGGTTTTGTCTGAAAGTAGGTGTTGGTCACGCAGAGGTCATGGTGGACGCACAACTCTAAGAGCCGTTGTCCATTTTCATTCATCTTGCCAATACCAAACCTGCCCAGACATGAAGGCCATGAAACATTATCGGCACCCACTCTAGCGTTAAAGTCTCCAAGGAGAACAAGCTGTTCTTGCCTAGGTATGCTTTTGATAATTGCTGTTAGATTCTCGTAGAACTCATCTTTAGCTTCTGAGGCAGAGTACAGAGTAGGAGCATACACACTGACAAGGGTGATGGGACCTGTGCTAGTTTGCAGGCGGAGCGTTAACAGGCGTTCTGATCCATTCTCGCCTGGTTCAACCATTTTAGTTAGCGATTTTTTGACCGCAAAACCTACTCCGTGTTCTCTAGTTTTATTAAGATCTTTCCCTTGCCAATAAAATGTGTAGTCCTTCTCGCTCACCGTTCCAGAGCCCGCCAGGCGCGTTTCCTGAAGTGCAGCTATATCCACCTGAAGTCGTTTAAGCTCATCATTAATTATGGCTGTCTTCCTTACGTCGTTTACATCCTGTAGGTTTTCGGATAGTCCAGTCAACATAGTCCGGACGTTCCAGCATCCCAATCTGAGAGTTTGCTTATTTCTATTTTTTCGATAATTGCTTGGTGCAAAATTTTCTGTCCACAGTTCGGGTTTGACCCTAATCCCCATGCACCCAATGGGGAAAGCAGACAGTGGCGGGACAACACCTTATTGACTGGGGGCTGCCCAGCTTGAAGCGGGCGGTAGCTGTCCAGTGAGATCCTAGAACCTCTCCCACTGTCGGAAGTAGCCCCTGGCGCCATGCCCTACGCCAATTGGGCAAAAAGCTTATAACCGGTAACTGCTACTTCCCGTGTTTTGCCGACACCTATAGGGTGAAGCTGGAGTGTCCTCTCCAGGGCGCGAGCTTGGGCACAGTTATATGGAGATCAAGCTGTTGCAGTAGAATTAAATACAGCAATTGTTACGAAGCAAGTACTCACTGGGGTTCTTTAGAAATAGTCACCATAGGCATTCAGACACGCATCCCACTGCATGGGTAGACGGTGGATGCCGTCCGAGAAAAATGACTTTGGTTGCTTATTGAACCATTTGGTCACCGAGGACCTGACGTCTGCATCGGAGTCGAATCGTTGTTCCTTTAGAGATGTTTTTAAGGGTCCGAACAAATGAAAGTCACATGGTGACAGATCGGGGCTGTAGGCTGGGTGTGGCAGAACTTCCCACCTTTTCCTTGCTAACGCTTCCTGCACAATGTTCGCAACATGTGGACGAGCACTGTCGTGCAACAGAATCACACCACGCGAAAGCATGCCGGGTCGTTTATTCTTGATGGCTGTATGCAGGTTGTTTAGTGTGTCTTTGTAGCGGAGGGCATTGATGTTCAAGCCAGGCTCTTTAAAGTCAACCAATAGAAGCCCTTCATGGTCAAAAAAATGCGGTCAGCATAACCTTACCGGCGGAAATCTGTGACTTGAATTTTTTGGGTATTGGTGATCCGGGATGTTTCCATTGCATGCTCGCTGTTTTGCTGCACGGCTCAAAGTGGTGGCACCACGACTCATCGCCTGCCACTATGCGCAACAGAAATGCATCACCCTCCTCTTTGTAACGCAGCAGGTGGTTCAAACTCCACCCCATGCGTTCTTCCTTATGGCGATGGCTTCTTCTGTCGCAACAATATGCACCTGAGCTGGCCGCGGAAGATCTTTCGTTAACTGACGTCCTTCTCGAAACATTCGTGCCCAGTCTTTCACTGTAGTCTTAAACACACTTGTGTCACCATACACTGCTTTCATTCGGCGATGAATGTCGGCTGGTCGACATCCTTCGGCTGTTAGGAACTGGATCACCGCTCGCTGATCGACCTTGGACGGATTCCGTATCACACCGGCCATTATTTTAACGGTCTGCAGCACAAACAATGAATACTAGGAGAATGAACACTTACACACTTGTACATTCGTATGTGCTTATTACGTCAGATGTGACGTCATCATGCTCCTCCTACAAATGTCCACTTCGCGCAGCACGGGCGGGTTTCATTTGAACACTCCTCGTACATCGGATCATATAAAAATATATAACCCTTTTCTAATTAAGTCCCCCGAGGGGAACCATAGAATTTTTTTTCCCCCCCTTGCCCCAAAAGATGTTCCCCCTTTTTTCCTCTTTTAATTTTGTCCCGATTTTATTCCCCCCCCCCCCCCCCCCCCCCCCCCCAACCCCCCCCCCCCCTTTGGAAAAATTTCCCCCCTTTTTTTTCAACCTGATTTTTGGTTTTTTTTGTTTATTTTTTTTTCCCCAAAATGTGAAGTTTTCATTTATTTTTTTTTTTTTCTAAGAAACAAAAATTTTTGTTTTCCCCCTCGAGAATGGGGTTTTATTCAGTCAACTTGTTCTCGGGGACGCAATGATTTTGTTTTTGTTCCCAACTCTCGGGACTTAGGCGTATGTTTAACACTGATGCATCCCCTCATATCCGATGCACACCGGACCCGAAGCATATGGACACAATACACGGTACCAAAGAAC
>JAMPIV010012461.1:2500-304445 GCA_024509875.1 Oreohelix idahoensis
CCTGCCTCATTCATAGTTCTGACATTCCAAAAACCGATTCTGGTTTCGTGTTTTGCGGTCTGGGCATCCGTTTTCATGCCAGTGGCTTCCTTTCGGCTTTCACCACTGCCAGTCATACGAGCCTGAGACTCCGGATGTCCGTCCCGCGTCAAAGTATTTTCATTTGTTGCTATTTCCGTAACGTGTGCGATTTTTTACACAGACAGGGGTGTCGGCCCTGTGCTAAAACCCCCAACCTGGAGGACCAGGGTACCAGCTTTAGTCTGACCCCTACCCACGCAGACCAGTCCAGCATGGTTGAACCTACGAGGAGTAAAACTCCCGCTGGCATAGCTCTGGGGATTGTCAGGGTACACAAGCTGCCATACCACTACAAGGTATAGGTACCATTGATGGCAGTTTGAAACCATTAACCAGCCTTAATTAAGATCCTGCTGTAACACCGAAATCTGAACTCTTATTACATATGTGTTATAATGGTTAAATGGAGTTGTGACAACTTGCCCAATCTTCTCTTCTTTATTTTTATTAATTACGAGACGCCATTTTTATCATCTTCAATGCATGATCGAGAAGCCCGTAAAGTCATGGGAAATTACACTTGCGGATATTCTTCTAGCTTTCAGTGATTTTCTCCTCGAGTCTAATACTATTTTTAGATACGACGTCATTGTTGACCCCTGACCTCAGTAGCTAGAAACCTGTTTTAATTTAGGACCGACTGCGTAAACTTAGATAGAACCAGTTTAGGCCACTTAGGAAAACCCCCCACGTGACTTTTAACGTTATTGATTGGAGCGTCTATATGATGCTAAGGTCACATGATGCATGCTACGGATCACGTGTCCAAGCGGAAATGACCCGCTAAAAGTGCGGCAAATCCAGCCATTTTTCACTTGCCCAGGAAACCTCGAGACCGCTAGACCTAATCCCGATATCGGCGAATTCACGCATAAAAAAGTACTGAAGCCACGTGTCTAAATTGCGGGTTAGCGTCCATCTGAGTAGTCTATGGTGGAGCCTTCCACGACAGTCCAATCTCAGAGCAGAATGCGGAGTCGAGCACAGAGAAGGCAAATCCGAACCATTCAAGACCTACCTGGGGCAACGTCAGGAGACCGGAGAACTAACCACGCTTCACTATCAGCCAGGGGCTGAAAAGATAAGTTCCTCGAAAAAGGGAACTCACCATATCAATGCCATATTTTTGTCATCCATGATGAAAAACACTTGATGTGAGACACATAGTACATACAGCAGACACTAATTCCATCGACAATACTATCATTCACCATCTATTCATTTTAATTGCAATAAACCAATTGGGTGTATATAATGTACCCCATGCTTTGTTCCTTCTATTAGATGTTGAATATTGTCTGATGTTTATCTTCCTTTATAAATGGGGGGGGGCCTCGTAAAATATAATATAATTTAAAGGATAACAATAATAGATAACTGAGAAGGGGACTATGGTAGCGAGAGACCAAATATCTCCTTACAACCTTTTCCAGACCTTGTCTAGTTAGGAGAATTTACCCTCTTCGTCACCCTTCAGAAGTGGGAAAACCCAACAGGAATTCTTGAGCCAAATTTTCCACATTCATATCTATTATTTCTTCTAATAAATTCTTATCCTTCAAACGCTACGTGACACTGGGGTCTCAGTCCGGGATTTGAACTTATGTATTTTATCATACCTCTGGGATAGTATCATTCATTCATTCATTACAGTATACTATTTTAACACATGTATTTTCACACAGTGAGCTCTAGAAAGACAGAAAACATTTTTTCTAGAATTTCAGGCATTGATTGGTGAATCCCTTTATATATGTTGTATTTAATTTAGTTCATGATTTTGTATTTCGTTGAATTACAGACCTTAAGTCTCCATAACTGTAGTAATTTCATTCTACAGCAGTCTGATAATTAGTAAGTTTTTGCTTGTTGTTAGAAATACTATTGGAAGGTAGCACTAGCTTACTCAGTGTGGACTATAACAGCAAAAGATGGCTGAAATAGTTAAGCTTAAGGCAGCACTAGGGGAGGCCGGTCGAGATCTAGGTTATAGTGGGGTGGACCTTGCGAATTATGTCAGTGTCGAGACTGATAAGTATTACGCTCGAGAAACAGCGAAAGCTGAAAGAGAAGAGCGAATAAAGTTAGCAGAAATAGATGAGAGGATAAAAGCTGTAGACGCTAGGGAAAGAAGCGAGAGAGATGAACGCGAGCATGCACTGAAGATGAAGCAGTTAGAGATGCAGGTACAGGTTCAAAGAGTTGAACCAGTAGCCAGTGCTACAGCAGCTACATCATCAGGCAACCAATCGCCATGGTCAGATAATATGCCCTCCTTGCAAACGGGGAGCATAGGACCTTTGCCATCCTCACACATGTCAAACTTAGGACCCTTGACGTTTCCCTTTGAAGCTTTCTCAGAACAAGCCGACTCGATCGATATGTATTTGGACAAATTTGAGAAGTTTGCCACCACATTTGGGTTGGAGAGGAGCAAGTGGAACCTGAAACTGTCACAAGGGCTTAGAGGAACTGCTTATGAAGTGTATAGCAAGCTTCCTCCAGGTTTACAGGATGACTATGACTCTCTGAAAAAGGCACTCCTGATACGTTATGAGCTACATGCTGACGCATATAGGAAGAGGTTCCGTAACTCTAGTTGGGAAGTCGGAGAGAACTTTGCTCAATTTGCTGCTAGACTGGATTCGTACGTGGAAAAGTGGGGTGCCCTAGGGAATTTTTCTCATGATTGGGAAGGTCTGAAGGAGATGGTCGTTATTGAACAACTGAAGGACACCATGACTTCCGACATGAGAAGATTTCTGACAGAGAATGGGGCCAGCACTTTAGAAACCATAGTCCAGTTGGCGGAACGTTATCAGGCAGCGCTAACGGAGAATGACCCATCCCGGTGGAACCAACCGGAAGAATTATCGAGGCCGACACCTCAGGCACACTTGGACCCCAAAATGAATCTACCTTACCACCACTTCAGAAAACATGACAAGGCAACTATGCCCATTAAGACTACTCAGAGATCAGCTTTCCAGCCTCAGAGGCGGGGAGAAAAGTGGTGTAAGACGTGCAAAATGAGCAACCACAATACTGCCGAGTGCAGAAGGAAAAACCCTCCACATCAGGTTGCATGTTTGCAGGTGAGGGCTGTTGACAGGAAGGAACTGACAGTGAGTCAGAATAGCCTCCATCACCCACCTATACAGGAGACAGTGACCGTGAATGGCAAACAAGTCATCGGGATGTATGACACAGGTTTGTCCTATGACGCGGTCGTTTCTTCATCTCTGGTGCACCCCGAACAACTCACCACAGAAACAGTGGATATCCAGGGGCCACTCAAGGGAGCATTACCCTTAAATTTGCCCATAGCGAAGATTCAGGTCAGTTGTCGCTATGTGGAAGGGGAAATCAATGCTGCAGTTTTAGAGGATCCTTTCTACCCCCTGATGTTAGGGCGTAGATATGTCTTTTTAGGAGAACCAGTAAAGCCTGTGGTTATGGCTGCCATCCAGACCAGGTCTGACTCCAAATGCATAGAGAGGGACTCTAAATTAGGAATTCATCCGAATAAGATGAAAAAGGCTCAAGCAGCTGATAGCACATTGGGGCCTTGCTTTGGTAAATTGAAAAACTCACATAACCCTCGAAGAAAGGGTGACTTTTATATGGAACATGGACTCTTGCACAGGAAAGCTGGCAGAGGGCTAAAAAGTCATGGACAGATTGTGGTGCCATCCATATATAGAAATAAAGTTATGGAATGGGGGCACGTTGCTACTTTGAGTGAACACCTGGGTAATGGTGCCACAAATCAAAGGATAGCCACCCGTTATTATTGGCCCGGCATCATGGAAGACATAGCTCGGTATGTGAAGTCCTGTTCAGATTGTAACCAGGTAACCTCAACACATAGGGTAGACCAGTTACAGGACCTAGGGAAGCATTGCTGCAGACGTAGGCATCCAAAGAAAACCAGGAAGAAAACCAGAATACTTACCTGGGAAGAACAACGTAGGGGCAGATTTTTTAGTAAACACCCTTAGGCAAACGACGAGAAATAGGAGAGAATATTGAGGATGAAGGAGGTATGAGAAGCGGTAAAAGAAGAGGAAGACAGGACCAGTGGAGTTGGACGGAACGTCAAACTTGAGGAGGGGCTTGTGTGACGACTTGCCCAATCTTCTCTTCTTTATTTTTATTAATTACGAGACGCCATTTTTATCATCTTCAATGCATGATCGAGAAGCCCGTAAAGTCATGGGAAATTACACTTGCGGATATTCTCCTAGCGTTCAGTGATTTTCTCCTCGAGTCTAATACTATTTTTAGATACGATGTCATTGTTGACCCCTGACCTCGGTAGCTAGAAACCTGTTTTAATTTAGGACCGACTGCGTAAACTTAGATAGAACCAGTTTAGGCCACTTAGGAAAATTCCCCACGTGACTTTTAACATTATTGATTGGAGCGTCCATATGATGCTAAGGTCACATGATGCACGCTACGGATCACGTGTCCAAGCGGAAATGACCCGTTAAAAGTGCGGCAAATCCAGCCATTTTTCACTTGCCCAGGAAACCTCGAGACCGCTAGACCTAATCCCATATCGGCGAATTCACGCATAAAAAAGCACTGAAGCCACGTGTCTAAATTGCGGGTTAGCGTCCATCTGAGTAGTCTATGGTGGAGCCTTGCACGACAGTCCAATCTCAGAGCAAAATACGGAGTCGAGCACAGAGAAGGCAAATCCGAACCATTCAAGACCTACCTGGGGCAACGTCAGGAGACCGGAGAACTAACCACGCTTCACTATCAGCCAGGGGCTGAACAGATAAGTTCCTCGAAAAAGGGAACTCACCATATCAATGCCATATTTTGTCATCCATGATGAAAAACACTTGATGTGAGACACATAGTACATACAGCAGACACTAATTCCATCGACAATACTATCATTCACCATCTATTCATTTTAATTGCAATAAACCAATTGGGTGTATATAATGTACCCCATGCTTTGTTCCTTCTATTAGATGTTGAATATTGTCTGATTTTATCTTCCTTTATGGGGGGGGGGGGGGGGGAGGGGGGGGGGGCTCGTAAAATATAATATAAATTTAAAGGATAATAATAATAGATAACTGAGAAGGGGACTATGGTAGCGAGAGACCAAATATCTCCTTACAACCTTTTCCAGACCTTGTCTAGTTAGGAGAATTTACCCTCTTCGTCACCCTTCAGAAGTGGGAAAACCCAACAGGAATTTTTGAGCCAAATTTTCCACATTCATATCTATTATTTCTTCTAATAAATTCTTATCCTTCAAACGCTACGTGACAGGGGTCAACATAAAGAATAATTTTGGTACTTTCCTTTAAAAATCTGGTCACAACCTAGGAAAAAAAAATGTAGGGTAGGATAATAATTTTCATGTAGTACCTGTTGTATATCCTGAAAGTTTCCGTTCTCCGTCTACTTCTGGTTGTCCTCTTGTATTTCTTTGGTTGGTAGCAGGTTGCTTGTCAGGATTAGGATGCCCCCTTTGTCCCCCTCTCTATCTACCCTTATGGTTTGATACCCCCTAACTAGAAACCTCTGAATTGGTTCATGTAAATTTCCTCGATGCAGGCTACTTCACTGTCTGCAGCATGCAGCTTCCTGTTTCTTATTTCTGTTCCTTTCTGCATTCCACTGGAAAATGATTAAAACACAGCGGTTTGCCAACGTGTTTTTAGTAACCTGCCTTGGATCCAGTTACTGTTCGGGTCACAACGTCAAATTCTTACCAGCTTTCAGGAATTCCAGTCCCATTGCTCTAGTCTGGTGTTACTATCCATCCTAGGTAAGTAAATGTGTCTGTCTGTTCTAACTTCTGGTTCCTTATTGTTATTGGCTCAGGATTCCCACATTGAGTGTCATGATCTTTGTCTTCTTCAGATTGATGTTCAGACCAACTTGCTGGCTACACTTGTTCAATCTATTGGTTTTTTCTTGGATGTGTTGATGTGAATGTGCGAGTAGTGCAATGCCATCTGCATATTCCAGGTTTTCCAATGTAGAAAACGTTGTCCATCTAATTTCTCTTGGACTGTTGTCTGGTGTATCACCCAATCTATGGCTGTAAAAAATAATGTTGTTGATAAGGGGCATCCCTGTCGTACTCCTGTTTTCACTTTGAAGTTAGATTACTTAATCCAACACTGCATGTAAAGTTAGAATAGATGCTTTTTATAATGAAAACAATGCAGCTGGGAATTCCATAAGCCCTTAGTATTTTCCATAGTCTTTCCCTGTGTATGCTGTCAAAAGCCTTTTCAAAATCTTACTTTCTTAGTCATTCCCCTTCTACCATGAGGTTTAGAGGTTTGGAAGAGAGAGCGCCAGACTATTCTATCAGCTGTCTTCTTCCTGGCCTGGTTCCATTCCAGTCCTCGGTCCTTCAAAGATTGTCTAATGTTGTCCTCCCAACGGACTCTGGGTCGTCCTGGAGGTCTGGATCCCTGGCTCTTTGTTTCCCATGCTTGTCGTGGTAGCCGATCTTCTCCCATTCTGCAGACATGGCCAAACCATCTTAGTTGAGACTGTTCTATTTGGATCTGCAGCGGGTGCGATCTCAGGCCCCGATGCATTGTCTGGCCGTGGACCATGTCTCCTCCTGTTACCCCAACCACCTTCCTCAGACACCTCACCTGAGGCCTGGATCTGGCTTTTGTGGGCCGCAGTCACCGCCCATGACTCGCATCCATACGTCAAGACTGGGACACAGGTGGAGCGGTATACAGCCATCCTCGTTTTCCCACCAACCTCTTTCTTGCCGAGGAATCCTCGATTTATGGCCTGATAAAGTCTCCCAGCCGCTGCTTTTCGAGTGGCCATCTCTTCTTTGATGCCCCCCTTTCGGTCTATAATAGCTCCGAGATATTTAAAGTGGTCGACCTGCTCCAGGACCTGTTCTCCCAACTTAATCTGATGTTTTCTTTCTTCTCGTGATATCACCATGGATTTTGTTCTAGAGCTGCCCATGACCATCCCTCTCTTCTCCAGCCCTTCCCTCCAGACTTGCAGGTTGGACGGAGATGTGTCTCCGATTTAGCAATCAGGACAACATCATCAGCAAATGCCAGCTCTGAAACACAGACCTGTCTCATCTTCCAGTACCCCACTGAATACCTTCCTGCTCTCTCCCCACATGCCTTGATGACATCGTCCATGAGGAGCACGAAAAGACAAGGTGACAGGATATCGCCTTGTCCCACACCAGTGGTGGTCCTGAACTCCTCTGACTTATAGCTTGCTGTCCTCACATAATTTCTGCAAGACTTGTAGAAGCTCTGTATAGCATGAATCAGAGGTGCTGGAATGTTCTTTCTTGCCAAACAGTCCCTAAATTTGCTCCAGGGGACCCTGTCAAACGCCCTCTCCAGATCTATGAAACAAAGATGGATCTCACTCTTGTACTCAAGGGCCTTTTCACTCAGCTGCCTGAGTGTGAAGATTAGGTCTTGAGTACTTCGGTTTGCTCGGAATCCGCACTGGGCTTCATCCAATTGTGGCTCAGCTAGGCATCGGAGTCTCTGCTCTAGGATTCCAGAGCAGATCCCACCAGGGACACCAAGAAGGGATATGCCTCTATGGTTTCCACTTTGTCCATTGTCACCCTTTTTGAAAATTGGTGTTATGATGGCAATCTCCCAATCCTTTGGCATAGTCTTGTTGCACCACGCTGCCTGTAGGACCCTTAAGAGTAATAGGTCGCCTGATGCTCCCATGTACTTAACCATTTCTGGTGTTATGCCATCATGCCCTGCTGCTTTGCCCATCTTGATTTTCTCCAGTGCTGCCTTCAGTTCTTCCATCTTTATGTCATCTTCACCGTCGTTGATTTTCTCTTCTGTGCTAGTGGTTATCATTTCTGATGCTCTACCTTGCTCACCATCAAGGAGTTCTGAGAAATATTCTTTCCATCTTTCCATTACTTCCTTCGGGGCAGTAAGCAATTTGCCTTGCTTGTCCTTTATAAATTTAAGAGGGCATTGTTTTTCTTTCCTCATGTTCTTTAGGGTCTTATAGAACAATTTCTGGTTTTCTTGCGCATCCTTTTCTAGCTTTTATCCAAATTCTTCCCAGGACTTCTGTTTTGCTGCTAGCACCTTGTTCTTTGCTTCTGTTCTGAGTTTCACATATTCTCTATATTTCTCTATTTGTCCTGCTGTGTTTTTAGTCCTAAGTATTGTTTCCATGCCATTTTCTTCTCTCTTATTTTCTCTTTGACTTCTTCTGTCCACCAAGGTGTCCTCTATCTCTTGTTCCCAAGTCGGACTTCACCACATGCTTCTGCAGCAGCTGTCTTTATGATGTCCTTGAATTTAAGCCACAGGGTTTCCAAGTCATCAGGTTGTTCTTCTGTGTTTCTCACCACTGTAGCAATAAGCCCCTGATATCTGGTCTTAATTTCTGGCTCTTTCAGCTTGTAGGTCTTAATGCTCATTTCTTCTGTTCGTTTACTTGGTTTCTTGCGTAGTGCTGGGCAGTTCCTAGGCTGAGCAACTCTTTCAGTTGTTCTTTTGATTGTAAGCAGGTAGTGATCACTTCCAATCTCTGGCCCCCTCCAGACTCTAGCATCCTGGACATATTTGAATGAGCTCCTCCTAACAATGGCATAGTCGATCACTGACTTCTCATTCTTTGTTGGTTCACACCTAGTGTATGCATGTATGCGCTTATGGGGGAACTTTGTGTTGGTAATGATCAGATTCTGCTCACTGCAGAATCTGAGGAGTCACTTTCCATTGTCATTGAGAGTATCTTCTCCATATCTTCCGATAACTCCACCCCATCTAGCATGGTCATTTCCAACTCTGGCATTGAAATCTCCGAGCATGATAATTTCATCTAGGCAGTCATCCACTGTCCTTTGAAGCAGCTCGAAGAATTCTTCCTTGACCTCTGCTCTTTCATCCTCATTTGGCCCATACACTATGACCAGGTTGACTATGGTTTCTCCTTCTTTTAGTTTTACAACCATAATGCGCTCCGAGACAAAGTTCCATCCCTTGATACTATCTTTCTGGTTTTTGGCCACAATGCAACCCATGCCCCCTTTAGCTCTTTCAGATGTGGGTACACCACTGTATAGCAGAGTGTTGCCATCGAGATCCATGACTCCTTGTCCCTTTTTCTTTGTTTCGGTAATAGCCAGGATTTCTAGTTTTGCTTTCCTCATCTCTTCCATCAGCTCCTCTTCTTTCCCATTTATACTTCTTGTGTTCTCATGAACATTCAGCTGTGTCTCTGGTGGTTCCTTATTCAGTGTTTCTCTGAAATGCTGTGCCCATCTTGTTTCCTGCTCTGTGCTGTGGTGATGAGATTTTCTTGCTTGTCTCTTACTAACGTTATGTTGTTTGCACCTCGTTTTCCACTGATGGTTTTAGTTATTTTATAAACTGTGCTTTGTTCATTTCTCAGTGCTACTTCTTCTGCCTGTCTTGCAAGGTCATCCAGAAATGACCTTTTGTTGGCACAGGTTTGACGTTTTACTTCTTTGTCCAGCAGACTGTACTATTAGCTATATATTTCCTTTAACTTGGGAGACTTAACTTCTGTTTTCTTTCTTATCATTTCCTTCCTCTTCATGTTTAACATTTCCGGTGTCATCCAATCTTGTCTCTTTCTTTCCTGGAATCCTGAGCATGACTCGCTGCTTTCCTTGTATAATGCAGCAGGTGGTTTGAAATCAGTCTTCCTTCTCATAGATAATTGTCATCCACAGCTTATGGGCATCATCTACCCAGAACTTTCTGGTTTTAGGGCACCAGAGACTTGCCCTCACCCCTCCTCCTGTTAGATTAAACAGGTCTGGCCACAAGAAGACCAGAAGTTGGGCTTTTGTTGTCAGAGGTTATGTATGCACATGCCTTAGGAGTATTTAAGTGGATATTGAGTGTTCATCCTCAGTTCCATGTCTGGCTATGACAGCCTTTGTGATATACAACATAAATTGCTTATCAGGAAAACCTGTGATCCTAACAGCAGCCAAAATACCAGAAAACAACTGTATTTTATTTGTCCTAACTGAAAAACAAAACATCTCCAGAAAAGGATGGAATCACAAATGAAATGCTAAAACACCTTGGAACACAAAGTAAAAAGGAACTACTAGAAATAATAAGGGCAAGCTGGAAAAAAAAAGATATGCCACAAATGTGGAAAGATGCAATTGTGATTCCAGCACCAAAACCTGGAAAAGACAGAACAAAAGCTGACAGCTACAGACTGATCAGCTTGCTTAGCTTCACAGGAAAATTGATGGACAGATTAGTCATTACCATGAAAAATATTGTAAATCTAGAACGAGGGATTCAGACCTCCATGATGATCCAGAGTTCACTGGTAGACAACATTAGACAGTCTCTGAAGTACCAAGGACTAGAGGAAAAGACAGCCAATCTGATAGCATGACATGCTCTTTGATAAACTTCTACACACCAAGATAGAAGAGAAGAGACTCAGTAAGTTATAAAAATGGTAAATATTCTACAGTGCAGCTCTGAAACATGGTAGGTGTCAAACATGAAGCAAGGAGTTGATCGTCCCCCTCATTTGCATTTCATTAGTTTCCATGTCTTAGTGTCAAGGTATCTGTTATCATTTCTCTTTGTATTCTTTTTCTCTCCATATTCTGGGTTGTCACAATGTGTTTGAGGGTTTCTCATACCATTACATGAATATGTAAGGTTTACTCTATTCTTATATTTATAGTATTTTTCTGTTAAGTAGCTTTTCTCGGGTGTTGTTAATTAGTTATCAAAGTTGTCTGCAGACATTTTGTATGTGTGGATATTATCACATATTTGATGATGCTGAGAATCTGAGAGTAGATTATTTGTTTCTGTATTCACAGAAAACATTCAACTACAGGGGATGGATGAGGACAAGCCTGACCTGACATCTGGTGTTATATGCCATCTCATTGCTTGTGAAGAATTTATGCAACCAGACATTGCTCGTATCTGCACTCGACTCATGTATTTGCAGGCAGAGGTATACTCACAAGATAATGAATTTTCTTTAGATTTAAAAGATGTAACTTAAGCAGTGCAGTCTGGATAAGCATCAGTCACTGGGACCCAAAAAAATACTTCTACTTTTCAGAGTTTCTGCTTGTCAGAAGTTTGTTTAGTGATAACAATTTTGTAGGAGAATCAGAAAGAAAACATAAATTATTTCTTCTTCTTCTTCTTCTTGTTCACCCTCAGATGTCAACTTGAATAAGTTCAAAGAAAGCAGTGGTTAGTCTGAGGCTGTTGATATCTCCGTAGATTTTCTCCAGGAATGGTACTGGTGATGGCCATATGCGTTTTCTCTGTTCCTCGTATGTTGGGCACCTTTGAAGCAGATGTTCAGCAGTCATTTTATCGGTGCCACAGTCACACTCATCAGTAGTTCCTATCTTTAGTTTGTTGAATAGATGGTATCTCAATCTGTTATGACCTGTGCGAAGTCTGAAGATTACCACTTGTTCTCTTCTGCTGAGCTGGTAATAAGGATCATTTTTTGTGTGGCCTGGATGCTCTTCTTCCCACTTGTGCCTGTATCTGCGCTTGATAAAACTCTTGGACTCCTCATAGGTTATATTTGTGTCAAGTTGAGGAAGTTTTCCCCCTTCCTTTGCCAATCTGTCAGCCTCTTCATTTCCAGGGATGTTGCAGTGAGAAGGGATCCACTGTATCACAACTCTTTTGTACTGCTGACATAGTCTGTGAAGTGTTACTCTTAGGTCATCCAGTTCAGCATTACTTTGACTTTTCAATGTTGTAATCACTGACAGCGCATCTGAGAAGATAGCTACTGGTCTCTCTGAGCTTTCTTCTGTCATTAGAATTTCTGATGCAGTTTTTAAGGCATCTGACTCTGCTCTGAAGTTAGTTGAAAATTTCCCTGTTGCGACTGCTATCTTCTTTTGTGTGCCATTGCTTAAGCTCAGGAAGACTCCTCCACCCCCATCTTCTGTTGCATTAGTTGCTGATCCATCTGTGTACGCATGGATCCAGGTGTTGCTTGGGTAATGTTTCTCTATATATTTTGTGGTTAGGACTCTCCTTTCTGTTTCATTTTGGCTGTTCTTTTTCTCAATACCAGGAATGTTTTCTATCATTTCAGGGAAGCACTATTGTTTCCTAATTGGTAGCTTGTGTGCAATACATATTGGTGTAGCTGTTGACATTGCGTTAATGGGGTCTGCTCTCATCTTTGTTTTGACTGTCTCTACAAAGTTGCTTCGCTTCAGTCTTCTCCTTCCAAGTCCATTTATTCTCTGATGCATTGGGTGGTCTATCAGCCTCCTGAATTTCTTGGCTTGTTGCTGGGCTCTGCTATCTCTTCTATCCTCCATAGGTTGGAGGTGAGTAATCTTTTCCAACTCTTTTATGGGCGTTGACTTCATGCCCCCTGTTATGATTCTCATTGCTTGGTTTTGGGTTCTGTTTATTTTGTCAAAGTTCGACTTGGCTGCTGTTGACCATGCTGCAATACCATATTCTAAGACTGGTCTCACTCGTCCAGTATATAGCTTCTTTAGTACTCTCTCATCTGCTCCCCAACCCGTGCCAGCAAGTTTTTTCATGATTGCCATTCTCTGCCTTGCTCTTGTCCTGTTTTTCTCAATCTGGGTTTTCCAAGTCAAGCGGCGATCAAAGGTAATGCCTAGATAGTTTGGGTTGTCATCCAGATGTAGATTTTTCCCATTTAGCACCAATTTGGAGATTTGTGGTTTGTTAGAGAGAGAAAACACTGTGAATGATGTTTTCCCTTCATTTATCTTTACTAGCCATGCCTTGGCCCACTCCTCCAATGATGTTAGGGCTTGCTGCATCCGAATGCTTGCCGTAGTGATATATTCCTCTGAGATCCACAGGGCTAAGTCGTCTGCAAAGGAGGCATTGTGGGTTCTTCTTGGAATATTCTCTGATATATCATTTATATATGTGAGGAACAACGTGGGTGACAGGACTCCCCCTTGGGGAACACCCTGCTCCAATACCATCTTCCTACTAGTCTGTCCTTGTAGTTGGACTCTGGCAGTTCTATTCTCAAGATAGTGGCTGATTTCCAACACAACTAAGTAGACTGATAGGTCTGTAGCCATTTGGTTCTGTCTGAATTATTTGAATCCTTCATTTACATCAGTTTTATTAATTAACATTTTTGTATGGTTTCCACTTTTCAAATACAAATTATAAGTATAAAGTATATTATAATGTTATTTTGTTAGTGCTATAGTTGCAGTTACCATAAATTGTAAGTGTACATGTCAAGAACCATTAAACTGTGGTTGCACCACTGCAGTGTGGATTTGTAATAATAACTAAAGGCTCGTTCTTCCAAGAGTATACCACACAACGGCTGACAATAGAAATGAACACCTTTAACAGGAACTTCCCTTTAATAATATGCACAATACAATAAGGCCTCACACGGCCACTAAATGCATCAAATACAATAATGAAATGCCACTGTAAAACTTGCCGTAGCAGCTTAATCTATCAGTGTCATACACGACAGTACGACTTACACTGAAAACCACTGCAATGAATATCGCTCACTTGTTACCAGGATGATGGCTAGTTTCTGAATGCCCAGATTTGTGCCTTATTTGCCAACTTCCGATAGTCACCCGACCCACCAGTTCGGCTAGCCCCGGCCTCGCCTGGCTGACTATTTGCCGAACACAATACCTAAGAAGTACTGCGAAATAGCGCTGTGATATCCCCCCCCCCCCCCCCCCAAAAAAAAAGAAAACATAGTTTTCTTCCATCAGAGGAAGCTTTGCCTGACCCCCGTAGGAGTTTGGATGACCATATGCCACTAACAGCATATCCTCCCATGAACAGAGAGTGCTATAGTTCTCCACTGCCATTGTAATTACTGCATTCTCCAACCATCCGAAAAAACAATATGGACATAAAGTAGGTTAACCAAGGTTCTGGCAGTCGTGAAAAATGTGTCACAAGGTTTAAACATATACCAAATTGCCTTTATGGCACCAAAATACATGAAATACATGGTATTAACATTTGAAATCCACCTCCTCAGTCACCCTCGCTACATTATAAAGCTGTACAGAACAACTTATATTTTACCAGAATAGAACTGGTGGCGTGGGTCAGACTCTACAGTATGGTTCACGTTAACCGAAACACCCTAACTGAACACGAACCCGATACCTATCACTTGCTATTGCTGGACTATCAGCAGGTGGTTATGGAGCAACTACATGTGCTTCCACCTGACTGCATCAAGCGCATCCCACCTATTCATGAAAGTAACTCATGCAACCTTGGTATTGTCTCGCAATGACAATACCTCAATGAACCTAACCGGTGCGACCTCATTAAATGCACGTCTGAGTGTGCGCCAGCTAGCACTCAGGGGGATATTGGGGATCCATACCTTGTGGTCACTAGCTATCAGGCCCTCAGATATGCCTCTACTGTTCCTATTCATGTCCCACAGCCCCAGACTGAGTATTCATGGGCACCTGCCACGAACCCCATTCTTTCTTTCTTTGATCCTTAGCCACCGACCATCAAAGCAGTCAGTGGCCATTACGCCTGGTGGCATCTTGTAGGGCAACAGATGTACTTTCTTCTCAGGTGGTGATATCTCGACCACCTGATCATCCACCCTGGGACTTTGGTGTTGCTTAGACCCTGCTTCAGTCCCTCCTATGGTGTTGTGCACTCCGCGTACATTGCCGATGATTAAATCGGCAACAGGATTCTCAAGGACAAACGCGTTCACTCTCCCTGACAGAAATGGGGTGTCCAAATTAATAAATACCTGGGGGTAAGACTCGACTTTGCCCCCAAACATGGTACACTTTACAGTTTTGTCTGTGAGCAGGGTTCGTAGCGACCTGGAAAAACCTGGAAAATGAACAAAAAAATTCCAGGCCTTGAAAAGCCTGGAAAAATGACTATAAGCCTTGAATTTTCCACATCAGACCTTGAAAAATAATACGAAATCGAAAGTTCATTACTTTGTGTCCATTTTTTGGTTATTGATGGTATTTTTCGCAACAACAGACGCGACGAGTCTAAAAATAAATCTGCGTTTACGCCATTAACGCAAAGCGCTGAAAACGAAACCTGCCGAAAACTTCTGGAAATGGAAGTGCGCAAAGGGAAGTAAAAATTGTAAAGTTACCATACAATTTTTACTTCCCTTTGCGCAAAGTTACCGTACAATTTTTACTTCCCTTTGCGCATTAAATCCATTTCCAGAAGTTTTCGGCGCTTTGCGTTAACAACGTAAACGCAGATTTATTTTTAGCACTCGTCGTAAGTAATAAATTTATTTATCTCATTTATAAAACCTAGTTAAATAAGTGCAGTTTATAGATAGACCTACTGTACTTGCGTCTGTATTTACAATGTAGGCCTATTTACAGTGTAATTTTTAACCATGGCCAAAATTAGCCTATAAGCAAGCGTTTGAACAAAATTTCTTTTTTACCTCTGCATACGGGAATATATTTGACACAGTTTATGATGGTCAGGAATAGAAATTGATGGCGATTCCATATCCTATAGCCTACCCTGTTATCAGACCCATGTCCCACTGTTCATTTCACTACATTTTTTGGAAATAAATATATTTTGAATGCTTTTTTATTATATTTATGATGAAAAGACTTATCCCGTTCTACCTTTGAAGGGTTATAGGCTAATTAGGATAGGCCTAGGCCTACATGTTTTCAATTTCAGATAACATGAATAACCGCCGATACACGAAAGTGGCATCACATCTGTCAAATCACTGTAATTAGGATAAATGAAAATCAGCAATTTTGTGGAAAGGCCTATGTTATTTACAATAAAAATAAAAAATTTTTATTAAATTTTAAATAAAAATCTAAACAAACAAACGAAACAAAACCCAACAAAAATAGTGTGGGGTGGGGGGGGTTGTAAAGGTCTCCAGTTAGATATTTAATAGATTTTCACTTATCATAAGTATTACCCTCCCAATTACTATATATACTAGCCGCCATTAAAAACGCATCGAAATCGTGACATGTTTCCACTGTTGAAATTTTTATGCAAGTGAGCGATTTTCAAACCCCGAAAGTGTGCAAGTGATGAAGTTCATGTATTCCCATTTTACTGTCGATGTGATGTTTACTTCAAATTTTGCGTGCTTCACGTGCAAAACAAGGTTTTTGATAATTCTGGCTTTATTAAAAGTCGAATCACATTGAAATTTGGCACACGCATTGGTCAAGTTTCAGCGAGTAAAACGCCATCATCTGTTTTCATCGAAAGAAATGCTGTTAATGTTTTTGTCATGCCTCGACTATCGTCACAAGAGCAATGGCAAGCTGTTGGTATGCTCGGCAGTGGAATGGCGACCAGAGAAGTTGCCAGACATTTCAATTGTGACCAGTCCACTATAGTGAGGCTGAACCAGCGATTTCAGGTGACAGGTACCACCAATGACTGTCCCAGGCTTGGTCAACCTCGTGTAACAACACTAGCTCAAGATCGCCAAATTCTATTGTTACATCTGCGCAATCACTTCCAAACAGCAACTCAGACAGCAGCTCATACACCTGGCACTCGGAGACTTGTCAGGGCAAACACTGTGCGACGGAGACTTGTCAGGGCAAACACTGTGCGATGGAGACTTCGCGCCGCTGGCTTGCAAAACAGACGTCCCAACATCGGTCCTATCCTTAATATTCGTCGTCCAAGGGCGGGATGGAGATCAACAATGTTCTCCGATGAAAGCCGGTTTAATGTCTCCTTTGCTGATAGGAGAAATCTTGTACTGGATTGGCCTGTAAACTCTCCTGACATGAATCCGATTGAACACGCATGGGATAAACTGAACAGAAGGGTCCGCCAGTATGACATCAACAATGTGAATGATCTCGAGCGAGCACTCATTGCAGAATGGAACGCCATACCCCAAACATTTTTCGAGACACTCTGCAATAGCATGAGACGCTGATGCCAAGCCTGTATTGATGCTGTAGGGGGTCATACACGGTATTAATGATGGCTGTGACAGAATGACAGTGAGTGCTACTTTTGTTTTTACACCTAGGGTTGACAACTGCTTAGGAGCCGGTTCTGAATTGTCTCATGTTTAATAATACAGCAAATTTGGGTTAGTAAATGGATCAAAAATGTAAAATCAGTGGTTTCATGTATTTTAAATTTAGCACAATGAGTTGCGGTTCATAAACTAATGCGATGCGTTTTTAATGGCGGCTAGTATATATTACCTTTTGTTCTAGTTAAATATTGTTTGACTATTATGTATGCATTTAGAATTTTGAATTGGTAAATATACATAGCTTAGGCCTACTCATAAGTTATTTGTGTTCCTTTTTTTTTTTTTTTTTAAACTAACACTACTAGGAGACCTACAGATGTGACATTATTTGTGACCAAGGAAAAAAAAACTCTTGAGAGCTGAGATTATTTGGACTCTTTTTTTTTTTCAGTGAAAAGTCACCATAGTTTTAATTCAAATTTCATACGCAACAAGGGACATATTCTCTTCTGTGATAGTTTTGATTCAGCCTTCAGCTTTATTTCAAGACCTGAAATTCAGATTGGTGCATTTGGAACAGTAGCGGAAAATAGGAAGCATTTTCCTGTAGCACTGAAGAAAAAACAACTCAAATTGAAAAAGACAAATCATCCTGTGTTTTGCGCGACAGAAGATAAGGCATGCCGACAGTCACCTGGCATGATACGAAAAGATTTAACCTTATATCCACTGTTCACTCCAATGATAATATAAACAAGACAGTTAGAAAGACAAATTCTTTAGGGCAGAACAATTCAGAAGCCAGTGATTGCAGAAAAATACAGCAAAAGTATGGGAGGTGTGGAAACTTCAGCCAACTAGGTGCAAGCTACCCCTACCCACACAGATCCTATTTTTATATTATTTCTTAGTTGAAACTGCCCTGGTCAATGGGCACATAACCTACAACACTGCCAACTCTACAAAAAAAGATCAAAGCGAAGATCAGGATGTCAGTATGACTCTTATTGAACCTGCTAGGAGCCGCGCTAGCGTAGTGGTTACCACACCGCTCTGGCGACCGGGTGATCCAGGATCAAACCCGGGCGGCGGCATTTGAGGATTTTTCGTCGACCGGGATTTGGACTGGATTAACTCGAGACCTGGCGAGAACATAGTGTCGTCGACCAGGGATTGGCGGCTCCTGAGCCGACCCAGCTCTAATTGGTACCTCCGAAATCGGCGAGTATATGCCTGAATGGCGAGGGACACCTATCTCTGTACAAGAAAAAAGGGATACTCACGTAAAATCAGTGTCAGTTTAGACATTAATAATAACCTGAGATTTCGCCTCGAGTATTAGCGGGCGTACAAAAAAAAAATTGAACCTGCTATTCTTCGACGCAATGTGACACCTTCAAAACAACATGACTTACTGAGCACCACTTCATTGATAAATATGAAAGGGCAAGGTACAAACCAGACTGTAAAGTGTGTAAGGCTGCAGGGAACAGAAGCCAGACTTGCATGTACTGCCCAGATTGCAATGTACCTCTATGCCTGATACCCTGCTTCAAGTTATACCACAGTCAAGGATTATCAACGTGGATCGTTGACAAAGACTCTTGCAGAGACCTACAGCTACAACTTCAACCCCAGTTAATGAAAAAAGCAGCTCAGACTCCAACTAGAGGTACATAACTACTCAAACATTTACAAACGCTCATTGTCAGATGCCACAGACGCAGAATACATTCAAAAAAGACAAACACGAAAAATACAGTTTTTTTTAAACATTTTATTCCAATTTTATTAGCCTTTTATGTTGATATACGTGGTTAATCATTAAATCAATACATCAATCAAGCTTATTTTATTCATTACCATCCACGTCACTAACATTTTATTGCGCTGATGTTGAACAAATTCACTAAAAACTTGGAAAAGATGTCTGTTTTTCAATCTTTTATGAATTTTAAAAAAAAAAAAGTTCTTTTTAAAGAAATCTGCAAACACCCTTGGTAATGGGAGACGGTAATGCTCCGGATTGCTGATCAGCAAAGTGATAATTATATCTGAGAAAATTAGATGAGGAAAATATTAGAGTTTCCCATCCTTGAAAATTACGTGCTGGACCTGGAAAAACCTGGAAAAATCCTGGAAAATGCTTGAAGAAATTTGCTATGAACCCTGAATGCACCTCCACATAGCTCCTCAGACACAGATGATGGTGGATGAAAACAGCACACACAGGTCTCCACAAACTTGAAAAAAAATCCAACCGAAAACAGTGTTCTTCACAGTGTTATCTCAGCACTGTCCACAGCAAGGCTAATGACCGTATCCAAACTAATGTCGTCTTCACAAGTCTATGTGCCAGATAATAACAATTATTTCCTTTGGCATGGTGATGCGTAAAATATACCAGCACAGTTCACTTCAGTACGTCATTTCAGGAGCCCAGCAGACTTCACTCTTCAGCACAGTATATTCCAGGACCACTCAGATCAGCCGGCTTCAGTAACCGGCAACCCTTCAAGTGGTACTAGGGCCATGAAAGGAGCATGGGTAGGCTCCCACTGGAACGGCACATCGGTAGGGCATGATGACGATAGCACTTATCAGGAATGCAGGAATGTAATGTTCTCCCAGTAAGTAGAGCAGTACAAGCGATGACACTACTGCAGATTGGCTACCTGTACAATGATGGTTGCGTTGATCTAGACCAAAATCCGAATAAGAGGAGTTGCACACACCCTGGGATGCCACCACCACTATTAACACTACCAATACCAACAACTATTTGACAATCTAATCTCCTCTGCCGACACAACACAGTCAGGCACCAGAGCCCAAATATTATCAACACCACTCTTGACACTACCAATACCAACAACTTTTTGACTATGTAATCTCCTCTGCTGACACAACACAGTCAGGCACCAGAGCCCAAATACTATCAACACCACAAAAAATTCTAATCTCCTTTATATCGCTCATGGACCAACTGTAGACACCTGTCACAACTAACCTCTGCTGCTTTGCCTGGATCACCACCTTCCTAGTACTAAGCTACAAAGTGCGCCTTGTAATATATCAAACTGATGCTAGCCGCCAGCTGCAACCTTACTCTATCCTTGTGACACTCCTTCTATCAATACTTAAACAACCTAGCACAAAAATGTACTTTCCAATACTTTCCAAACTCACATTGGACACTATAAATGTCGAGTATAATCTGTATTGACAATGCTAAACTTTCACTGTGCACTCTTACCAAACTAGGTCAAATACCGCGATGGGTCAACTTGAACCTGACCAAAACAATTCACTGCTACTGACTAACACCAGACCACAAACACACTGCCATGAGCACTGTGTGACACGTTGAAGTGTACACAGTGCTTTGCTACAACCTCTATATATTTGTGTGCATAAACAAACGAACTATTTTTTCAAAGGGTTGAGAATTGGGCACGCAGGCCCGTCTAACATTCTGCCCTTCCTTTCGCTCATCTTTCATACTGAATTAATTTATTCTCATATGCATGTTACATATCAATTTCAAGAAATTCAACGTAAAGTAAAATAATAATATAGCACACTCATATTAACATTAATTACTTATAAGCATGACATAACATGTTGAAAAGTACAAACATCGTCATTAGAACCTACAGTTGATGTTATAAGAAAAGATAATCCGATTAGGGATGCATGTAATCAGAATTCAGAAAGTATTCAAAAAGTCTATGATTGTATGAATAGGGACTGAGGTTGTTTCTTAGGTAATGTGGAAGACAATTCCAAAGATGAGCAGCAGAGTACGCTAAGCTTTTCTTGAATAAGTCAAGCCTAGGCTTGGGCACTTGCAATCTGTTAAAGCGTAGACTGCATCTTTCATTGTACTTGAACATTGGCCACATATATGCTGGAGCATTGTGAGACAAGATTTTGTAAACAAATTTAGCTTTGTTCAATAGAAACTACTAGCCTTGTATGCTATATAATATTGGCCCCACGGCCTTGCCCGGCTGACTTTTCGCCGAACACAATACCTAAGATGCACTGCGAAATAGTGCTGTGACAGTACACATTTCATAATTAAACATTGTATTTGATCCACAGCAGCATCAATTACTTTACATCAGAATCTTATTCATTCATTCACTCATTCATAACCCTCCACTCCCAAAGGAGCATAGGCCCTCAACAAACACATGCCAAGTCCTCTTGTCACGTGCCATCATCTCAAGTTCTTTCCACGTTCTCCTCATCATTTTCACTTCTGTTTCCAGCTCTCTTCTCCATGTGCTTCTTGGTCTACCTCTGCTTCTCTTGCCCTGGGGGTTCCAGAACAAGGACTGCCTTGTAATGCTATCAACAGGTTTCCTCAGTGTGTCCCTTATCCATCGCCATCGTCTTCTTCTCATCTCTTGTTCCACTGGCACAGAATCTTAGTCTATATAAATATTAATGAAGTAAAGAAACTGAAGAAATAAACAAGAAATAACATTTACAGTGGACTGCTGACAGACGTGAAAGGGATCAAGAAAACATGGAAAGGTTTTGAAGGAATGCACAGGACAGGAAGCCTTGACATGAATTGGTTGAATGGCCGCTGTTTATTAGGGAGCTGAAAGACAATGTAAAAATAAGCATTATTAGAAAAAAGTTAATTTTAACTTCTTTGTGAATTATTTAAAAAAACAAAACCAAAAAACTGGTAGTCTTGCTTTGAATTTTTATATTGTTGACAACTTCTACAGCATATCCAAACTTAATAAGTCATTACTTATTCTTTGTACCAAGGAGATACCTTTTTTCTTTGTGACCAAGACCTTTGACTGACACACAGATTTCTCTTGACTGCCATAGAAACAAAAACTTTATAAACATACCGGTATCTGTTTGATTTGTTTATTTGTTGTTTAGGACCTTGCACAAAACATTGCATTTTATTTTGTTTAGGGTACCTGGTACAACCCCAGATGGGTTATAATTAGGAAATATAGTGTTCCTTTATTTTAATTGTACATTATATTTGTGGTTTTTCCAGGCTGCAAATTTTTTGGCACTGGTGTAGTGTTTTCTAACATCTGTTGGTGGTTCATCTCTTCCCTGTTCTTGAGTATATCTCCTGTGACCGTTTTGAGATGTTTGTATTTTGATTTATTGTATGTTACCTTCTTATTTACTGCCCTTGAGATTAACTCACAAAGGCTCAACTTTATTCTCAGTGGGCTGAGAATTAGGCTTGCCAGACCATCTAACTTTCTGCCCTTCCATTTCTTCATCTTGAATGTTGTAATCAATTAATCCTCACATTTACGTTGTATAAGTTTAAAATAATGCAACATTCTTAAAGTAGTATAACCACACACTGACCATATCATGTCCGGGCTCTCTGATGAGACCAAGATAGAACAGGACTATTCTATCCCTTCCCTCTGGCATGTCATTCACAGTGAAGTTGTGCAAGGGGCTGGCAACTTTATCATGTGAAACAAATTCAACAAACACATAGATCAACTAAGGAAAATAAAACTGTTGCAGGGAGATGCATGACACAATACAGAGAAAACTAAAGGAAAATGGTACAAGTTGTAGCAGAAATGAGGAACTACAAGAACAGTGTCCTGAGACTGCAAAACAAGGTTGAAGGGGGTAGGCAGGAGGAAGCTCAGCACAGGGGAAATGGTGCTATTTTCAGGACATGAAGAAAGCTCACACCACAGTGAGGGGGTAGCTCTAATGCTATCTAAGGAAGCACAGAAAGTGCCCATAGAAGTGGAAACCTGCCATTTAGAAAGATAACTGCTTTTTTTCCTGTTTCTGACTGCAAAATGTCCATCTTTTAGCAAACTTCTGATGAGCAGAATTTTGGATAAGTAGAAGTATTTTAGATGGTCCCAGCAACTTGTATTTATGCGGACTCACTGTAGAGTTCAAGGCTAAAATATGCATTTGTGCGAAAAAACATGGACGGTAAGAATTAAGTGCATATTTTGGGTCAAATTGGATGAAAAAAAAATTCCTATAAAAAGTTTGTATGGCCATACTGTAGAAAATGAAAGATTATGGTTTGAGTGTGCACATTGACAGGTATGTCTGGTCATGGAGCATTCCTACTTTCATGTGTATCATGTGAAGGTTTCACTTCTACTTTTTTTTGTCCTTGATGATGTGGCCTACATAGATTTTAAACATGATATTGATATGAGTTAATTTACTCCTTAAAAACTCTGTGTGTCCCATTATTCAGTAGTGACCCATTGCCAATCTCACCAGTCTGACTCTAGTATCTCTACAGTCTTCCAAGTCAAGTCTTCATACTGTGTGTCTTTCAAGTGAATATCCTTTAACTCCTCAAGGAGCATAGGCCTTTAACAAACACATGCCAAGATATGTCCTTGCTGGTTATCTACTTAAGCATTGAAGTCTGCCTTATACATTTTTGGGTTCATCCTGGAACTTAATACTGTTTCCAAATGGTCACTTTCATGAGTGCCTTCAGTGTATTAACTCTTGTGTCAAACATAGAAAAACCAAGATGACGTTATGATCATTTTTGACTTGTAAGACCCAAAATAATTAATATGAGAAACTTCATGAGACACAAATGTGGTGAAATTAATATTTGTAACCAAATTTTTCCATTGTTCCATTTATAAGACTTACTTACTACTTACTTAGTCGTTCCCCTTGTACCGTGAGGTGTAGAGGTTTGGAAGAGAGAGCGCCAGACTATTCTATCAGCTGTCTTCTTCCTGGCCTGGTTCCATTCTAGTCCTCGGTCCTTCAAAGATTGTCTAATGTTGTCCTCCCAGCGGACTCTGGGTCATCCTGGAGGTCTGGATCCCTGGCTCTTTGTTTCCCATGCTTGTCGTGGTAGCCGATCTTCTCCCATTCTGCAGACATGGCCAAACCATCTTAGTTGAGACTGTTCTATTTGGGTCTGCAGCGGGTGGCATTTTAGACCTTGACGTATCGTCTGGTTGCGGACCATGTCTCTTCTTGTTACTTCAACCACCTTCCTCAGATACCTCATTTCTGAGGTTTGGATCTGGCTTCTGTGGGTTGTAGTCATTGCCCATGACTCGCATCCATATGTCAAGACTGGGACATAGGTGGTGTGGTATACAGCCATCTTCGTTTTCTTACCAACCTCTTTCTTGCTGAGGAATCCTCGATTTATGGCCTGAAAGTCTCCCAGCCACTGCTTTTCGAGTGGCCATCTCTTCTTTGATGCCCCCCTTTTGGTCTATAATAGCTCTGAGATATTTAAAGTGGTCGACCTGCTCCAGGATCTGTTCTCCCAACTTAATCTGATGTTTTCTTTCTTCTCGTGATATCACCATGGATTTTGTTTTAGAGCTGCTTATGACCATCCCTCTCTTCTCCAGCTCTTCCTTCCAGATTTGCAGGTTGGATTGGAGATGTGTCTCTGATTTAGCAATCAGGACATCATCAGCAAATGCTAGCTCTGAAATACAGACCTGTCTCATCTTCCAGTACCCCACTGAATACTTTCTTGTTCTCTCCTTACATGCCTTGATGACATCGTCCATGAGGAGTATGAAAAGATAAGGTGACAGGATATCACCTTGTCTTACACCAGTGGTGGTCCTGAACTCTTCTGACTTATAGTTTGCTGTCCTCACATAATTTCTGCAAGACTTGTAGAAGCTCTGTATAGCATGAATCAGAGGTGCTGCATTTATAAGACATGCTGCCATATTACTGACTTTGTGGATCTATGTTGCACACACATACAAGCAGATATTATAATATATGCTCATGATTTTCAGATTTTGTGGAAAAATGGAACATCTCTGTGCTCCGTCATCAACCTACTTCATGTTGCAATCTGTTCTGCTCAGAAGCTCATACAAATGTCATCAAACACATTGACAGATGGAATGTTCAAGACCAAAAGCTTGAACCTTTTACCCATCCCCCTGGAAACCAACATGGACAATGTAATTCTTCTTGACACCATCTATAGACTTGCTGAAGTTCATTTTAAGGGAATATATGTTAAAAAGGATGAACAGCAGAATGTCTGCCATCATGTTCAGATAGAAATTGATGATGTTCAGAACTTACTGGACATAGTTGAGTCAGAAGGCAAGAAGATGAGAGGATCGGCCAAGTCTAAAATGTTAGTATCTTCAGCAATGTTGTTGAAAGCTCATTTGAATTACCTTCCTGTACTTAAGGCAACTATAGAAGATATCAAAGATGATGCTGGAGATAAGAGTACAAGTGTTCGGGCAATAATTGACGCAGCTGTTGATGCTATCAAGAAAAAGAAAAAATACAATGATAAAATGAAGTTCATGCAGAGTTTATGGTCGTGGACAACAAGTCTCTCCAGTTGGCCAGTTCAGATGTTACTTGAAGCATTGGAGTCAAATTATAATTTTTTAAGCCAATTGATGGCTAAATACAATAGGCCAGAGTTAGTATTAAAAGATACAAGTAATGAAAAGACTATAGAGAGCACTTTTGACTGCAATAAGCCTCTATTAGTACCTCCACAATGTCATGTCAAAAATCAAAATTCATCAGAAAGATTTATGAAAAGTAAAACTTCACAGACAGAAACATTTTTAAACACAAATTGTGTAAAGCCACAACAGAGTAAATTCACTACATCAGAAGAACAAGTATATGTGATAAATGTTGGAAAAGACAAGATGGCTCATGTGGATGTTCACCTTACAGCACTTAAGGCCAAATTCCCAACTTTGGCTGCTTGTGAGCAAAGTAGGTTTTTTTTTTTTTAAATTGTTTATCTCGTTTAATCTGTCAGACTTCTTATCCTGTTCTTCCTAGATACCCATGACATCTCTCATTTAATCATGCTGCAATTTTGTCTTTTGTTCTATTGGTTATATACTGAAGCACATTAAAAATGCACCACCTGTATAATCCAGGGACAGAGTGTGAAATGTAAATATAAGTGTTTACAAGTTTACATATTTGGAATCTTTTTTCATTTTCCTATGAATCCATGCTGGTCATTAATTTGTACATTTGATTGTTATGAAATTCATTGCATTCTGTGCAGGCAAGGGAGAAAACCTAAAATGCAACCAATAAAAAAAATTCATTCACACTATCCTCAGTATCTGGTATGTCCACCATGTGCTTGCAAACAAGCTTGGCAGCGACTCTGCATGGAACGCACAAGTCTCTGAAGGAAATTCCGGGGAATCAAGTCCCATTCACGTGTAAGAGCAGCTTCGAGCTGTTGCAGATTAGCTGGAGAACCTTGCCTGTAGACACTGCGTCCAAGCTCGTCCCACAGATGTTCTATAGGGACATGTCTGGTGATAGGGCAGGCCAATCAATCGTCACAATGTTCTGCTGCTGTAGATATTGCTGCGTACTGCATGCGGTGTGCGCACGTGCGTTATCCTGCTGGAGAAGCTGCAAGTCTGGATAATTTGTGAACACAGGAGCAACCAGTGCATCCAGAACCTCATCTCAATATGTCACAGCATTAACATTTCCACGGAAGACGTGAAGAGGCAAGCGATGGTGAAAACTGAATCCTCCCCAAATGTGAATACTGCCACCTCCAAATCGGTTGTGCTGACGAACACAGCAATCTGCAAAGCGCTGTCCACACCGTCGCCAAATCCGCATACGTCCATCAGCAATGGATATGTTGAATCTGCTCTCGTCTGTGAATAGGACAGCATTCCACTGCAGTCTAGTCCATCTGACATGTTGCTCTGCCCATTGCAGGCGCTGCTGACAATGTCTGTGAGTCAAGTTTGGCCCAACATAAGGTCGTCTTGCAGTAAGGCCTGTATCTCTGAGTCGTCGTATGACTGTCATTCGAGAGACTTGCCCATGTCTACCCACTGTTGCTCTTGCTGTTTGTCTTGCCGGGAGAGAACAATTCCTTAGGTGACTCAGCTCAATAGGACGATCTTGCGCAGGGGTAGTAACTTGTGGTTGGCCACTACAAAGTCTATCCCGGGCACTGCCAGTGGTTCCGTAACGTTTATTGAGATGTACAATAGTGCTGTGGTGGCAATTCATCCTTCTGGCAATGGCTCGCGAGCTCATTCCGGCCTCCAACATACCAATGGCTCGTTGGCGGTCGTTTTCAGATAGTCAAGGCATTTCAAGCACATGTACTGGGTGTTTTGTCTCAACGGCCTGTTTATACCGAGTATACTGCCACAACGTGTACACATTTTCAGGGTCATAGCTGTTGGGAATCGTGTTGCACATGTAACTTTCATTGTTTTCATGTAGTCTGTACACAAACCTGTGGGTTGAATCATGCACTTTCCATTCCAGCAGCCATTTGCTCTCTACCTCATGACAAACACGGGGAAATTCCATTCCCACACCTTTTTTTTCCCCAGCTTCTCAGCTTCAGTATATATAATAGTGGTGCGTTTTTAATGTGCTTCAGTATAATTGTTTAACATGATAATTCCTTAAATATAATCATTCTTCCCTGCAATACACTAAATCTTAATTTGATACATTTAAAAAGATAAAAAATTGTCTGCAGTGCAAAAGGGTTTCATTTAAAAAATCTATTTGATGAGAAACCTGAAATGATTTGCTTATATTAGTAGCAGCTGCAGCCTGGCTGAATGTTTTTTTTTTTTTGCTGTTTTTTTTTTTTTTACAGACATGGCCAAGATCAAGTTCTTGCAAGATGCCTTAGAGCAATTTGATGAGTTTCCCCATTCAGTGCTATACAGACAGGTTTCTCAGTCTCTGGCCATGTGTTTATGGGAAGAAGATATCACAAGAGGTGAGAAAATGTTTAATTTATTGTCTCTAGCCATGTGTTTATGGGAGCAAGATATCACAAAAGGTGAGAAAATGTTTGATTTATTGTCTCTAGCCATGCATTTATGGGAGCAAGATATCACAGGAGGTCAGAAAATGTATAATTTATTGTCTCTAGCCATGCGTTTATGGGAGCAAGATATCACAGTAGGTGAGAAAATGTTTAATCTATAAGTCATTTGTATCCAAATAAGAGCATTTTACAGAACATTTTATGAAGAAAATACCCTGTTCAACCTTTGATGGTTTATAATTAGGATCATGTTGCTAATTCTAGATAATTTGGTTGTTGATGTCTAATCATGGTATTATTTCACCTTTCCAATTGGTGTACATTAAAAGTGTCAAATTGTGTGGATGTACACATGTGTATTACCTTTGTCCTAAAATGATAATCTCTCATAGCTGTCAAGCTGATAATAAGGGTGTTGTAGATGATACCCAGTTCAGTATTTATTTATTGATATCAGTATGTATAATGAGAACATTACCAGACTTTCATCTCTTCACTATTTTCTCACTAATCCTTAAACGACGTACGTACACTTTTTTGTGCTGCTTACTGTTTGACTGTGTTATGTAGTTCTCTAGGTCTGTCTATTCTCAACACCACTTCTACAGTTACAGGGGAATTGAATGCCTGTTGCTCATACTTCTTACATTTTAGTAGGAAATGCTCTATATTAGTCAGTGTTTCTACAGTGAGGTTCTTCAATTAGAGCAAGTGATTTGTGATTGTTGTCAAATGTAGCGTTAATGTGAGTTAAGAAAGGTACAAAGATTGCCCATAAAAAATGATGCATAGAGTGGTGAAGAAAGATTGTAAAATATTTTTTTACCATTTATGTATTAGATTTTTCTATAAGCTGATTAATCACATTTTATTCTCACAGAAGTGGGTTGCTTGGAGAAAAATACAGTTAAAAAAGACATGCAATAATTTAAAAACACTGCTGCACATTGGCTGTTTGTGGCGTGCTTTTTTGTGGGCTTTTGTTTTTAAAAAAAAAACAAAAAAACAAATTGCATAATTAAGATTCTTTGCAATTAAATTTATAGTGATTTGTTGTGATTGTGTAAATGTATTCTGCTAAAAACAACCATAAAGTTGCTTAGACTAATGTAGTCAGTGAATATTATTTTTAATCTGTCTGTTCTCAGCACATCAAAGCAAGCCAGGTTTTTGTGTTCAGAAAGAAATTGCTGCATATTTAACAAGTTCGATGCATATTCCCTTTCAACACATGATGACTGAAAATTTTCATCACAAGCTGAGGTATTTTATTGTATTTTGTTTGGTTTTTTTGCAAGCACTATTGAAGACTGCTTTATAATGCAGCCTGATTTCATGGTACTAAAATAATTCTTATATCATGTGGAAACAAAAATTAAAATTAAAAACAAATTTTAGAAGGTACATATGAACTAAAGTAAGGTGACCAGATTTCACAGCCCCAAATTCAGGACAACTCATAATTGGCCTTTAAAAAACATCTGGGACAAAGTGAAAAATTGGGACATCTGGGCACCTTAATGTAAGGTGAGTGGATTTTGAAGCCCCAAATTCAGGACAACTTGTAAATAATGTTAAAAACATGGTACAAAGGGTGAAAATCAGGACTGTCCTGGAAAAACTGGAACATCTGGTTACCTTACCTAAAGACCTGACTTGAGATGCCCTTTCAGTTATAATTGGAGTATATTGTGTGATTTATTAAACTGGGATGCTAGTTATTGTTATTGTTGATCAGAATTGATGTCTTTGCACTCTGGGCAAACACATAGGAGCTCAGTCTCCCTCAGAAAATGTTGAAGGGTATGAATGCTAATTGTTCCAATTGGGCACTGGTTGTGTACACGCCAGATGTGTCCGCTCATTCGTCCATCCCTGCTGATCTTACATTTGATGCCAAATTCCAGCAGTCTTAGCCTTGATGATTCATCGATTGCAGTGTCATTCTCTAATAGACGAACATGAATTGCTCTCCCTGTTCATGTCCAATGCACCTTCTATGGGGGCTCTTGAAGCTAGTCTGTCAGCTCTTTCATTGCTATGTACCCTTGCATGACCAGGATAGTAGATCTGTATCAGTTCTCGAAGATTCAATGCTTCTATGGAGGTTTTCCATTCATGTCAGAGCCAACCATTTTGGACCTTTCAAAGCATGGATTGTGGGTCTGATACAATAATTGCCTTTGTTAATAAAGTCTCAGACAGCCATCTTAAGGCAGCAGAAACTGCCTCTACCTCCATTCTCATGCTGGAGGTTGTTATCATGTAAACCCCGCTATGTTCAGCGATGGTTCTGCTTGTTTATTCTAGCAGAGAAGCCCCACCTTGATTTATTACCACTGATTACAGACCCATCAGTGTACACAATAGCATCATCATCCCCTGCATTATCATTTATAAGCTGATCAAGTTCCAGCTCTGCTGTCCCATTGGCCCAAGTTCTGCACTCTCTACCAAGGCTGATGATGACTTTCTTGTAGTTCATCCAGCTCTCATCTGACTTACTCCACTCTTCTCCCTTGAATATATTTTCAACTGGGGGTCACATGTCAAATAGTCTCCTCTGCATGCGCTATCCATTCCATCCCCCTTTATTCTTGCTCCTTTGGTGTTGGCTATATTCCCATGCAAAGGATGCCTTTTGTCTGTGGTTACTCGCATATATGCTTTTACCTGGGTCATCGTATATCTGGATCTAACTGACAGCAATCCAAGCATGTGCTGCATCATCACAATAGGGGTATCTCGCGTACAGCCCAAGACTGTACACATCCCTTAATTTTGAATGCATTCCAGTCATTCACATTGTGATATTAACAGTGTGAGTATTCCCGGGCCATACTTGATTACAGACAAGACCAGTTGATAATACAGGAGAAATAGTAGTTTCTGCTCCAGGTGTTCTGTTGGGTCCATTGTTTTAGGGCTGCCAGACCTCTCTTGTACTTCTGTATGATGTGATCAACATGGTGCTTATACGATAGACCATGACTGAATGTTATTCCAAGGTACTTCAACTTGTTCTGCCTTTTAATTTTCTGTCCACTGAGAGTGTCTGGAAGATCTGCTTTCAATATGGAGTTATTCAAGGAGCACCAAAGCACACAGGCTTTGTTGGGATTGACCTTGGAGCTGTTTTGTCGCACCATTTAGAAACTACTTGAAGTGTCTCATGTATGTTTTTAACCATTTCATGTCTATCTGAACCAGTCCTGTTAATGAGCAAGTCATCGGCACAAGTTAATGTTCGTCCCAAACCTGTTGTTTGGATTGCAGCTATTTTTGCTGTATAGATGTTAAACAGTACCAGTGATAATGGAGAACCCTGGAGTAATCCTGGGCAAATGTACATTGGTTCTGATGTCCATGTTCCCAAGCAAAATGTAACTACTCTCTCAGTTAAGGCAGCTGCTATCCACCTTGTTAGCCATGGGTTTACACCACATTCCTTTATACGGACCATCAAGGTTGCAAAGTCAGCACTGTTGTAAGCATACTCTAGGTCATTTGCCACAGCTACCATTTGTTTATCCTGGAAACCCTCATACATCATACGCAAATGTTCCAGAGTTACCCCATGTTACTTTTAATGGTCTATAACTGCCCAGGGTATCAGGGAGGATGTGTGCATTTTCAAGGTGGTTCATTTATTGTCTCGTAATTTGCCTTAGACATTCTGCAATGTGATGATTCGATAGCTGCTAAGCAGTGTGGGGTCTTTGCCAGGTTTAGGAAGTGGCCGTAGGTAGCTATGTAGCCAGTCTTCCGGCACCTCAGCATTCTGTATACTGGTGTTGAAATCAATCACTACATTCGTAATATCTCTGTCATCAAGCTGTTTGATGTCTTGATACTGTACACCATCAGGACCCAGGATAGTGTTTCTACTTGTTTTTAAAGTATGCATAACATCTTCCTCTGATGCAGTTTTCCAGTACACGATTCTTAAACTCTTGATGGGGCAGCTTTATCTGTCTGAATGATATACCGACTTAGTAATGCACGTCCTTTCTCTTGATCAGTCTCAGGTTTATTCCTGTGGAGCTCAGAATATTAGGCATGAGTTGCCTTTTATTGTTCTTATTCATTCATCGATGTAAGGACCAGAATTTCTGTAATGTATTTTCTGTGCCCACCTGTGTCATGAAGGCCTCCCACACTTGGTCCTTGGCTTCCCTTGTGACGCTCTTGAACCTATTGATGGCTTTCTGTTTTTTCTCCTTCATCTCCTCATTCCTCCCACCCCCCCCCTCCCACCCTCCCCCAATTATTCATTGTATTTCGTCAAATTCTCTAGATCATTTTATGTTATACTTTAACCTGTCAGAAGTGGTTATTTACTTTCTTTAATCTGTGAGAAAAAGGTTGCAAATCTGATGGGACTCAAGAAGGCTGAAGAAGATGGATGTTTCTTAGCCTGGTTTATAAATTAAGTGTCTTTTCTTGACAGTAACTGTTTAAATATATACAAGGAGAGCAAATTGTTTAGAGAGGTAATGATAACATTTTGCACATGTAAATTGAGTTTTGGTTTGGTTTTTGGACCCTGCACTTGAAAACTGCAAGGGATTGTTACTGTTAATCAGAATTGACCTCACTGCACTCATGACAAACCCATAGGTGCACAGTATCCCTCAGCAAATGTCGAAGAGTATGAATGCTAATTGTACCTGTAGCAAGCTGATTGTACATATGACGGATGCGTCCTCTCATGTCCATTTCTGCCAGTCCCACGTTTGATGCCAAACTCCAACAGTCTCAGCCTTGTTGATTCATCCATTGCAGTGTCATTATCTAGCAGGCCATCATTAATTGTCCTTAGTATGTCTCCCTTATCCACATCAAGTGAGAGCCGCACTGGTGTAATGGTTACCACATTGCGCTGGTGATCAGGTGTTTAAGGTTCATGACCGGGCATGGGCATTTGAAGTAGTGTCATCGACCAGGATTTTTACTGAATAACCTGAATGGCTCCTGAGATAAACCCTCTGTGGTTGGGAAGGAGCAAAGCTCCTGACCGGGTTGGAAGGAAAGTCCACAGGCTCACCAGCCTCACAATGACATGTCATTGGGCCGAAGGGCTGAAAGCCCAAGTGCCGCTGGTTTAAAAAAAAACCCACGTCCAGTGTCCTAACTACGGGTGCTCTCGAGGCCAGTCTGTCAGCTCTTTCATATTCATGTACCCCTGCAAGATCAGGATAGTAGATCCATACTAGTTTTTGAAGACTCAAGGATTCTATTTACATTTTCCATTCCTGCCAGAGCCATCGGTTCTGAACTTTCCGAAGCATGGCCTGAGAGTCTGACAATATAACTGCCCTGGTTTCAGTCAGCCATCTCAGTGCTGCTGTTACTGCCTCTACCTCTGTTCTCATGCTGGAGGTTGTTGTCATATAGGCTCCACTTTGTTCAGCAACAACCATGCCCTTTACTCTAGCAGAGAAGCCCCATCCTGATTTCTCACCACACACTACAGACTCATCAGTGTACACAATGGTGTCATCATCCCCACCATGATCACTTATCAACTGATTAACCTCCAGCTCTGCTTTTCCATTGCCACAAGCTCTGCACTCACTGCCAAGGCTAATGATGACCTGCTGGTAGTTTATCCAGTTCTCCCCTGACTTACTCCACTTACCTGGTTCAACCCCTTATGGGTTATAATTTGGGTATATAAAGTTTATCATTCTTTATAGTGCATTACTATGGTGTTTTTCTTGTGTGTTGGCTCTTCCAGGATGTTATTTATTTGCCATTTGTTGTGGCATTGTTTAATGTCTATGGTGTTAGTAATGTATCTTCTTCCATGATACTATATTGCTCTCTCTCTCTCTCTCTCTCTCTCTCTCTCTCTCTCTCTCTCTCTCTCTCTCTCTCTCTCTCTCTCTCTCTCTCTCTCTCTCTTTTGCTATTGACATCTTTTAGATGTATCAGCTGGGCTTTTATTGGTTTTGGATTGGCAGTTTTTGTTTGTTTGGTTTTTATATAACTCTTGTCCTGATATTGTATGTACATTTTATTTGTTTTTGTTTTGTTTTTCCTTGTCATTCTAATTTGTTTTAGCTATGTTGGTTCTTATTTTGGTCATATAAAATTGTATTATGTTGTGTAGCTCCCTGAGTAGGTAAATTTTTAGTACAGTTTCTAGTGACAGTGATGTCGAGTTTTGTATTCTCAAGTATTCCATTAGTGGTTTTCCGTGTTGATCGTATTATGTTAGCACATAATGTGCTATGGTGTTTTTCTTCAGAAATATTACACAGTAGGATTCCTCCACCATGAAATAATCTGTTCCTAGTTGAAGTCTAATCAGTTATTTACTGCATATGATTTTTGGTTCTCTAGATATCTGACATGTCCAGGCTGGATTTTTTTAGCAGTGTATAGGCGTGTCTGCCTTTCTGGCTTTGTTTCCAGTTTTCTGTCCATTCCTTTGTTATAATATTTTTAATTATACTTTTTATCTCTGTTGTGCCTAACCCTAAGTTTATGTAGACTGGGCTGCTTCTTCCTGTTTTTGCTTGCTTGCCAGCCACCTCATTTCCTGCTATTCCTGCATGTGAGGATATCCATACTAATAGTACTGAGCAGCCCCTATTATTTAGGTGTGTACTAAGTTGCAATGTTTCTTCTGCTATGTCTGGTCGGTTACATTCTTGTGCATTTTTTAGTGCTTGAAGTACAGTTTGTTTTAAAAGTATTATCTACGTTGCATGTCGTTGCAATGATCCATATCTGTTTGTTTTTCTTCAATTCTTTAGCAGTGGCTACAACTGGAATAACATAAGCAAGGAGGAGATAACTGCAGAGAGAGAAGCAATGAACAGAGCTTTGGCTTCACTCAAATTTGGAGGTGACGCAATGAAAAATTTCACAGACAGAATGTCATCATTACCTGCGGGTGAGTACCAATGTATGTTTATTACAGTACCTGCTGGTATTTACCATTATTCTTTCTGTTGTCGCTATATTATCATTTACTAATATTACTGTTAATTGCAAATATTCTGTAACCACATGTCATCATCATCATCATAACCCTCCACTCCCAAAGGAGCATAGGCCTTTAAAAAGCACATGCCAAGTCCTCCTGTCACGTGCCATCATCTCAAGTTCTTTCCACGTTCTCCTCATCATTTTCACCTCTGTTTCCAGCTCTCTTCTCCATGTGCTTCTTGGTCTACCTCTGCTTCTCTTGCCCTGGGGGTTCCAGAACAAGGACTGCCTTGTAATGCTATCAACAGATTTCCTCAGTGTGTGTCCTATCCATCGCCATTGTCTTCTTCTCATCTCTTGTTCCACTGGCACTTGTCTAGTTCTTGTCATCAGTTCCACGTTGGTAACCTTGTCATACCATTTTAATCTCTCTATTCTATGCAAGCACCCATTTATGAAAGTCTGTAGCTTTTTGGTTGTTGTCTTTGTTGTTCTCCATGTCTCAGGGCCATACAATAGGACTGACTTCACATTTGAGTTGAAGATTCTTATTTTCGTGTTGGATCCGATTTCTCTTGATCTCCATATATTTCCCAATGCAATGAAAGCTCCTCTTGCCTTTTGTATTCTTATTTTGATATTGCTGTCTGTCCCTCCAACTTTATCTATATTACTGCCAAGATATGTGTACGATTCTACATCTTGTATTGGTGTTTCTTCAAGTTCAACCCTGTTGTCATTACCTGCATTTATTATCATTATTTTTGTAACTACATGGAGGATATAACAAATTATTGACCACAGTGGGTACAGAGGAAAAAAATTGACCACATGTAGTACCCAACAACAGATGAATCACATTATGTTCACAGCAAAACACTGACCACATTTAGTACACAGCAACAGATGGACCACAGTTTGTACACAGCAAAATATTGACCTTATGTAGTTCACATTAACATATGGACCACAGTATGTACACAGCAAAACATTGACCACATGTAGTACACAGTAACAGATGGACCACATGTAGTGCACAGCAAAACACTAACCACCATGGGTACAGAGAAAACATTGACTGCATGTAGTATACAGTAACATATGGACAACAGTATGTACACAGCAAAACATTGACCACATCTAAGTACACAGTAACATATGGACCACAGTTAGTGCACAGCAAAACATTGACCACATCTAGTACACAGTAACACATGGACCACGGTATGTATTCAATAAAACATTGACCAGTACACAGTAACATGAACCACACTATGTATAAAGCAAAGCATTGACCACATGTAGTACACAGCAATATATGGACCACACTATGTACACAGTAAAACATTGACCATAACATCACATGGACTACAGTATTTACACAGCAAAATATTGACCACATGTTGCACACAGCAATGAAACGAATGAATGTAAAAGTATTAGGGCTATGTGAAATGCAATATACCAGAACAGGTTAAATATATTCTGACAACTACAAAATAAGTTATTCTGGAGGAAATAAGCATGAAAGATGAGAAGGCATAATATTAGATGCAGAAAGAGCAAGAACAGTTAAGGAATTCTGGGCAGTATCAGTTTGAGTCGTATTAGTTAAGTTGACTGGCAGATCAATTTTATACAAATATATGCCCCAAAAGCAGATAGTACAGAAGAAGTAATTGACATCATTTACAGTGAACTTGATATGGCAATGACTCAGTGTAGATCTCATGAGACAACTGTTATCCTTGGAAACTTCAATGCAAAAGTTGGAAATGAAAAAGTTAATGATGTGACTGGTGGTTTTGACTGGGAGAAAGAAATGAAAGAGATGACAGACTGATATGAGTGGGCAAGAACACATGATATGATGGTAGGAAACACCTGGTTTAAACAACATCCTAGATGCCATTGGATGTGGAAATAAAGTCCAGGAAATAATGTTCATAATCAGATTGACAACATATTAATATGCGAGAGATGTGTAAACAGTTTAAAATATTTGAAAACTAGACCAGGAGCAGACTGCAACAGTGACCATATACCAGTAAAAGGAAAACTTAGAATAAAATTGAAGGAAGTAAAGTGAGCTTCAAACAACATAAAGTTAGCATTTCTTACGGTAGCTGTGTCCCAGAATTTAATCAAATTTCATGAAATACTGCATTTTTGTTTTTTAATGTTTTTATGAAGCCAAACCATTTCTCTCCACCATACATAGGTTTATATTGTCCAGTGATGCATAGTTTTTTACTTTTTAAAGGATAAGTGACCAGGGGGTGATCTTAATTTTCCTTGACAACGCATTGTTTACCTCTGGTTACTAACCACTTTTTAAAAACATTATGATGCGCGCACTAAAAAGGTGAAATGATAATAATTCCATAACTCTTCTGTACCAGAAAATACCAGAGAACCATTTATGAGTTAGTAAATTACTCTCCTTAAAGTCAGTTCTTTATGATCTAATGTGAAAAACGTGGGCTGAAAATTTTTCTGCTTTTTCTTCTTTTTCTCACTTTCCCTATTTAGCATGACAGGTACATTTTGAGACGCGATATCTCAAGAACGAATTGTTGGAATGCTCTGAAACTTTGCAGAGTGTTTCTTAATATCTTAAACCTTGTCCTGAACCAAACTTTGATTTGCTTTCTCAGTTTGTTTTATTTGTAGAGATATTTTGCATACTAATGAGGATCGGTAAATTTCCAATTCTATTTTTTTTACAAATGGTCACACATAGGACATGCTATATCCCAAATATTTTTGGTTTAGGACATAATGCACTCAATTGTGGACTTGTATGCAGAATTTCAACTCTATATGTTGAGAAATAATTATGTAGAAATATTACCAGAAGTAAAGAGGTCTGCAAAAAAGAAATGGATGACAGATGAAATTTTAAAACTGATAGATGCAAGAAGGAAGAAGAAGTAAAACAAAGAAGAATATGACAGACTAAATAAAGAAAAGCATGTTTCAACCAGAAGTGCTGAGAGCTTGAATTTCAACACAGAAAAGACACAAAATCTATGTACAGGCAAATAAATGAGTTAACAGGCAGAAAAACAAAAACAGCCACTGGCTGTTTGAAATCAAAAGAAGGAGCATTGTTAATGGGTCAGGAGACTTACTTTACTTAGTCATTCCCCTTCTACCGTGAGGTGTAGAGGTTTGGAAGAGAGAGCGCCAGACTATCCTATTGTGATGCTGCACTGTAATTCTGTCCTTCAACCGGCCCGATTCTGTGGTTCTATTTTGTATTTTCACAATTTTTTTCTTCTCATTTGTATGTATATCGTGTTTGGTAAATTTTATGTAGGTAATTAAATGGGTGCTTTTTATGAGGGTAGGTTTACTTTACACTCGACCAGTTTTTCGTTCTTCTGATTTCCGCGATCACGTAGATTTTGTTATTTACAAATATCATCATTTTCGGGCACTCCTGTATGACGTGTCAGAAACGTCACGTAACGTGATGCCATTTTGGACACGCGGTATTCGCGTTGTTTTCAAATCTGATTGGCGTAGCTCATAGTATTTTTACTTTTCTAGCGTTTCCATTGGTCCGAGGGAAAGCTAGGGTATGCGTAGGAGAGAACACGCGGGGGTGGCCCTGGTGTGTATAAATAGCCAGTTAAACAACGGGCAAGTCTCTCTGAAGAAATATTGCCGCCGGTCGACTATGTATTTATCGTCTCCACTGTGGGAAAAACAGCGGTAAATCAGTATGTAGTAATTTTATTATCGTTTATTTATTAGAGGGTTCTTTGAGAAATTCGCCTGTAAGTAAAGTTCTTCGGGGACATTAACTTTAAGTTTTAATTGGTAGTGCCATCCATTATTTTCTTTGAAGAACGATGTAAATGCAACAGTGTGCTTATTCTTTCTATGATTTTGGCAGTAGATTGGAGCATGTGAAGTTATGAGATGCACGTGTGCTCATATTTGTAGTATGTTGTGTAGAACCACCATTTATTCCTGGATATTTACAAATGTAATTTTTTTGGGAATCGATCGTGGGTACGTTCATCTTATTATGCCTTAAATGTAAGAAATGCAGTCGGAGAGTAAAGATGTATGTAATATGTGAATTGTACTGCTTAGAGGAGTAAACTATTCCTATAGCGAGATTTCATTTAATTTTGGAGTAAGTAGGAAACCTCATGGGAAATGTTAAAAAGGAGGCCACGGGATTTCGGACAAAAGGAGTTCCCTAGTTGTAATGTTTGGACACGTGGGTAGCCATGCGTAATGCATCAGACGGTGTCTGGGCTTACCTGGCAGATTTAAGTTGAGAGAGAGAGAGAAGGAAGGAGTGAGATTGAAGAGACACGTGGGATAGTAGTATCATTTTTCAGAACGAGAGAAGGAGGAGTAGGAGGGAGATTTAAGTGCCACGTGGGTAGTATTATTTTATGTATTGTTGTACATGACGAGAGAAGTACTGAGTAAGGGAGTTATAAAGATTAAGGGGTTAGAGATGCGTTATGTTGGAGTTGGTATACAATAGATGCATTTTCTTTTAATTTCAGCGAGTCACAGCGGAACAGTGGGGAGCGTAAATTTGCCCATGTGCAAAATTACCCACGGCAACAGGACATATCTTAAGGGTCAGAGGAATCAAGATATCATCAGAAGCAAAAGAGAAATAACCTATGGTCTCTGGCAGTGAAGTCCCTATGCTTCAGCTGGAACGGGGTTTATTTATCATACAGCCCAGAGCATTGCTATTATAGTCTCTAGCAACAGCAGGTGGCCGTGAGACTGGGTTAAATTGCCTACAGCCAGAAATCTAGGCCGTGTTTTCCTCTAACTCTGGAGCGGGTTAAAAGAGGGAAGCTATTCAGCAGCAGAGAAGTTTTCGACAGTTAATCAAGTACCTCATGCTTGACACCCGAACTTCTCCATCACCATCATCCCCAGATTCAGGAACAGATGATAGGGTTACAATACCTGGGTCTTGAAAGTAACGAGAGAAGAGCGTAACGGAGACGCCGCATCATCAGTCGTCAAGTGTTAGAGAGACACTGAGACCAAGAGAGAGATAGAAAGAAAAAGAGACGGAGGGAGAAAATAGACAGGACCAGTAGGGTCTGTTCATCATCCATTTGAAGGATAGACACTGAGCCATTGTGTTACTCCAAGTCTATTATTTTTAGCATTTCCAGTGGTGTTAGATAGCGGCGCATATCGCCTACCAAGTTGGAAGCTGTGTAGACGTTTCGTTGAGGAAGAGTCAACCGGACTGAGACAGTAGCAATCTTAGTGGTATTAGAGAGTGGAGGCTAAAGTTGACAGCCCGACAAGATCAGAGTACTTTAAAGCACTAACCATTTTTATTGTTCCTCAGCAGGGTGACAGGAAGAGTGAATGTGATTGAGGTCTTTTTTGAGTGTCTTGCAATTTAATCGTTACTTGTTTTCAGGCCGTGCAACAGTGCATGCTAATTCTTGACTGATGTTTGATGGTATTTTAATGTTTTTTTATTCTGTAAATAAATATATATATTTACTGTACACTGGATCAGCTTCTACTCTTTACTATACGTACTTTATGTCGTCTGTATAGTGGTGTCTGTGGTCGTTTTATACACCTTATCTCCTTGTATTTAAAGGTAGTCAGAGGAGGGTGAGATTATAGCCATTTTGAAGTCACAAAGCGGCAAGGGGAGAGGCAAATCCTGGTTCTAGCCCTTGAGCCAATAGTCTCATCTGTCCACAGGCATGTCATTTTTCATCTAAATTCTATCTTCTCAGACTTTCTCATACTAGGGTCTTGCTTTCATTCAGGCAAACTCTATAAACTTAAAACCACTTCATGACAAGTGGGGGCTCGTCCGGGATCATTCTGGTGAGATCAATTCTGTGATCTACATTCATAGATTGTCTCTAGGAAGTTCTGAGAATAGATTTCTTTAAATATCCCCTAGACATTGAGCTATTAGAACTGATCCAGTTATTAGTTTTTCCACAGGTTACAGTCAAGTAGATTTTTGTGGTATTTTTGATGTATACGACTTAGTGGTAATTGATGGCATACCGACATATTTTTCTTTAATAGGAAGGTAATTTTGGGTTTTTGGTAGCTTCTTAACTAAATTTTTTTCCGGTTATTATTCAGGCTTGGTGCTAGTCTGAGGTCGGGTTTTTTGAACAGCGGTTATAGAGGGAATATTTCCTATTACGTAACAGGTTGTTCCTTCTCTTTTCCTTTTCTGTCATTGCTTTGTATTTTGAACTTACAGCAGTTTACAGGTAAGATGGCGGATATGGCCAAGTTACGAGCTGCCTGGCGCGAGGCTGCTCAGGACATGGGAATGGATAAGGAGGAGACTAAGGCCTACCTGATAAGGGAAAATGATAGGCATATTCAGCGAGAGAAAGAGGATATGGCAGCTGCCGCAGAAGCAGCAAAAGTAGAAAGGGAAGCACAGGAGAAGGCAGCAGAAAGGGATGCACAGGAGAAGGCAGCAGAAAGGGAAGCACAGGAGAAGGCAGCAGAAAGGGAAGCACAGGAGAAGGCAGCAGAGAGACAGCATGAACTTGCCATGCGTTCTCTGGAACTGCAGTACCGAGCTTCGGAAGGCAGTTCAGCTAATGGAGATTCTCCTGGAGCAGGAGCAAGAGACACCTCAGGAAACGGAGGCCCCCGGATGGCAGCCATGAGCTTCCTATTTGACTCGTTCCCTAACGGGAATGAGAAGATTGATGTGTTTTTGGAGAAATTTCAAAGGATGGCAAAGGCATATGGGTTGGATGAGAGTCTTTGGTGTCTGAAATTATCGCAATCGCTCAAAGGTCATGCATATGAAGTGTACAACAAGATGCTCATAGATGACCAGAACAACTTTGAGGCACTGCGAAACGCTTTATTGCAAAGATTTCAGTGGACACCCCGTAAATGCTAAACCATGTTCAGGGTGAGCAGGCTGGAGAAAGGAGAGAGTTTTGCCCAGTTTGCCGAGCGGGTGAGAAATTACTTAACCCGGTGGAGGGAACTGTCAGGACTGGCAAACACTTTTGAAAGGTTGGAGGAGTTAGTTCTGTGTGAGCAAATAAAGGCTAACATGTCCCCCAACTTGAGGTGGTATCTGGCAGAGCAGGGGGCCCAGCAACTTGATCAGATTATCATGTTCGCCGAAAGGTTCCAGAAAGCACAGGCCAAAGTGCTGGGACAGAAACGGAAACACCCAGATCTGCCAAACCCGGACAAAGGAGCTTCATCATCGCAGCCGGCTACTTCACCAGCTCACCAGGAGCCAGGGCCTTTTTGCAAGGAGCCTCATTCTGGTTATAACTTGCGCCCCCAGCAGCATAACCGAGCACAGCTGACAACATCTCACGAACCCGCTAGGAACAGGGGAGATAATGAGAGGTATTGTCAGAATTGTAGAACCACTTCCCACTGGACAGCCCGGTGCATGAACAAACCCCCAGCTCATCATGCAGCTTGTTTAAGGCCGGTGAGAGTGACCAGAGGGAATAAGTGGGAACCTGTCCAGTCTGAGAAGTTGTTCTCTAATAGTGGACCAGCCGTAGTGAATGGGACAGACACTACGTGTTTGTTTGACAGCGGGCTTACATACCCCAGTATCGTCGCTCGTCATTTGGTGAAACCAGGGCAATGGACCGGAGAAATAGTTGAGATTGATGGAATTTTGAGAAGAGGTATCTCACAGCGTCTGCCCATAGCCAATATTGATGTGAAATGCAAGTTTGTGTCTGGCACCATCAAGCCAGCTGTAATGGCACAGCCAGCACATGATTTCATCCTGGGAAGCCCATACTTAGTTTTGGGAAACCCAACCACGCCGATCCTTGCTAATGCAAGGGGACCTACTGCAGGCCAGAGAAGTGAAAGGGGAAAGCCCCAAATTCACGGAGCCCCACGGGAGCTCAAACATCCTTGTCTTGCGATGAAGAGGATAGAAGCCTCTAAAGACAGTGGAATGTTAATTACAGAGGCGTATTCGCCTGTCAGCCCTGTTCAGCCTAAAGGTCAAACAGTGGTGACGCCTCTGATTTCAGAAGTACCTTCTTTTTCGTCGGGAATTAGGCCCCCGATGGTATTAAATCCCTCATGGGAGGGAAATACTGACAAGAAGGAACATGCGCACGTTTCTTCAAGCAACCGTAAACAGTTACGTCCTGTTGCGGCGATGTCTGGCCAAGCCAGTCAGTCTGTTTCCAAACACTGGGAGGCCGCACCATTTGCTAATCATTATTTACCACGCGCCGCCAGGAAAATTCATGGGCGAAGGAAACACATGAGAGGGAGGAGAAAGGGCGATCAGTCAGGTTGCAGTTGCCAGGAGGATACCACCAGGCATGACCCTCACAATCCAGTGCTTGCACAGATTTTCAAGGATATGGAGAGGGGCCTGTATGACAATCCTAATTATGACAGTGATTAGATCGTGATGTAGATCTAAATACGGGCCAGTATGAAACCCAGAGATTTCAGTGATTTAGCACGGATTCCCGCACTTCAAAGGGGGGACTTATGTGATGCTGCACTGTAATTCTGTCCTTCAACCGGCCCGATTCTGTGGTTCTATTTTGTATTTTCACAATTTTTTTCTTCTCATTTGTATGTATATCGTGTTTGGTAAATTTTATGTAGGTAATTAAATGGGTGCTTTTTATGAGGGTAGGTTTACTTTACACTCGACCAGTTTTTCGTTCTTCTGATTTCCGCGATCACGTAGATTTTGTTATTTATGAATATCGTCATTTTCGGGCACTCCTGTATGACGCGTCAGAAATGTCACGTAACGTGATGCCATTTTGGACATGCGGTATTCACGTTGTTTTCAAATCTGATTGGCATAGCTCATAGTATTTTTACTTTTCTAGCGTTTCCGTTGGTCCGAGGGAAAGCTAGGGTATGCGTAGGAGAGAACATGCGGGGGTGGCCCTGGTGTGTATAAATAGCCAGTTAAACAGCGGGCAAGTCTCTCTGAAGAAATATTGCCGCCAGTCGACTACGTATTTATCGTCTCCACTGTGGGAAAAACAGCGGTAAATCGGTATGTAGTAATTTTATTATCGTTTATTTATTAGAGGACGAGTAAACTATTCCTATAGCGAGATTTCATTTAATTTTGGAGTAAGTAGGAAACCTCATGGGAAATGTTAAAAAGGAGGCCACGGGATTTCGGACAAAAGGAGTTCCCTAGTTGTAATGTTTGGACACGTGGGTAGCCATGCGTAATGCGTCAGACGGTGTCTGGGCTTACCTGGCAGATTTAAGTTGAGAGAGAGGGAAGGAGTGAGATTGAAGAGACACGTAGGATAGTAGTATCGTTTTTCAGAACGAGAGAAGGGGGAGTAGGAGGGAGATTTAAGTGCCACGTGGGTAGTATTATTTTATGTATTGTTGTACATGATGAGAGAAGTACTGAGTAAGGGAGTTATAAAGATTAAGGGGTTAGAGATGCGTTATGTTGAAGTTGGTATACAATAGATGCATTTTCTTTTAATTTCAGCGAGTCACGACGGAACAGTGGGGAGCGTAAATTTGCCCATGTGCAAAATTACCCACGGCAACAGGACATATCTTAAGGGTCAGAGGACTCGAGATATCATCAGAAGCAAAAGATAAATAACCTATGGTCTCTGGCAGTGAAGTCCCTATGCTTCAGCTGGAACGGGGTTTATTTATCATACAGCCCAGAGCATTGCTATTATAGTCTCTAGCAATGGCAGGTGGCCGTGAGACTGGGTTAAATTGCCTACAGCCAGAAATCTAGGCCGTGTTTTCCTCTAACTCCGGAGTGGGTTAAAAGAGGGAAGCTATTCAGCAGCAGAGAAGTTTTCGACAGTTAATCAAGTACCTCATGCTTGACACCCGAACTTCTCCATCACCATCATCCCCAGATTCAGGAACAGGTGATAGGGTTACAATACCTGGGTCTTGAAACGAGAGAAGAGCGTAACGGAGACGCCGCATCATCAGTCGTCAAGTGTTAGAGAGACACTGAGACCAAGAGAGAGAGAGAGAGAGACGGAGGGAGAAAATAGACAGGACCAGTAGGGTCTGTTCATCATCCATTTGAAGGATACACACTGAGCCATTGTGTTACTCCAAGTCTATTATTTTTAGCATTTCCAGTGGTGTTAGATAGCGGTGCATATCGCCTACCAAGTTGGAAGCTGTGTAGATGTTTCGTTGAGGAAGAGTCAACCGGACTGAGACAGTAGCAATCTTAGTGGTATTAGAGAGTGGAGGCTAAAGTTGACAGCCCCACAAGATCAGAGTACTTTAAAGCACTAACCATTTTTATTGTTCCTCAGCAGGGTGACAGGAAGAGTGAATGTGATTAAGGTCTTTTTTGAGTGTCTTGCAATTTAATCGTTACTTGTTTTCAGGCGTGCAACAGTGCACGCTAATTCTTGACTGATATTTGATGGTATTTTAATGTTTTTTTGCTCTGTAAATAAATATATATATTTACTGTACACTGGATCAGCTTCTACTCTTTACTATACGTACTTTATGTCGTCTGTATAGTGGTGTCTGTGGTCGTTTTATACACCTTATCTCCTTGTATTTAAAGGTAGTCAGAGGAGGGTGAGATTATAGCCATTTTGAAGTCACGAAGCGGCAAGGGGAGAGGCAAATCCTGGTTCTAGCCCTTGAGCCAATAGTCTCATCTGTCCACAGGCATGTCATTTTTCATCTAAATTCTATCTTCTCAGACTTTCTCATACTAGGGTCTTGCTTTCATTCAGGCAAACTCTATAAACTTAAAACCACTTCGTGACACCTATCAGCTGTCTTCCTCCTGGCCTGGTTCCATTCTAGTCCTCGGTCCTTCAAAGATTGTCTAATGTTGTCCTCCCAGCGGACTCTGGGTCATCCTGGGGGTCTGGATCCCTGGCTCTTTGTTTCCCATGCTTGTCGTGGTAGCCGATCTTCTCCCATTCTGCAGACATGGCCAAACCATCTTAGTTGGGACTGTTCTACTTGGGTCTGCAGGGTGTGGCATTTTAGGCCTTGACGTATGGTCTGGTTGCGGGCCATGTCTCTTCTTGTTACTTCAACCACCTTCCTCAGATACCTCATTTCTGAGGTTTGGATCTGGCTTTTGTGGGTTGTATTCATTGCCCATGACTCGAATCCATATGTCAAGACTGGGACATAGGTGGAGCGGTATACAGCCATCTTTGTTTTCTTACCAACCTCTCTCTTGCTGAGGAATCCTCGATTTATGGCCTGAAAAAGTCTCCCAGCTGCTGCTTTTCGAGTGGCCAACTCTTCTTTGATGCCTCCCTTTCGGTCTATAATAGCTCCAAGATATTTAAAGTGGTCGACCTGCTCCAGGACCTGTTCTCCCAGCTTAATCTGATGTCTTCTTTCTTCTCGTGATATCACCATGGATTTTGTTTTAGAGCTACTTATGACCATCCCTCTCTTCTCCAGCTCTTCCTTCCAGACTTGCAGGTTGGATTGGAGATGTGCCTCTGATTTAGCAATCAGGGCAACATCATCAGCAAATGACATCTCTGAAATACATACCTGTCTCGTCTTCCAGTACCCCACTGAATACTTTCTTGTTCTCTCCTTACATGACTTGATAACATCATCCATGAGGAGTATGAAAAGATAAGGTGACAGGATATCATCTTGTCTTACACCAGTGGTGGTCTTGAACTCTTCTGACTTATGGTTTGCTGTCCTCACATAATTCCTGCAAGACTTGTAGAAACTCTGTATAGCATGAATCAGAGGTGCTGGAATGTTCTTCCTTGCCAAACAGTCCCAAAGTTTGCTCCAGGGGACCCTGTCAAACGCCTTTTCCAGATCTATGAAACAAAGATGTATCTCACTCTTATACTCAAGAGCCTTTTCACTCAGCTGTCTGAGTGTGAAGATTAGGTCTTGAGTACTTCAGTTTGCTCAGAATCCGCACTGGACCTCATCCAATTGTGGCTCAGCTAGGCGCCTGAGTCTCTGCTCTAGGATTCTAGAGTAGATTTTACCAGGGACACTGAGAAGGGTTATGCCTCTATGGTTTCCACATTGTTGATTGTCACCCTTTTTGAAAATTGGTGTTATGATGGCAATCTCCCAATCCTTTGGTATGGTCTTGTTGCACCATGCTGCCTGTGGGTCAGGAGAACATAATAGAAAGGTGGATAGAATACATCAGCAGAAGTGAACAAGTGGTAATCTTCAGAATTTGCACAGGTCATAACAGATTGAGCTACCATCTATTCAACAAATTAAAGATAGGAACTATTGATGAGAGTGACTGTGGCACTGATAAAATGACTGCCGAACATCTGCTTCAAAGGTGCTGTGATAGTTACTGTAATTAATTTTTTCAACAGGCCCCAGTTAAGTCTTCTAAATGAGTTGCACCAGTCTTCTTCTCTTTGTAACTATATGAGTTGCACCAGTCTTCTTCTCCTGGTAATATTAGCGAGTTTGGTCTTTTTCTGTAGGTAAATTAATTGTGTTTATAATATGGATTACCGGGGAGATTATATTAGATTTGCACCAGTTCTTTTTTCTAATTAATCGTGATCTCGTAGTCTCATTTTCTTTGTGTAAAGAATCGCGGTCAGGTTATTGTATTAGGCACTTGTATTAATTGGGGTGGGAGATAAAACCTCTACCCATGTACAGAAGAACGGGCGCTTGAATGAATAAAAAGTGAAATTTGCTCACGCGGTCAGCATAACATGATTTAACATGATGCAATGGGAATGCGTGCGATTGGGATAAACAGAACGCGTGAGCATGCTTTAAAATCTATTGGCGGAGGTCCCGTTGTTAATTTTTCCAGTAATTCCATTGGGTTAAGAAGGACGCTAAATTATGACGTAGAGGCCTAGGTCAGCGTGGGGGTTTAATTATATATACTCGCTCATTTTCATTAGGGAGTCTCTTTGTTTGAAAAACTTCATGCCATGAAAGTCTACGCCTGTATTCTATATACATAGTTGTCTGCTCTATGGAGAAATTCGACTAGGGTAAGCCATAACTTATAGTTTGTTTTAAATAAGATCTTAGCTGGGTAACGTAAAGTTTCCTCAGGAAGTTTTAATTTAATTTCTTAAACAAATGTGCCATCAATTACTATCTTAGAAATAAACTGGAAATGTAAGGGTGCATAAATTCTTTCTATGATAATAGTAGTATCTAGGAGTGATTAAAGAGTTTGAGATATTAAGTGTGTGCTCTGTAATATTTAAAAGAAGGTCTGGAGAATTACACGCATCTTTGATTTATGTTAAATTACATAAAATATATTGTGGGAGCGGATTTTTGTAATTTTAAGCTCGTGGGTCCTGTTATTAAATTGAGTATTAATTCGAGACGGTAATTGGAAGAAAGGAGTGTATTTAAATATTTCCTTATCTGTTGATCTATAATAATTGCAGCGTAAATACGCCTGCAAAATTAATTGTAGAAGGTTAAGTCCTTAGATTTTATCTGTACGGAAATTGCGAGGGTCAGATATATATATATATATATATATATATATATATACATATATATATATATATATATATATATATATATATATATATATATATATATATATATATATATGTAACCTCAATTTAATTATATACTTGCAGTGTAAACACGCTTGGTAGTGTGTAAGGTATTTCATTTTGCACTTAATTGGCTGTGTAATTAATATTACAGAGATGATTTTAATTAGTCCTAGATTTAATTTGGTATTGATAAATGATCACCAAGTGTCAGTGATAAAGTAGCCCTAAGTATTCCAGACAGAATTGGGTCCTTCTAGTTTGAATGTTGTGACACGTGGCTAGTCATGGAGAACAATAAAATCTAGGTCAGCCAGTTTTTACAGACCGATGTTTACTTTGAAACCGGGATAGATAGATCAGAGGGGGGATTGCATGGGAGGCTGACTTTATGGAGGGATAAATAATGATGTATCATTGTAGCGGGAATAGAGCAGGGGAGCTGCATTGATTTAAAGGGAGAAGGGAGTTAGGTGTTAGAGATGTGTAACTTTTGATGGGTTATAAAGCTGTTGTTGTTTGTTCCACAGCGAGTTTTCATGGCAAGCAGGAGCGGTGCAAATTTGCCATACAGCGTGCCTAGATATTCAGCCATAGAAGGGTCGAGGCATCACGAGAGGTGAAAAATAGAATTGGTGAAGCGGTAGTACCGGCACCAAGTACCTGTGCACCAGAAATAGATAGCCGTTTGTTACAACACGTTTAAGGAGGTTGGCCACTACAATAGTGAGCATTTTAAAGTTACGCGCTAAGGTATTGGTAGGTCATAAAATATAAGAGGTTTCGCGCGTGAATATATTTTATTGAACGTGAATTTGTAAAGTTGTCTAGGGAGAGACATGCCGCAGTACGTTCTTATGTTACCGCATGACAATGACCTATATACACCCTTCTAGAGACTGATTTTGCCGGAGACAGTCGTGTTATACATCGCTCTCGATGTTTATGAATTGTGCAGCGTTTCTCCTAAATTATAAGGCACGAGTCAGCCTTTATTATATAGGGATGCAATGTTAAGTCATCCCGATTGGATAAGTATGTTAGTCATAAATTCCTAAATTTATTATATCTTCAAAAGGACAATGATCACTACCGAATGTTCGCCAGACGACATTGCATGTATACACGTTGACACTTTTTGACGATGGAGAAATGAATAAGGAGACAATAATTGGATTGAACAGATGTATGTATAATGATAATGTCATAACTTGTCGGTGAACTGTTTTATTCGTAATTAAACCATGTAATGTGTGATAGACGCTCACACGGAATGCATTGTCCACTTTATGAAGTAAAGTTGGTGTTCACTACACTCATCATTCGCGTATGACATCAGCACCCTTGCTCAATGGGCAGAATTAGAACATTAAGGCGAAAGCATAAAGTTTAATTAATGAAAAGAAACCTAATATCAAAAATCATGACTTTTCATAGATGTGCCAGTTAGTAACGCCTTAACACCGTTCTTTGTTGCAGTGAAGCCCCATTCTTCAGCCAGAACGTGTTTATCGTTTGAAAATCCAGAGCTCTTAGCTCAGTAGACCACTCCAATACAAAGGCGTGTGGCCAGGAGGTTGGGTCTAATTAATTCAACAGCCATAATAAAGCTGTTTGCCCTTAAAACCCAAGGAGGGGTAACAGGGCAAGTGAATTTAGTTTTTCATCAGTAGTGAAGCAGCTTCAGTTTCGAGTCAATTATCCCGTCAAAACACCCAAGTCATCAGTTGTAATATTCGTTTGGAGGAGAAAGGGTGAAAATTCCTTCCAAATGCCCGAGAGAAAGAAGGGGGTGTAACGGAGAAGCATCTCAGTAGATACCAGGAGTGTCAGAACGACACTGAACAGAAACAAAAGTTATAATTTGTCAGTCAGATTGTGTAGGACTTTGAACAGTTCAACTCAGCTTTCGGTGTAGGCAGTTCATTTAGTGACGTCTGCAGACAGACAGTGGAGTTAGTTGTGGTTAAATAAAAATTTTAGGTTAGTTAGGAACGGTGGAGCTAATGTCAGAGAACCCACCAAACAAGTTGTTGTAAGCATTATCTTCTTCCCTACAGGTTGAGGGGAGGGTGACACTGTGGGGTTACCATTTGAAATCATTTTTAATTTGTTTGTTCTGTTTCAGATGTGCGAACTCGCACGTTATTCATTTTTATTTTGTTATCATACGTTTATGGTGTAAATAAAACTTTCTAAACTTTATACTGGATCAGTCTTCCAAATATATATAGCTAACTATACTGTACCTATATGTTGTCTGTATAGTGGTGTCTGTGGTCCTTATTTACCCCTTATCTCCTTTTTGTAAAGGTAGCCAGAGGGGGGTGAGTCTATAGCAATTCTTGAAGTCACGAGTGGCGAGGGAGAGTCAATCTCGGTTCTCATCCCTCGAAGCCAATAGGCCCATCTGTCCACATTCACTATCATTTCTCATCTAAATCTATCTTCTCAGTCTTTCTCATGCTAGGGTCTTGTCTATACTCTCAGACACACTCTATACTTAAATCCACATCGTGACAGGTGCCCAACATATGAGGAACAGAGAAAACGCATATGGCCTTCACTATTACCATTCCTGGGGAAAATCTACGGAGATATCAACAGCCTTAGGTTGACCACTGCTTTCTTTGAGCTTATTCAAGTTGACATCTGAGGGTGAACGAAGAAGAAGAAGAATACATCAAGGAGCTGTATGATGATGAAAGACCAGGTTTGCATGACCAGGACAGCTGTGAAGGGCCACCATACTTGAGATACGCTGTTGATACAGTCTTAATAGCTAAAAGTAGTTGATACAGTAGTGACAGAAAGTGAAAATAAAAGTCTCAGCCTTAACAGCAAAAAGACAGAAGTAATGGTTGTCTCAAAGAAAAGGGCTTCCCTAGATTGCACCATCAAAGTAAATGGAACAGTTTTGAAACATGTCAATATATTGAAATACCTGAGCAAATTAATAACAACAGATGGCAGATGCATCTCTGATTGAACAGCAGAATAGCTCTTGCAAAATCAGCATTCTATAAAATATTTTATGCAACAATTCTTTATCAGTGGAAGTAAGAAAGAGAGTTCTTCAGTGTTTTATATATAAATATATATAGTACAAATCCTGACATGTGGGAGTGAGTCGTGGACAATTGGTAAACAAGCAGGGAAAGCACTAGAGTCCACAGAGATGTAGTTTTACAGAAGAATGTTAAAAATACCATGGACTGCCAAAAAGAGTAATGAAGAGGTCCTGAAAGAGGCAAATGCGCAAAGGAAACTTATTTCACAAGTTAGAAAGAAGCAATCTACATTTTTCGGGCATGTTATGAGAAGAGGAAAGCTGGAATGTATCGTAACAACGGGTAAGACTGAAGAAAAAAAAAAGATAGAGGAAGACAAAGAGAGCAAATACTGGACAGTTTGACATTGTGGCATGGAAAGATGTCAACTGCAGAATTGATAAATTGTACTGGAGGCAGGAATCTGTGGAGAGACATGATCTCCTACACCACTAGACATGGTACTTGAATGAATATTTATGTATGTTGATGATTTTATGACAATATGAAACGTTATTATTATGTACATTGATGATTTTACTCCAGATTGGACTGTAACTCAAGTGACAATTGTTGACATTAACCCATCAATGCCAGATAAAGGCCAGATATTTGTGACCAGATTGACTGCTGGCCAGGCACCCATAACTGTTGGATTGCCATACCATAAGTGGAAATTTGTGAGTAGTGTTTTTTATTGTACTTTAAAATTTATGCCAGTTTCTGCTGATTTTGTGTTGTTTTTGTACTGTTTCACATGAAAGATTGGACTAGTTATGTTGTTTGTCACTAATTCCCATGACTGAGTTTACTCTTTTATGCAGAATTAAGTACCCATGCACAGTGATGTACATCATAAGTGCTCAGCAGATTCTTATCTGCTTCTGTTGGTGCTTCCAGAGAAGCTGTAAAATTGTTAGTTTTTTTGTTCTTCACATCTGTTCTTGATGGTGTTATCTTTCCTATTTGATCTGTGGTTAATTTTTTCTTACTGTCAGTACCAAAGTTTCACCCCATTTGTATTTTGGTCATTACTGTCTTTGGCTCCATTTATGATTCTGACACAGTTATTACTAGTATTAGTGAGTGGTCACTGCTTTATTATTTAAAACTGTTTTCTACACTACATATATCAATATGTTTATTTGAACTAATTTCAGCACTAAATTTTTGAGTGTTTTTACTTGAACTAGATTTAGTCACAGACATCAGTGTGTATATTGTATTTTTTTTTTTTTTTACTAATTTCAGCACTACGTAAGTCATTGTATTTTTAAAAACTAATTTCAGCATTAAGTTTGTGGTTGTATTTATTTTAACAAGTGTCAGTACATAGAATTGTCGTAGATTTTTTATAGGAGAATTAAGACTTAGGTTGGTCCCTTCTGAATAGGTTGGAATGAGTGATAGTCACAGTGTGAGATAGATATACAGAATAGATTTCCACGAGTGAGGTGGTCGAATAGTGATAGAGGCTGTCTCTGAGAGTGGAAAATCTTCTCTCTCTCTCTCTCACCTATCTTCTACGACAGATCTAAAGTAGTCAGACAGTCTAACACATATACATTTAATATATATATCCAATCACATGCACGCACATTCAAGTGACGACAGGTAGACACACAGACGTGGGAAACTATAACAAATGATTATATAGATATTTAGAACGAGCTGACCAACAGGCTGATTAATTTATTGTTAAGTTTATTTATCATTTGTAAACTTACGTCACAACATGTAAAATTACATCAAAAAGGCATATATACAAAGTCATAAAGTCAATAAAAATGCCACAAAATTGATAGATCCTTCCCCTCGATGTTTTAGCCCACAGTCCCGTTAAAAAGGAACAAAAGTGATAGCCCCAAAGAGTCACAGATACATAGGGTTTAGTCTAAGATTGGTTTTTTTTTTCTCGTAATTGTATGAACAGAGTTGGAAACTCTGATTTAGCCTAAGAAAAAAAAATACTAGCATGTGCAACAATTCTGCAGACAAAAAAAATTAGGACAGCAAATGGGTGCCAAGATACAAAGCTTTGTAAAATCACACTCAGACCTGCGTTCGCTCTATTCATTCAGACGAGCACACGTGCACATACTCACAGCTTTGATAGCCATTCCTGGAACAAAAACCAATAATTTTAGGACTTGTTCAGACCGAATCTTCAATGGTAATCTTGCGCCAAGAAAACCCCAGGTCCAAAAAGACGGCTTGAATTCACCACTTCCGGGACCATTCTCTTGGGAATACTATTGTTTTGAATGTCTGTTTAAGTCACATAAAATTTGTCCAGGCACGAGCGTTAACAATGAGCACAGTGTCGCTAGCTTAGGTTTCTAGAATTGAGGAATGTCAGATCGGTGTCTACTTTCAGGAAAGGCCTATATTTGGTCACCACACCACTAGTCGAAACTCCGTCGAAATATTGCTGACGTTAATATGTTAATTGCCACACCGGCTAAATTTTGTACATAGAGTTAGTGCAGAAAAATCTGATCTGGCTCAAGGACCAGAATAAAACAGTTAGTCTTTAATAAAACCCGTTAGTGAGAGTTTACTCTGTCTATTTATGAAGACACACGCACTGTCAGACAGGTGTTGACTTGTAAACCCCTGTGGTTAAAAGATAAAACTGTTTATGTTTCTCACAGGTATGTCGTTAGTACTAAAAACTGGTAAAGTTTGGGTACCACAGTTTTTCACTGAATATAAATGGAAAAAGCACATATCAAATAATTATAAATACTATGTACTCGGATATAACTGATAATCTTAAACTGCAAGCGTACCGCTTGACTTATCATTTAAATTACCGTGAAGTAAGTTATATTCACACAAAAAATCAATCCTCATGAATTAGGAACACGTGCGTATTCCGTCAACACTCATGAGGCTTCTAGCATTTATAAGTTAGTTTAGAAAAATATGATCTTGTCTGATTATTTAGCAGTAAAATTAAATTCATTATAGCTACATTGTTGTTTAAGCTAGAAATTATAATTTATTCTGCTTTTCACTGAAACACGTCACTAGGAAATAATACAGACTTATGTATTAAGCGCTCAGCACCAAATGTAACTAGTGAAATAAAATAAGCGATTATCACTTTAAACACTTCACAAAATACTAGATAATAATATATTTTACCTCACACAGAACTACAGGTAGTCGCACAACTTAAGAATTATATGCTTATATTTATGGAAGTCTAGAAGTTCGACAAATTGTCGAAACAAACTAAGGAACTTCGCTATACAGCTTATTCTGTTCTGAGCAACCTGTCTACTGCGAATTTAGGAGCGAGAATGAAAATCTAGTTTCAAACTCTCGTTAATATCTGTCAACCAGACAAAGAGGTGAACGATTATTTTGTAATACGAAATGCTCTCCCTTTTTCGTCTTTAACACTTACGTTTAACACCTAAACGCATGTCGTAACTGTCACCTACTGACCGAGAGGGCGCGTGTCAGTTGCAAATCTCAGACAACTAGTCTCCAATGCCCCGGCAGTTTTCACACTTCACGATGACCATGGCCCACAATGAGTGTCCTGTCAGGTGGAATTTCCAGACAAAAGTCTCAAATTGCACCACGGAGACGTCATTTATCGCGCCTTTCCTCAGCGCTCACCGAGAACTACGTTTTGACAAGTGAGAATGCAGACGAATGTCGGCCTTATGTCTGAGATAGCCAACATATTCACAGTTACATCATACTGCGTTCTCAGTTTTGAGGAAAGAAACAGGTAAACATAAGAATTGGAAAATAGTAATGTATATAGTCGCAAACGAACGAATGCGAAAAACACAGGAAAAAAAGGTAAAGAGCAACAATAATTAGAGAACACGGGTGGAAGAAAAGAAGAGGAAAATATAGAAAATCAATGATCATAACTCTCCGTGACAAGAATGTGAGTGTTTATTTGAAAAAAAAAGGGACAATTCACATACTTCTGTACTTCAAAGCCGCTGGCTATCAGAGGAACACATTTCCACATGAAAGAATACCTAAGGCAACATGGATATAACAAGACCATGGAACAGAAAATCAGAATGATCATATATGCATAAATAAGAGGCTTAGATCATCATTGCATGATGTAAAGGTATGTAGAGGAACACATGTAGTGTCGTAGATTTTAGATAGGAGAATTAAGACTTGGGTTGGTCCCTTCTGAATAGGTTGGAATGAGTGAGAGTCACAGTGTGAGATAGTAAAAGAAATAGATTCCACGAGTGAGAGGATAGAATGTGATATAGAGGCTGTCTCTGAAAGCGGGAAAAAAAAATCTTCTCCCTCTCACCTATCTTCTACGACAACTTGTACAGCGTCAGACAGTCTAACCACATATATATATATTACCTATATGTATACCAACAGATCTCTACCCACTCACGTGCACGCACATACAGTGACGACAGGTAGACACACAGACGTGGGGAAACTATAACAATGATTATATAGCTATTTAGAACGAGCTGACCAACACGCTGATTAATTTATGGTTAAGTTTATTTATCATATTAAACTTACGACACAACATATAAAATTTACATCAAAAGAAAACATATACAAATAGTCATCAAATTCATGCAAATGCTACAAGGATGATAGCCCCGTTATGTTTTTAACTCTAGGTTTAGCCCACGTCCCCCTTAAGAGAACAGATGATGGCCCAAAGAGTTATAGATACATAGGGTTGAGTCTAAGAGGTTTCTTTCTTTCTCGTAAATGTATGAACAGAGTTGGATAATCTGATTTAGCCTAAGAAAAAAGAAACTCTAGCATTTGTAACAAATTCTGCAGATAAAAAAAGTTAAGACAGCAAATGGGTGACAGTACACAACGGTAAAATAACACTCTGACCTGCGTACACTCATTCATTCAGCCATGGCCATGTGCTCTCAGTTATACTTACAACTTTGCTCGCTGCCTCTGGGAACATAATAAATTCTAGGACCTTCACACAGACCCGAAAATGCAGTCATCGACCAAGAAATCCCCAGTTCCAAAAGACGTACTGAACTCTCTGTCTCAGGGAACGACTCCTTGGGTGTTCTAATTTTTCGAAGGTCTGATTAATGTCACATAAAATTTGTCCAGGCACGAAAGTTAGCAGAGCACAATGTCATTAGCTTTGGTTTCTAGAATTTACGGAATGTCAGATCGGTGCCTTCTCTCAGTATAGGATTTACTTTGGTCACACCACAGATTTGTCCACAAAATAATCTAGTCGGACAAATGTTAATGTTATTTCTTGTAATATTCACGCCGCCAGGCAGAAAATTTACGTAGAGTTTATGAAAGAATTTAAGATCTGGCGCAAAGGCCCCGTATTGATCATTACAGTCTTTGAAACCCGTTAGTGGGATATAGTATTTCTGTCTAACTCTGTTGGCATATGCACTGACAGACCAGTGTTACTTGAGAAACCCATGTGGTTCAAAATAAGGACTGTCTATTTCTTCACAAATATGAAACTCTTATTAAACGCCGGTAAAGTTCGGGTCACCCCAGTATTTCACTGTATAAAAGGAAAAGCACATATAAATCATTTACATATTATGTACTCAATATAACTTACATTTTAAATAGCAAGCCGACCGCTTGACTTATAATTTAAAACTTCCCGAGAAATAAGTTATATTTAAATCAATCATCAGGAATTAGGAATATCTGCGTATTCCGTCAATATTCACTGATGTCGCATCTAGCATGTATAAGTTTGTTATTAAACCAGTTTCGACTGAGTATTTAGCAGGTAAATTTAATTCCTTATAGCTACTTGTTTAGTAAGCCAAAGATATAATTTATTCTGCTTTCCACTGTATGCGTCACTAGAAAAATAATACAAACTATAAATTAAGCACTCTGGACACAGAACTAGTTTAGAATGAAATAGGCGATTAAACACTTTATCACTTCACAAATTACTAGAGATCTATTATATATAATATTTACCTCAAACACAGAAGTACTAAGAACTTAAACCACTTCGACCAAACTAAAGGCCATCTCTATTAACAGAGATTTTTTTAGAAATCGAACGAAGGCTAGTTCTGTCTTACTGCGAAGTTACTGAGTGAAATGAAATAAAGTTTCAAACTAGGGTCAATATCTTAAAATCAGACAAAGGGCCCCAACTTATTTTGCCAAGCGAAATTATCTCCCCTACTCCCAACATATACGTCAGCTTAACGCGTGTCGTAACTGCCACCTACTGACCGAGATGTACGCGTGAGTTGTAAATCTCAGACAGCCTGTCTGCAGTGCATGGGCGATTTTCACACTTCACCGGAGCTATTTCGACGAAACGCTCGCGGTTTACTGAAAAATTCAGACACTCCGTCTACCTGCCATGTCCGGTGGAGTGAATTATCACACCACAGGCACATAACTCAGCTGAAGAAAACACTGTCCCCGGGGAAACTGTAGACAGCTGTCTCGTTCCTGCACTGTGAGGATGCCGTGTTTGACACCTTGCGCTAGTGTCGGGTGAAAATGGTAGACCAAAAGTCTGCTCTTTAGTCTGGGTATGAAACATAATCACACCTTTCGTCTACTGACATCTATGTAATAGAATCACTATTGCGATTATCCATTCTGAGAAAAGAAACAGGTAAAGTTTGCGAATTTGGAAGGAAATATATTTCGCAAACGAATGGATGCAAAATATACAGGAAAAGGAAATAAAGAGAGATAACAAAATTAAAGAATTCGGGTGAAAGAATAGGAAGACGCTATAGGCAATTTAATGATCAAAACCTACGTGACATGTAGCATCAGATCCCATCTTCTGATAGCCAAAATAAAGAAAAAACAAGTTAACAATAATACATAGCTACAGTTCAATGCAGGATATGTAAGGAATCAAGAAATGAGATGCATTTACAGCCACAGTGTAAAATGCCAATTCTACAGCTGGAAATTGCAAAGAATACAGAAGACCACTGGCAACAACTTAAAAAATATATGGAATGAGACATATGGAGAAGTACTGGGAGAAGAACAACTGCACAAGAAGAAATTTATTAATGAGTTGGCATGTGAAGCAGAGGAAGCTGCAGCCAAAGGAAATGTGATGTAAAGAAGCTGATAGGAAAATACAAGCATGCAAATGGCCTCTTCAAAGATAAGAGTGGAAAAGTGCTATGTAATATAAAAAAAAACAAATGGAGAGTTCGACAGAACATTTTGAGGAACTTCTCTATAGACCAAATCTCCCAGACATCAAGCAAGCAGAAGAAGAGCTACAAGTCAGCTGTGAAAAGACCAGCTAATGAAGAAACAATGAAAGCCATAAAGCTTTTAAATGATACAAAAGTGGCTGGTTTTGGTGGCATTCCAGCAGAGGCCATCAAAGCAGATATTGACACCTCTTCAGAGATATTATATAAACTGCTTGTTAAAGTCTGGGAGATAGAATAAATATCAGCAAAATTGAAAGAAGGAACAAACCAAACAAATCTTTATTTCAGTAGGGTTAAAAAAAGTGGCATCATTGCCTGTTTATATTTCTGCCCTTGAGCAATACCATTAACAAAGTGTTTTCACATGAAAACATTCTAACACAAATAATAAATATTTAATATTGTACTGTGTTATTACCAGAGGTCTCTCATGAGAGAATATGACTACTTTTCTATCAGGCATTTATAAAAGTGACTGAGGTTGTGCTTTGGTGTAGGATTCCAGAAGGGAGCCATCTGTAGCAAATAAGGAGCAAATAGAGATGATAGTGATGTTGATGATGAATATTAACATTGCAATCTGTAAAATAATACACACTCATACATACACACACACAGAGATAAAGACAGACACATAGAGAGAGTGTGGGAAAGCATTATTTAAAATTTAATTTAAAGCTACTGTATTACATTTAAAAGTACATACTCAGGAAACATTGTATGAACTAAAACATAGATTTGTCAGTAAGGTTCATTTTCAGGCCTTCATGACTGACATATAAATGCAGCAATCTTTTGAGTGTGGCTTGGTTATTAGTTTTGACAAACCTTGTAAGCATTGGACAATAAAGCACCCACTTAACTAAAGTGACTTCACATATATGATTAAGTTGCCAAAGAATGAAAGATTTACAAAATTGTACACATTACAGAGGAATAATGTTGCCATCAGTGCCAGGAAACATATTAAACAGCATCATCCTTTAGAGATTAAAACAGTCCATAAGTTCACCTGAGAGGTGAATAAGTAGTTATTTTGACTAAATAGATCTCACATAGACCAAACACTTACATTAAGAATAATAGTTGAACACAAACTGGAATTGATCTCATCTCTTTAAATTGGATTTGTGGATAAGAAAAAGCATATATAAGTGTAGTTAGAGAATCACTTTGGAAGCTTGTGAGGCATTGTATAGTCCACTCCACCTGAAGATAAGTAGCTTAAAAAAAATTTATCATATGATGTGACATCAGATTTCTTCATTAAGAACAACTTCCAAACCATTTGTTATAAGATCTTGAGTGCAAAATGGATGCCTTTTATTACCATTTTCCTTCTTATTGGCTATAAGATTGTTTTATGAAAACACTGACTTCAGTCAACAGAAAAGGAATTTAGTCTATCTTCCCTTTCAGTCATTTCTGACTATAGGAGTGTACCACCAAAACACATTTCGGTGGCACAAGGTTGGGCACTTGAATAAAGAGGTCAAGCTGTTGCCCATGCAGCATGCTTCTGCTGGTATAGTTAGTGGACTTCGATAAACACCATTACGGTTTAGATTTTTCTGACAAGTGACTTTTCGGTCCCATAACTGTAATGAAATGCAAGAAAGAATTAAAATACTTGATGAGAATGGGTCCTGAGATGGACAGGGAAATGACAGATAATTTTCCACTTTAAAGAAATCATCTCCATAGAGTTTTTTCAGTAATGGTACTGTAGGCGGCCATATGATGTGCTTTCTCTGTTACTCATATGTTGGGCATCTTTGAAACAGATTTTCAGCAGTCATTTCATTAGTGCTATGGTTACACTTATCAAAAGTTCCTATCTTTAACTTGTTGAATAGATGGTATCCCAATCTGTTGCGGCCTGTGTGGATTACCAGTTGTTCTCTTCTGATGAGCTGGTAATATGCATCATATTTTGGTGGCCTGGATATGCTGCATCCCATTTTATTCTGATAAAATTCTTTCTCTTTGAAAGTCAAGCATCTATCAGACTCAGCTAACTTTCCACCTTTCTTTTCCTGGGATGTTGCCCTGAGATGGAATCCATTGTGTCACAACTCATCGTTGATACAGTTTGTGGAGTGTTACTGTTAGGTCATCCAGATCTGCATTACTCTGGCTCTTTAACATTGCAATTACTGACAGTGAAGAAAACACCTTGTCTTTTGGTGCTTTCCTCTGTCATTAGAACCTCTGCTGCAGTTTACAAGGCCTCTGCTCTGAAGTTACTTGAGAACTGTCTAGTTGCCATTAGCAGCTCTTTATGTGTACTAGTCTTTAAGCTCAGAAAGACTCCACCACCCCAATCTTCTGTTGCATTTATTACTGATCCACTTGTGTATGCCTTGGGTAATGTTTCTCTATATTTTTTCATGGCTAATTTCTCTTTTGCACTCTGGTTCTTCTTTCTCTCAATCCTAGGGATACTCTGTCATCCCAGCGAAATTGGGAACTTGTGTGTAGTGTAGGTGGGGGTAGTAGTAGATACTTCGTTCATGGGATCTGCTGTTATCTTTGTCGTGGTTCACTTGAACTTTCCCCTTCCAAAAGTATTTGTTCTATGGGAAATTGGATGGTCTGTTAGTGACCTGAATTTCTCAACTTGTTTCTGACATACAGATTCTGAGAATAATGGGAATTAATGCAAGCGATGACAACAGGGTTGCACTTGAAGAACCAAAACTACAAGATATAGGAGCATATTTATATACCTTGTCAGGAATATAGTCACAATTTGAGGAACAGTTGAAGATAACAGAATAAGAATACAAAATGTAAGATGAGCTTTCATCACATTAGGAAATATATGGAGATGGCGAAAAATTAAGTCCAACACAAAATTAGGAATCTTCAACTCAAATGTCAAGTCAGTCCTATTTTATGGCTGTGGAACATGGCAAACAAACAACAACAATAACAGTAAAGAAGTAACAGACTTTTATAGATGGATCGAAATGATATATAAATATCAGCCAATTATGACAGGGTGATGGAGTTTGGATGTTGTCATTGTGTATGGTTACATCATTTCCACTTTCCCACCAGACCTGTACACTACTATAAATCAACTCTTGAGCATAAAGCAGGGGTTGTATTTAATAAATTAACAACAGAATAAATAAAGCGAGAACAGCCTTTGCTAGTCTCAGTAACATTTGGAAGTCTTCCCAGTACAGCACAAACACCAAATTAAGACTGTATGATCGCTATGTACTTTCTGTGCTTCCCCACCAGACATGATGGCCACTGACTTTTTTGACGGTCGGCGGCTATGGATCAAAGAAGAAGAAGAAGTATTTAATAAAAGGTTAAAATCCAATATATAGCGGCACATTTAAAGAGTTATCTAAACACCAAGTGAGTGCTTATGATTAATCTGAAACACAACAAAGCACTGTTTGAGTAAAATCATACTAATCAAACAATAAGAAACATCGTACATTCTTCTGCCAAAATTGCCAGTTCTCCCATACCACCTCAGACATCCAGATCCAGTCAACCAACGTGCTCTCCTAAACCATCATACATATGCCCATCCCGTGACAGTAATTACATAATAAAAATTGGCACCTGTTCTCCTAAATACCGAAGTCATTAAACAATATAAAATGTTAAAGAGTAACATGCGATATATATAAATATTTATTCTTACACACACACACACTTCCTCAAACATATCATATAAGGTGAATTATGAGGCAGGCAATCTTGTTGTTTAAAATGAATTGCTTCATAAACAACCGCTGAAATAACATATGGATGCTTCATGCAAGCCTCTTGTGGAGACTAGCTGTGGGGGTGTCTTCATGCTCTATTGGAATTATATTTTAAAGAACCCTATGCACCAGGAGGGACATCACTGTAAAGACTACTAAAACTAAATGCATCACCTGGTATTCTTCTTCTTCTTTGATCACCCTCAGATGTCAACTTGAATATGTTCAAAGAAAGCAGTGGTTAGCCTGAGGCTGTTGATATCTCCGTAGATTTTCTCCAGGAATGGCACTGGTGTTGGCCATATGCGTTTTCTCTGATCCTCATATGTTGGGCATCTTTGAAGTAGATGTTCAGGAGTCATGTTATCAGTACCACAGTCATACTCATCAGTAGTTCCTATCTTTAATTTGTTGATTAGATGGTATCTCAATCTGTTATGACCTGTGCGAAGTCTGAAGATTACCACTTGTTCACTTCTGCTGAGCTGGTAATACGGATCATTTTTTGTGTGGCCTGGATGATCTTCTTCCCACTTGTGCCTGTACCTGCGCTTGATAAAACTCTTGGCCTCCTCATAAGTTATGCTTGTGTCAAGTTGAGGGAGCTTTCCCCCTTCCTTTGCCAATCTGTCAGCCTCTTCATTTCCAGGGATGTTGCAGTGAGAAGGGATCCACTGTATCACAATTCTTTTGTGTTGCTGACAGTCTGTGAAGTGTTACTCTTAGGTCATCCAGTTCAGCATTACTTTGACTTTTCAGCATTGTAATCACTGACAGTGCATCTGAGAAGATAGCTACTGGTCTCTCTGAGCTTTCTTCTGTCATTAGAATTTCTGATGCAGTTTTTAGGGCCTCCGCCTCTGTTCTGAAGTTACTTGAAAATTTCCCTGTTGCGACTGCTATCTTTTTTTGTGTGCCATTGCTTAAGCTCAGGAAGACTCCTCCACCCCTATCTTCTGTTGCATTAGTTGCTGATCCATCTTTGTATGCATGGATCCAGGTTTTGCTTGGGTAATGTTTATATATTTTGTGGTTAGGACTCTCCTTTCTGTTTCATTTTGGCTGTTCTTTCTTTCAATACCAGGAACGTTTTCTATCATTTCTTGGAAGCACTGTTGTTTCCAAATTGGTAGCTTGTGTGCAGTACACATTGGTGTAGCTGTTGATATTGCGTTTATGGGGTCTGCTCTCATCTTTGTTTTGACTGTCTCTACAAAGCTGCTTCGCTTCAGTCTTCCCCTTCCAAGTCCATTTATTCTATCAGCCTCCTGAATTTCTCAGCTTGTTGCTGGGCTCTGCTATCTCTTCTATCCTCCATAGGCTGGAGGTGAGTGATCTTTTCCAACTCTTCAGTGGGTGTTGACTTCATGCCCCCTGTTATGATTCTCAATGCTTGGTTTTGGGTTCTGTTTATTTTGTCAAAGTTCGACTTAGCTGCTGTTGACCATGCTGCAATACCATATTCTAAGACTGGTCTCACTCGCCCAGCATATAGCTTATTTAATACTCTCTCATCTGCTCCCCAACCCATGCCAGCAAGTTTTTTCATGATTTCCATTCTCTGCCTTGCTCTTGTCCTGTTTTTTTCAATCAAAGGTTTTCCAAGTCAAGCAGCAATCAAAGGTAATGCCTAGGTAGTTTGGATTTTCATCCAGATGTAGGTTTTCCCATTTAGCACCAATTTGGAGATCTGGTTTGTTTGAGAGAGAAAACACTGTGTATGATGTTTTCCCTTCCTTTATCTTTACTAACCATGCCTTGGCCCACTCCTCCAATGATGTTAGGGCTTGCTGCATCTGAATGCTTGCATAGTGATATATTCCTCTGAGATTCACAGGGCTAAGTCGTCTGCAAAGGAGGCATTGTGAGTTCTTCTTGGAAAATTCTTTGATATGTCATTAATATATGCGAGGAACAACGTGGGTGACCGGACTCCCCCTTGGGGAACACCCTGCTCCAAATACCATCTTCCTACTGGTCTGTCCTTGTAGTTGGACTCTGGCAGTTCTATTCTCAAGATAGTGGCTGATCCATTTGAACATTCTCCCACACACTTCACTTCTTTGCAGCTTGACTTTTAGTCCATCTTTCACTCTACCGAAGATCAGGCAACTTACCTTTCCCAAGAGATTGAGGATCTGTTCCAAGATAAGAAACTGGTACTAGCAGCATGGATAGATCTAAGGAAAGCATTTGACAAGGTTTGGAAAGAAGGGCTTCTGAAGAAACTGAGAAACTGTAGAGTGAATGGTACTTACTTACTTAGTCGTTCCCCTTCTACCGTGAGGTGTAGAGGTTTAGAAGAGAGAGCGCCAGACTATCCTATCGGCTGTCTTCCTCCTGGCCTGGTTCCATTCTAGTCCTCGGTCCTTCAGAGATTGTCTAATGTTGTCCTCCCAGCGGACTCTGGGTCGTCCTGGGGGTCTGGATCCCTGGCTCTTTGTTTCCCATGCTTGTCGTGGTAGCCGATCTTCTCCCATTCTGCAGACATGGCCAAACCATCTTAGTTGGGACTGTTCTACTTGGGTCTGCAGGGGGTGGGATTTTAGGGCTTGACGTATCGTCTGGTTGCGGACCATGTCTCTTCTTGTTACTTCAGCCACCTTCCTCAGATACCTCATTTCTGAGGTTTGGATCTGGCTTTTATGGGTTGTAGTCATTGCCCATGACTCACATGCATATGTCAAGACTGGGACATAGGTGGAGCGGTATACAGCCATCTTCGTTTTCTTACCAACCTCTCTCTTGCTGAGGAATCCTCGATTTATGGCCTGAAAAAGTCTCCCAGCTGCTGCTTTTCGAGTGGCCAACTCTTCTTTGATGCCTCCCTTTCGGTCAGTAATAGCTCCGAGGTATTTAAAGTGGTCGACCTGCTCCAGGACCTGTTCTCCCAGCTTAATCTGATGTCTTCTTTCTTCTCGTGATATCACCATGGATTTTGTTTTAGAGCTGCTTATGACCATCCCTCTCTTCTCCAGCCCTTCCTTCCAGACTTCAGGTTGAATTGGAGATGTACCTCTGATTTAGCAATCAGGGCAACATCATCAGCAAATGCCAGCTCCGAAATACAGACATGTCTCATCTTCCAGTACCCCACTGCATACTTTCTTGTTCTCTCCTTACATGCCTTAATGACATCGTCCATGAGGAGTATGAAAAGGTAAGGTGACAGGATATCACCTTGTCTTACACCAGTGGTGGTCCTGAACTCTTCTGACTTATGGTTTGCTGTCCTCACATAATTTCTGCAAGACTTGTAGAAGCTCTGTATAGCATGAATCAGAGGAGCTGGAATGTTCTTCCTTGCCAAACAATCCCAAAGTTTGCTCCAGGGAACCCTGTCAAACGCTATTTCCAGATCTATGAAACAAAGATGTATCTCACTCTTATACTCAAGGGCCTTTTCACTCAGCTGTCTGAGTGTGAAGATTAGGTCTTGAGTACTTCGGTTCGCTCGGAATCTGCACTGGACCTCATCCAGTTGTGGCTCAGCTAGGCGTCGGAGTCTCTGCTCTAGGACTCTAGAGTAGATTTTACCATGGACACTGAGAAGGGATATGCCTCTATGGTTTCCACACTGTCGATTGTCACCCTTTTTGAAAAGTGGTGTTATGATGGCAATCTCTCAATCCTTTGGTATGGTCTTGTTGTACCACGCTGACTGTAGAACCCTTAAAAGTAATAGGTCGCCTGATGCTCCCATGTACTTAACCATTTCTGGTGTTATACCATCATGCCCTGCTGCTTTGCCCATCTTGATTTTCTCCAGTGCTGCCTTCAGTTCTTCCATCTTTATGTCATCTTCACCATCATTGGTTTCCTCTTCTGTGCTGGTGGTTATCATTTCTGATGCTTCACCATGCTCACCATCCAGGAGTTCTGAGAAATATTCTTTCCATCTTTCCATTACTTCCTTTGGGGCAGTAAGCAATTTTCCTTGCTTGTCCTTTATAAATTTGAGAGGGCATTGTTTTTCCTTTCTCATGTTCTTTAGGGTCTTATAGAACAATTTCTGGTTTTCTTGTGCATCTTTTTCTAGCTTTTCTCCAAATTCTTCCCAGGACTTCTGTTTTGCTGCTAGCACTTTGTTCTTTGCTTCTGTTCTGAGTGTCACATATTCTCTATATTTTTCCGTTTGTCCTGTTGTGTTTTTAGCTCCTAAGTATTGTTTCCATGCCATTTTCTTATCTCTTATTTTCTCTTTGACTTCCTCTGTCCACCAAGGTGTCCTCTTTCTCTTGTTCCCAAGTCGGACTTCACCGCATGCTTCTGCTGCAACTGTCTTTATGATATCCTTGAATTTATTCCAGAGGGTTTCCAAGTCATCAGGTCGTTCTTCTGTGCTGCTCACCGCTACAGCAATAAGCCCCTGATATCTGGTCTTAATTTCTGGCTCTTTCAGCTTGTAGGTCCTAATGCTCATTTCTCCCACTCGTTTACTTGGTTTCTTGCATGATGTTGGGCAGTTCCTAGGCTGAGCAACTCTTTCAGTTGTTCTTTTGATTGTTAGCAGGTAGTGATCACTTCCAATCTTTGGCCCCCTCCACACTCTAGCATCCCGGACATATTTGAATGAGCTTCTCCTAACAATGGCATAGTTGATCACTGACTTCTCATTCTTGGTTGGTTCACATCTAGTCTTCTTCATCTTTGCTTGGCCAGTAGCTCTATTCTCATGCCTCCTGGCTCCACGGGACAATTGAGAAGGACCCCCAGTAGTAGGGGTTGGGCTCTTCCGAGGCAGAGGGCCCGGCACTGCGCCTGCCTGGGTGTCCGTCACAGGGCGAGTGCCATAACGTTTTGCAGGTATAGGCATACTTCCATAGCGCATGTGCGTGGCATCCTGATTGCTGTGGTGCGCCTCTTGGCTGGTTGCCTCTGTCTTCAGCACCTTGACTTGCTAGGGCAGACTGTGGTCTTGCTCGAGTGTAGGAGGGCCTGGCCAGTCTTGGTTTTTCAGCCGCTGATGGCTGTACTTGAGCCCCATCTCCACGTCAAGGAGCTGGCCTCGATGGGGTTACATCTAGTGTATGCATGTATGCGCTTATGGGGGAACTTTTTGTTTGTGATGATCAGATTCTGCTCACTGCAGAATCTAAGGAGTCGCGTTCCATTGTCATTGAGAGTATCTTCTCCATTTCTTCCGATAACTCCACCCCATTAAGCATGGTCATTTCCAACTCTGGCATTAAAATATCCGAGCATGATAACTTCATCTAGGCAGTCATCCACTGTCCTTTGAAGCAGCTTGAAGAATTCCTCCTTGACCTCTGCTCTCTCATCCTCATTTGGCCCATACACTATGACCAGGTTGACTATGGTTTCTCCTTCTTTTAGTTTTACAACCATAATGCGCTCTGAGACAAAGTTCCATCCCTTGATACTATCTTTCTGGTTTTTGGAGAGTGAATGGTAGGATGTACAAATGGGTGAAAGCATACTTGCATAACAGAAGAGCCCGAGTACAACTAGATGGCCTCAAGAGTAAGAAAATTCTACTACGTCATGGCGTCCCTCAGGTAGGGGTTCTGTCCCCACACTTTTCCTAGTCTACATCAACGACCTGGTTGCTGAACTACCACATGGAATGAAAGTGGCAATGTACGCTGATGACCTGGTAATATGGTGCACAGATGAGCATGCAACAGTGGCCACCAAACTGCTACAAAGAGCTATAGATGCCTTAACCTCATGGGCAAATAGATGGTGTGTCAGCATCAACACAGACAAGTGCAGCAATATGCGCTTCACCCTCTCTCCCAAACAAAAAGCTGGTGTCATCAAGATAAATGAAGAGCTCCTGAGAGAAGATAAACAACCTACCTATCTCGGAGTTACATTCAATGATAGGCTGACATGGAAGCAGCACATCAACAAGGCAGCAACAAAGGCCAGGAGGAAGTTAGCCATCCTGAGAAAACTAAGTGGAACCACATGGGGAGCCAGCGGGAAAATACTTAGTAAAGTTTACCAGCAGGGCATATGACCACACCTGGAATATGGGTCAGCTGCATGGTGTCCAGCATCAAACACCATATTTCAAGAGCTAGATAAGGTGCAAAACCAGGCGCTTAGGGTCATCACGGGGGCAATGAAATCAACGCCTGTAGTGGAGATGGAGAAAATGGGGAGGATACAAGCACTGCAAGAACCGGATGTACCAGTTACATACCATCAGAAGAAACAGATGATCAAATCAATCAGAAAGCCACCAACACCAACACAGGATGATTACCAAGCTTTGAACAGATCAGAACAAATTGTCATTCTGCGCCTCAGAACAGGACACAACCGACTCCCCAGCCACATGTATACAAAATTCAAGATTGGCAATTCAGCCATGTGTACATGTGGACAGGCACCCCAGACTGCAGAGCAAGTACTTCAAGATTTCCCCGAATATGATATATTGAGGCAAACCCACTGGCCCAGAGAAACAACACTGGAAGCAAAACTATACGGACCTCTGTATGAACTACAAAAGACAGTGAAGTTTATACAAGAAACAACGTTGCAGATATAGACAATATATTTCAAGCGAACAAAAGAAGAAGAAGAAGTCCATCTTTCCACACTTTGTCAAATGCTTTTTCAAAGTCCACCCAAACTATCAGTGTGTGCTTTTTTTTCTTGGAAAGCGTCCTCAATTTTCTGAGTTATATAAGTGATCTGATCTTCAGTGGATCTGTGTTTTCTGAATCCTGCTTGCTGTGGGGCTATGAGATGTTTTTCCTCTAGATGCCACATTAGTCGGGTATTAATTATGTGCTGGAGCCGCGCTAGCATAGTGGTTACCACACCGCTCTGGCGAGCGGGTGATCTAGGATCAAACCCGGGTGATGGCATTTGAGGATTTTTCGTCGACCGGGATTTGGACTGGATTAACTCGAGACCTGGTGAGGACACTTGAAGAAGTGTCGTCGACCAGGGTTTGGCTGCTCCTGAGCCGACCCAGCTGTAATGGGTACCTCCGAAATCGGAGAGTATTTGCCTGAATGGCGAGGGACACCTGTCTCTGTACAAGAAAAAAGGGATACTCACGTAAAATCAATGTCAGGTTAGACATAAATAATAACCTGAGATTTCGCCTCGAGTATTAGCGGGCGTAGGAGAAAAAAAAAAAAAAAAATTATGTGCTCCATCAATTTTCCAACACAGCTAAGTAGACTGATAGGTCTGTAGCCATTTGGTTCTGTCTGAACTTTGTCTTTCTTAGGTATTGGAATCAGTTTGGCGTCTTTCCATTCCTGTGATACTATTCCTACCTGGTATTCTAATCTCAAAGTAACTCAAGAGAAATAAAAAAAATTACTGTCAGTCACACTGAAATAAACTATCTTTGCATAAGTAAAGAAAATTGTATTAATTTTGTATTAACAAAGCTAGATCCATGGTGAGAAATCAGGCTAGAGTTTCTCAGCTAGAGTACAGGGCAGAAATGCCGCCAAACATAGCAGGGCCTACAATGTAACAGCTTCCAGCATGAGAATGGAGGTTGAGGCTGTTACTGCAGCCTTAAGATGGATAACTGAAACTTCATTAATGAAGGCCGTCATTGTGTCAGACTCTCAGTCCATGCTTCAAAAGGTTCAAAGTGGTTGGTTGCGGCATGAATAGAAAACATTCATAGTAGCTTTGAGTCTACAAGAGCTGGTGTGAATCTACTGTCCTGGTCATGCAGGGGTATATGATAATGAGAGAGCTGACAGGCTAGCATCAAGAGCACCCACAGTGTGGACACTAAATATGGATAAGGGAGAGTACTGAGAACACTTAATGATCACATGTTAGAGAATTACACTGCAATAGATGAATCATCAAGGTTAAGACTGTTGGAATTTGGCATCAAACATAAGGCTAGCAGAGATGGACGTATGAGAGGATGCATCCGTCATGTTTGTTGCATCCGTCATGTTTACAACCAGCGAGCTACAGGAACAATTAGCATTCACACTCTTCTTTGACATATACTGATGGAGACTGAGCACCTATGGGTTTGCCCAGAGTGCAATGATGTCAATTCTGTTCAACAATAGCAAAGACTATAAATCACCAACAGTGGCCAAAATCTTAGTATTGTTGTCAACCATGTGCTGAGTTACCAGACAGTAAAATAACTTCAATATTCCACTAGCCACATGGTTTTTGAAATGTATCACGCTGGCTTCTTCTTCTTCTTGCATCCTTAGTCCCTGACTGACAAAGCAGTCATTGACCATCACGCCTAGTGGCATCTTGTAGCGCAGCAATAAACTGTCCCCATTTTGCTTGGTTGGTGGCCATCCTTCATCGCCATGCCCCAACTCTGGTTCATGGTTTGCATCTCAACCTCCATTGTTCTCCGCCAGGTTGTCTTTGGTCTGCCTCTCTTTCACAGTCCTTCTGGGGCCTTAGCATTGCACCTCTAGTGATGTTGTCATGGTCTCTTCTGAGGACATGGCCAACCCAGTTCCAGCGTCTGCCCACAGTGATGGTGTGCATGTCTTTTTGAATGCACCATGTAAGCAGTTCCTGTTTGGAGATGGTATTCAGCCAGAAAATTTGAAGAATGTCCCTTAGGCAGGTTGTGTTCAATGAGGATAAAATTTGGACATCTCCCTTTCTGTTACTCTTCAGCACTCATTGTCATACAAAAGTACAGCAAGTATGCAACTCTCATATAATCTTAATTTGGTGTTTGTGCTGTGTTGAAAGGATTTCCAAATGTTGTTTAGACTTGCAATGGCTGTTCTGGCTTTATTCACAATGTTACTGATGTCCTCACTTGTTTCACCATCTGGTGTTACTACACTTCCTAGACATGTAAATGTAATCACATCATCTCACATAAGCCACAATTAATTTAATCTCTGTTTCAGTACTGATAGCATTCTTCCCAGTTCTGTGTGTGAAATATGTTTCTACTGCAGTGACATTTATTTATTAACACCATAACTAAAATCTATCCACATTCCTACTACTTATTTACAACATTATAATGAATTCTAATCTGTTGGATGAAATCTTCTAAAAAATATAGAGCAAGCTAATTTATTAAATACTAGACTCAAGCCATGATGAAGGTTTTTTTAAATCTGTTGTTATTGTTAATCAGAATTGATGTCATTGCACTCCAGGCAAACCCATAGGTGCTCAGTCTCCCACAGCAAGTATCAAACGGTATGAATGCTAATTGTTTCTGTTACACACTGGCTGTATACATGCCGGATGCGTCCTCTCGTACATCTATCCCTGCTGGTCTTACGTTTGATGCCATATTCCAGCAGTCTTAGCCTTGATCATTCGTCGATTACAGTGTGTTTCTCTAATAGACGATCATGAATTGCACTCAATATTTCTCTCTTATCTTTTAAACTACAGAAAACTAATGCTAAAATCACTACATTATAACAAAACTCATATCTCCCTATGTCCTTGTTGAACACTTCTGTGTGGCTGATTTGATGTCATGCTTAGCGGCATGCAGCAAAAAGAGCATATCTTTCATAAGCAAGTTTCATTTATACATCACTATGACCACATCTACTGCCATTCCTTTGGACCTACCGGCATGGGCAACAGCTTGATCTCCATATCTTCTTCTTCTTCCTCGTTCATCCTGAAAATGACGGTGGTTGCATTGTGTCTGTTTACGCCTAAGCTGTGATATCTGCACCTTTCGGTCGACACATCCGACTTCTGCACGGCATTTTTTGGGACCGGGTTTGCTTTCCCTCTTCGATCCGTACTCGCTCAGTCAGAATGCACTGCTGCAGACTGTTTCCAGGACCACCACGAGGAGGTGGCACGGTCTTGACCAGCTCTGGTTTGCTGATCCTGATGCAAGCAGTCAAGCTATGGGTCGCTGACTGCATTCTCTATTGCTGCATCTTTGGGTCCCAATCTCCATATAACTGTGCCCAAGCTCGCGTCCTGGAGAGGAGACTCCAGCTTCTCCCTATAGGTGCTGGCAAAACACTGGAAGTAGCAGTTACCAGTTATAAGCATTTTGCCCAATTTGTGCAGGGCAAGGCACCAGGGCCTACTTCCAACAGTGGGAAAGGTTCTAGGATCTCACTGGACAGCTACTGCCCACTTCAAGCCGGGCAGCCCCCAGTCAGTTAGTTGTTGTCGCGCCACTGTCTTCTGTCCCCATTGGTTGCATGGAGATTAGGGTCAGGACCTGAACTGTGGACAGAAAATTTTGCACCAAGCAATTATCATAATAGAAATAAGCAAACTCTCAGATTGGGATGCTGGAACTTCCGGACTATGTTGACTGGACTATCTGAAAACCTACAGAATATAAACAATGTCAGGAAGACGGACGTAATTAGTGATGAGCTTAAATGATTTCAGGTGGATATAGCTGCACTTCAAGATATGCACCTGGCAGGTTCTGGAATGGTGAGCGAGAAGGACTACACATTTTATTGGCAAGGGAAAGATCTTAATAAAACTAGAGAACACAGAGTAGGTTTTGCGGTAAAAAAAAATCACTAACTAAAATGGTTGAACCAGGTAAGAATGGATCAGAATGCTGTTAATGCTCCGCCTGCAAACTAGTGCAGGTCCCATTTCCCTTGTCAGTGTGTATGCTCCTACTCGGTACTCTGCCTCAGAAGCTAAAGACGAGTTCTACGAGAAACTAGCAGCAGTCATCAAAAGTATACTCAGGCAAGAACAGCTTGTTCTCCTTGGTGACTTTAACGCTAGAGTTGGTGCCGATAATCTTTCATGGCCTTCATGTCTGGGCAGGTTTGGTATTAGCAAGATGAATGAAAATGGACAACGTCTCTTGGAGTTGTGCGTCCATCATGACCTCTGCGTAATCAATACCTACTTTCAGAACAAACCCCCGCATAAGGTGTCATGGAGACACCCACGATCCAAGCACTGGCATCAACTGGATCTGATTCTTGTCAGAAGGCCACTTCTAGGGTCTGTGCTCTCCACATGCTCATACCATAGTGCAGACTGTGATAAAGATCACTCCTTGGTTTGCTGCAAACTCAGAGCACAACCAAGAAAACTCCTTCGTGTCAGACATGAAGGGAAACCATGCATTGATACCAGCAAGATGTCAGACCCTGTCATGATCGCTCAATTTACCGCAACCTTCAAGCAAGTGCTCAGTAGCCCTCAGCATGGTGATACTGTTACAGAGAACTGGAAGCACCTGCGGAACACCATTCAAAGTACTGCACTTCCCACCTTTGGTAAGAAAACAGTGAAGTCAAATGACTGGTTTGATGCTTCATCAGATGTGATGACACCTGTCATTGAAGCTAAGCGCAGTGCTGCGATTGAATACAAACATTCACCGAGTACTAGAACACTACAGATCCTGAAGGCTAGCAAAGTCAACAAACTGCTTGACGCTGTGCAAATGACTACTGGCTCCAGCTCAGTGAGAGCATCCAGACTGCAGTGGAAACAAGCAACATTAGACAAATGTATGATGGTAAAAAGAAAGTCCTCAGTCCCCAGAAAAGTAAGACAGCACCGCTAAAAACCATCAGCGGAGAGAAGTTAACCGATAAGAGTAAGCAGATGGAGAGGTGGGTCGAGCACTACTCTGAGCTTTATGCTAGAGAAAATACCGTTACACCTGCAGCCCTTGATGCTGTCAAATGTCTGCCAACTATGGAGGAGCTGGATGCCGAACCAACATTAGAGGAACTCAGCAAGGCCATTGATAGCTCTGCCAAAGTACCAGGCAGTAATGGGATTCCTCCCAATTTAATCAAATGCTGTAAGAGCACGCTATTACATCCACTGCATAGGGTGCTGTGCCAGTGCTGGGAAGAGACAACTATTCCTCAAGACATGCGAGATGCCAAGATTGTAACACTGTATAAAAATAAAGGAGACAGAAGTGATTGCAATAATTACAGAGGCATCTCTCTTCTTAGTATTGTTGGTAAGGTTTTTGCCAGAGTCATTTTAATGCGTCTACACAAGTTAGCTGAGCGTGTATATCCAGAGTCACAGTGTGGATTCGAGCTGGTAGATCAACAACAGACATGATCTTTTCTCTCCACCAGCTTCAGGAAAAATCAAGAGAGCAAAAAAGGCCTTTACATATCACCTTTATACTTGTAGATCTCACAAAAGCATTTGACCTAGTTAGTAGAGATGGACTCTTCAAAATCCTCCTGGAAATAGGCTGCCCTGCTAAATTACTGGGAATGATAAAGTCATTCCATGATGACATGAAGGGTACAGTCCAATATGCTGGAAGTACACCACAGCCCTTTGACATACGAAGTGGTGTTAAACAAGACTTTGGTATCTTCTTTGCCTTACTCTTGAAACATGCATTCAGAGATGTAACTGAAGGAATAGGCCTTCATACTAGGTCAGATGGCCATCTATTTAATCTGTCATGGCTGAAGGCAAAAGCAAAAATCAGAAGGGTCACTATAAGAGACTTTTTGTTCACTGAAGATGCTGCAGTCATCACTCAAAGCCAACAGGAGCTTCAGAGCTTGATGAATCGCTTCACCCAAGCATGCAAGGAATATGTCTAAAGAAAATGAATGTGCTGAGTCAGGATGTAGGTGCTGCACCAGTTATCACTATCAATAACTATGAATTGGCAGTGGTGCACCTCTTCACAAACCTGGGGTCTACCATCAATGACAAACTCTCACTGGACACAGAAATTGACAACCACATTGGCAAAGCTGCAGCTACCTTTGCCCGCCTCACTTCACGTGTTGGGGAAACTCCAAACTCACAATGAAGACCAAGGCTGCTGTACATAACGCCTGTGTCACCAACACTCTCCTATATGGCAGCGAGACTTAGACAACCTATGCTAAGGCTCAATACCTTCCAGCTACAGTAACATCTCTGTAGCTGTGTCGATATCTGCTTTGATGGCCTCTGCTGGAATGCCATCAGGTCCAGACGCTTTTCCATCTCTTAGAAGCTTTATGGCTTTCTTTATTTCTTCCTTCGTTGGTCTTTCACCGTTAATTTGTAGCTCTTCTTCTGCTGGCTGGATCTCTGGGGGGTTTTGTGGAGCTGGTCTATTGAGAAGGTCCTCAAAATATTCTGTCCACCTCTTCATTTGCTCTTGTATATTGCTGAGCAGTTTTCCATTCTTGTCTTTTATGAGGCAACTTGTTTGCTTGTATTTCCCTGTCAGCTTCTTTGTGCTGTTATACAGTTCTCTCATATTTCCTTTGGCTGCAGCATCTTCTGCCTCTCTTGCCAACTCCTCAACATACTTCCTCTTGTCTCTTTTGATACTTCTTTTAACTTCTTTGTTTGCTTCTGTGTACACTTCTTGAGCATTGGCTTTGGAACTTCTGGTTTTGCTTGTGTTTAAATCTGCTTTCTTGTTTTTTCTGTCTTTTATCTTATTGATGGTTTCTGTTGTTATCCATGCTTTTTGTTGTCGTTCCCTTTTCCCCAGTATTTCTTCACGTCTCATTCCATACCGTTTTGATTTGCTGCCAATAGTCTTCTGTATTTTCTACGTCTTCCAGCTGTTGGATCACTTGGAATTTGTTGGATATTGTGACCGCAAATTTGTCTCTTGTTTCTTGATTTCTTAGATGTCCTACATTAAATTGTTGTCTATAATTTTGCATTGTTGCATATCTCTTGAGTTTCATTTTTACTTTGGCTATCAGAAGGTAGTGATCTGATGCCACATCTGCTCCTCTATATACCTTTACATCCTGCAATGATGATCTAAACTTCTTATTTATGCATATATGATCAATCTGATTTTCTGTTCTATGGCCTGGTGATATCCATGTTGCCTTGTGTATTCTCTTATGTGGAAACATGTTTCCTCCTATAGCCAGTTGATTTGAAGCACAGAAGTTTGAGAATAGTTCCCCATTTTCATTCATTATTCCTAGCCCATGTTTTCCCATGACTTCTTCAAAGCCAGTGTTGACTGTACCTATCTTTGCATTCATGTCACCCATCAAAATTGTGATGTCTCTTTTTTTTTACTTTTTCCATAATTTCCTGTAGTCTAGTATAAAATGCTTGTTTCACAGACTCTTCTTTGTCATTAGCTGGTGCATAACATTCAATGAGTGCTTTCTGTGCTTCTTTAGATAACATAAGAGCTACCCCTTCACTGAGGTGTGAACTTTCTTCTTCATGTCCTGAGGACAGTACCAATTCACCTGTGATGAGTTTCTTCCTGTCTACGCCCTTCCACTTTGTTTCACACAGTCCCAGAACCTCGATTTTATATTCCCTTATTTCTGCTGCTACTTGTGCCACTTTCCCTTGTTCGTTTAATGTCTGAACATTCCAGGTGCCAAATCTGGAAGTTCTCCTAGAAGAAAGAAGATTAGTCAGTAACACAGACTCCTTTCGGCTTTCTCTGTGTTGCATAATACGCCTCCCTGCGAGAGGACCTTCCCCTGTCTTGGATGGCTGGTTTTATTGTCTTTAATTGACTTGTCCATGTTTGTTGAAGTTTTTTGTGCTTTAAATTTTTTACAGCATGGGGTAATCGGCCTAATGCCCAACCCTCCTTAGTCGCGACGATACAGTCTTTATAGCTAAAATGAGTTGCAGACAGATTGGAAAATGTATCATTATACTGTGTTAATTAATGTGTTTTTCAGCTTCAACAAGCCCATAAGGTATGTGAAGAAGCCCCTCAAACAGTTATGACATCAGCGCTACATCAACAGGACAAAAATATACAGGTACACATGAATGTATTGTTAATGTTGTGGTTCATTATTCGCAAGGGTGGATGTTTTGATTGGCTATCAATTTTTTTTTAAATTTTGTTTCAACATGCTGAGAAAGGGTGTAGCTGAGTTTGACAAAACAATATCCTTCTCAACTTCTGATGAGTTACATTCAGATTATATAGTGTCTACAACCTCATTGGGAGTATTCAGTTGTGGCTTGTTGCTTATAACATCATCACTCTTGGTCGTTTGTTTTGTACACAAGTTTCCTTCTTTTTTTTTTTTTTTTTTTTAATATCACGTCAGCGGAAAATGAAGTAGATTCTTCTTTATAATCTTTAATGTCCAAATTAGGAAAAGATTCTGAAAAGCCATACATTTTGGAATACAGAGTTCTGAAGAATAATTTTTCACACATTTCCTAAACTGAATTCATAAAACATGTCTAATGTTTCAGTTATGATATTCAAGGCTCTATTATGGTACCATTCATGTGGATCTGTGCAGACTTCATTTATTATACTTCTTCAAGAATTTCAATTCAATAAATAAACATTAAAATCTTGCATTTTTATTGGTGGATTTAATCTTCTACTTTGCTAGTTTAGTGTCACATAATTTCTATTTCTTTCATAAAGTTGGTGATCTGTCCTAAGGCTTTTGGGCTATTTTTCCTGGGTAATGAATGCATTGTGCCCTAGTTTAAATCTGGCTCCATGTAATTCCTTGTGGAGTTTGAGGAGACTAAGATTGAATGGGCTATTGATATATGCCAACTTGTGTGGCTTACCTGTATTCTGTACAGGTTTTTTCATTTTTAGTTTTTTATGGCCATACATACTTTCTGTACAAGTTTTTCTGCCTAATTATTAAATATGTATGTAAATAGATCACACCTTAGCTGATATTCACGTTGTTAGATTCAGCAAGATAATTTGTCATGTGAATTAAAAAATCAACCAAAAAGAAGCAGTCATTTTTTGTTTGATTCATTCATCATTCTGTGCTAATGTTTGCCACCAATTACTTATTATTTTATTGGTTATTTGACTTTGAGATTTACTTTTGGAGTCAAGACTTGAGCATTTTTTAATATTGATTTCCAGTTTAGTATCGTTAAATAATTCAATAGAATCTTTATTCAAATTATTATAAAAACAGTTTTTAGATCAAGTTAGACTTAAACTGTCTGAAAACTTTTATTGCTTTATTTTCCATTAATGTCTTCATCTTCATAACCCTCCACTCCCAAAGGAGTATAGGCCTTCAACAAACACATGCCAAGTCCTCCTGTCACGTGCCATCATCTCAAGTTCTTTCCACATTTTCCTCATCCTTTTCACATCTGTTTCCAGCTCTCTTCTCCATGTGCTTCTTGGTCTACCTCTGCCTCTCTTGCCCTGGGGGTTCCAGAACAAAGACTGTCTTGTAATGCTATCAACAGGTTTCCTCAGTGTGTGTCCTATCCATCGCCATCATCTTCTCCTCTCTTGTTCCACTGGCACTTGTCTAGTTCTTGTCATCAGTTCCATGTTGGTAACCTTGTCATACCATTTTAATCCCTCTATTCTACGCAAGCGCCCATTTATGAAAGTCTGTAGCTTTTTGTTTGTTGTTTTTGTTGTTCTCCATGTCTCCGAGCCATACAATAGGACTGACTTCACATTTGAGTTGAAGATTCTTATTTTCGTGTTGGATCCGATTTCTCTTGATCTCCATATATTTCCCAATGCAATGAAAGCTCCTCTTGCTTTTTGTATTCTTATTTTGATATCACTGTCTGTCCCTCCAACTTTGTCTATATTACTGCCAAGATATGTGTACGATTTTACATCTTGTATTGGTGTTTCTTCAAGTTCAACCTTGTTATCATTTACCTGCATTTATTCTCATTATTGTTTTATTTGACTTTGAGATTTACTTTTGGAGTCAAGACCTGAGCATTTTTTAATATTGAATTCCAGTTTAGTATCGTTAAATAATTCAATAGAATCTTTATTCAAATTATTATAATAACAGTTTTTAGATGAATTTAGACTCAAACTGTCTGAAAACTTTTATTGCTTTATTTTCCATTAAGGTTTAGTATAATTTATTATTCATGGCTGCAAGTAAGCCAAAAATAAATGGATACCACTTAACGTTTCACTAAAATTTGCAGAATCTACCTAAGAAATGTAAATTTGAATAATAATAAGAATGATTTGACGGGAACAAAAAAAAATCAAGAAGGCAAATTATCATCTTGACCCTGATCAGAGTCTCAGAAAACTTTATTTGAAGTTCTTCTCTGTTAAATGTTTATTCTCTGTTCATTGCTTTAAATTGTTAAGACTGATTTTTCTTAAGTAGATATATCATTATTTTGATCATGCACTGAATAATTTTTGTAGAAAAATTAATTGCTATGAATATTTGTTGTATTGAAGATTGACATTGAAAGTCATTTAAGTAGTTAATGCTGTCCAATAGGCTGTAACAGCTATTCAATTTCTGAAGTTTGACAGAGATTAAATTATGCTATCGCCAGTGTGTATTTTTATTGCAAGTTGTGAGCTTTTTTGTTTAAAAGAAATTTGATCACATGGTTTTATTATTTTTTATCTTTTAAATTACATCTGCTTATTCCATGTCATTTTTTTTTTTTTTTTTTCGTACGCCCGCTAATACTCGAGGCGAAATCTCAGGTTATTATTTTTTAATGTCTACCCTGACATTGATTTTTACGTGAGTATCCTATTTTCTTGTACAGAGACAAGTGTCCCTCGCCATTCAGGCAGATACTCGCCATTTTTGGAGGTACCCATTAGAGCTGGGTCGGATCAGGAGCCGCCAGTCCCTGGTCGACGACACTCCTTCAAATGTCCTCGCCAGGTCTCGAGTTAATCCAGTCCAAATCCCGGTCGACGAAAAATCCTCAAATGCCGTCGCCTGGGTTTGATCCTGAATCACCCGGTCGCCAGAGCAGTGTTGTAACCACTACGCTAGCGCGGCTCCATTCCATGTCATAAAATGGGATATTATATTTTAGTTTAATTTTTTTTCTTTTCATTAATTCTTCTTCTTTCGTTCGCTTGAAATATATTGTCTATATCTGCAATGTTGTTTCTTGTATAAACTTCACTGTCTTTTGTAGTTCATACAGAGGTCCGTATAGTTTTGCTTCCAGTGTTGTTTCTCTGGGCCAGTGGGTTTGCCTCAATATATCATATTCGGGGCAATCTTGAAGCACATGCTTCGCAGTCTGGGGTGCCTGTCCACATGTACACATGGCTGAGTTGCCAATCTTGAATTTTGTATACATGTGCGGAGTCAGTTGTGTCCTGTTCTGAGGCGCAGAATGACAATTTGTTCTGACCTGTTCATAGCTTGGTAGTCATCCTGTGTTGGTGTTGGTGGCTTTCTGATTGATTTGATCATCTTTTTCTTTTTATGGTACGTAACTGGTACATCTGGTTGCTCGTCTGCAGCACCTTCTTTAGCCAATCTTTAGCACCTTATCTAGCTCTTGTAATGTGGTGTTTGATGCTGGACACCACGCAACTGACCCATATTCCAGGTGTGGTCATATGCCCTGCTGGTAAACTTTACTAAGTATTTTCCCGCTCGCTCCCCATGTGGTCCACTTAGTTTTCTCAGGATGGCTAACTTCCTCCTGGCCTTTGTTGCTGCCTTGTTGATGTGCTGCTTCCACTTCAGCCTATCATTGAATGTAACTCCGAGATAGGTGGGTTGTTTTTCTTCTCTCAGGAGCTCTTCGTTTATCTTGATGACACCAGCTTTTTGTTTGGGAGAGAGGGTGAAGAGCGTAGTGCTGCACTTGTCTGTGTTGATGCTGACACACCATCTATTTGCCCATGAGGTTAAGGCATCTATAGTGCTTTGTAGCAGTTTGGTGGTCACTGTTGCATGCTCATCTGTGCACCATATTACCAGGTCATCAGCGTACATTGCCACTTTCATTCCATGTGGTAGTTCAGCAACCAGGTCGTTGATGTAGACTAGGAAAATTGTGTGGGACAGAACCCCTCCCTGAGGGACGCCATGATGCAGTAGAATTTTCTTACTCTTGAGGCCATCTAGTTGTACCCGGGCTCTTCTGTTATGCACATATGCTTTCACCCATTTGTACATCTTACCATTCACTCTACAATTTCTCAGTTTCTTCAGAAGCCCTTCTTTCCAAACCTTGTCAAATGCTTTCCTTAGATCTATCCATGCTGCTAGTACCAGTTTCTTATCTTGGAATGCATCCTCAATCTCTTGGGAAAGGTAAGTTGCCTGATCTTTGGTAGAGTAACACTGCCTAAATCCCGCCTGCTGTGGTACAAGAAGGTTTTCACTTTCAAGGTACCACTATAGCCTGAGGTTGATGATACATTCCATTGTTTTGCAGAGACAGCTTGTAAGGCTGATTGGTTTGTAGCTGGAGGCCGTGGAACTGTCTTTTCCTGGTTTTAGGAGTGCTATCATGATTGCTTCCCTCCAGGTCTGTGGAACTTTGCCTGAGTTCCAACAGATATTGAAGATCTGCAGCAGCTTTGTTTTTGCTGCGGTTCCCAAGTTCTTGATCATTTCATTGGTGACTTTTTCATTTTCAATTTGGATATTGCAAGCTCCAGTTCTCTGAATGTGATTGGTGCCTCCATAACTTCAGGTATGGTTCCATCTTGTCCTGCATATTGTTGTTTCTCATGAGTCTCCTGTTGCTTCTCTGGGCTTACTTCGATGTTGTTGTCTTTAGCAAAGGAGTCTGCAAAGTGATCAGCTGCCTGTTTTCCCATGAGGATGTTTCCATCTTTGTACAGTGAAATCTTTGAGATTCTCCCTGTACCCTCATCGTTAAGTACGTTTTACCAGCTTCCACAGTTTCCTTGTATCTCTTTCAAAGTTCAAGGACTCTGTTTTCTCCTTCCAGCTCCTCCGCCTGGCCTGTAACTTGACCCTTTGAAATTTGGCCTTAGCTTGCTGGTAGTTATTGTGGTGTTCTTGGCATGGGCTGGTCTCTGCCTGCTTTCGAGATGTTTCCACATCATTGTGCAGCTGCTCTAGTTCACTATTCCAATATGTAGTGCTTACTAGCCCCTCTAGGTACTGTTTCACGAGCAGCCTGTAATATGCATCTGCTGAATTCATCGACTAGCTTATTGATGTCTTTGTCTACAGTCAGATCTCTAGCCAGTATACTGGTATGATGCTGGTACATTGTCCAGTCTGCCTTCTTGTAGTTCCACCTAGAGAGAGTGCTGCTCTCCCTGACAAGTTCATTTTCCCCAATTAGGAAGACTGGCCGGTGGTCACTGTCTCCAAGCTGTTTCCCTACAACGCGTGTGGTGTTCCACTTCAGGAAAGGTGAGTGGAATGCCAGGTCTGGTGTAGAGGTGGTGTGCCATGATCTCGAGTAGAAGGTTGGTGTGTCGATTGGCTGGTTAATCAGGATAAGCCCATTGTCATCCTGCCAGTTTTGAAGCTCCTCACCTCTCCTGTCCATGTGATCATAGCCCCAGCTCTGTGAGTGGCTGTTAAAGTCTCCACATACAATCAGTCTTTCTTTTGCTAGGATTGTGTCTAGTGCCAGTGGGCGGTCGCTTGGACAGTAGTAGTTGAGCAGGTGGAATTCTGTACTTTCTGTCCTGAGATGTAGCATCTGGTATTCCGCCCCCTCCATATCCGTATGTTTCAAGCTGACATGCACTGATGTTGTTCTTCACGAGTGTCAGTATTCCACCCTTTTGCCTGTCTATTTGGTCAGATCGGTAGCACTGGTAGCCTCTGATTTTGAAGGCTATGTCCTTGTTGAGGTGGGTTTCTTGCAAGCAGCATACATTTACTTGCTCTTCATTCAAGATATTTTCGAGCTCTATTTTTTTTGCTGTTTTTTCATTAATAATAATGAGGTAGTAAATTTGATTTATATTTTTATCCATCTATTTTTATTATATAATCGTATAATTACTAATTCAAACTAATCATTTGTATTTATTATTGTCAAATTATTTTCTTTTTTTTTCTGCCTAGTTGGAAATATTTCCTCCATCTATTGGTGGAAGAACCTAACTTACCATAACAACAAAATTGGTTAGATGTACAACTACATCATTGGAAGTTTCAAGCTGACCGGTTAAAATACATTCCCTAGGATCATTCTTTTTTCTTTGATCCTTAGCCGCCAACCGTCAAAGCAGTCAGTAGCCATCACGCCTAGTGGCGTCTTGTAGGGCAACAACTAATTTATTCCACTTTGCTCGGTCGGTGGCCATCCTTTGTACAGTGCCCCAACTCTGGTTCATTCTTTGCATCTCAGCCTCCACAGTCCTCCGCCAGGTTGTTTTTGGTCGGCCTCTCATTTGTTTTCCTTCAGGGGTCCATAGCATAGCTGTTCTTGTGATGGCATCGGGGTCTCTTCTGAGGACATGGCCAACCCAGCTCCAGCGTCTGCCAGCTATGATGGTGTGCATGTCCTCTTGCTTGCTCAGAGTAAGCAGATCTTGGTTGGTGATGATATTCGGCCAAAAGATTAGGTGAATTTTTCTTAGGCATGTTGTGTGAAAAGAGGACAATTTCGACATTTCCTTCTCTGTAACTCTCCAGCATTCCACACCATAGAGAAGCACAGAAAGCACACAGCTCTGATATAATCTTAATTTTGTGCTTGTGCTGTACTGAGAGGACTTCCAGATGTTGTTTAGGCTAAAAAAGGCTGTTCTTGCTTTGTTCATTCTGTTGTTGATGTCTTTGCTTGCCCCACCGTCTTGTGTTACTATGCATCCTAGGTATGTGAAGGTGTCTGTCTGTACCAGTTGCTGATTCCTTACTGATATGGGCTCAGGGTTGCTCACATAATGGCTACACCTTCATTGTGCTGTTCATCCTCTCTTCCAGAGTAAAGTACTGTTTCTCCTGTTGCTGTTTTAACTTTTCCTGCCCCTGTCCATCTGCTCTCGCTTATCCCTAGAATGTGTAACCTATAGTTTCTCATTTCTGCCATGACCTGTTTTAGTTTACCCGTCTCGTTCATTGTCCTGACATTCCAAAATCCTATTCTTGTATCATGTTTTGCCATCAGGATGTCCATTTTCATGTCAGTGGCTTCCTTTCAGCTTTCACCACTGACAGTCATACGAGCCTCAGACTCTGGATGCCCGTCCCGCAGCAAAGTTTATTCATTTGTTGTTGTTTCCGTAACTTCATTACTTTTTACATAGGATCATTGAGGCATCCAAATTAGGCTCTTCACATGCATTGTGTAGAATATGCAATAGAGACAGTAAAGACAATGCAATAGAGACAATGTAAAATAAACTCAAACACTTGTTGGTTGAATTTTAAAAACAAGTGAAGACTTACTTAAAAAGGCAAAGGGTGCATGTCTGAATTATAATGGAGCCTACTGTGATTGAAAATATTTTTACCTGAATTAACTCTCTTGATGTGTTTTTTTGCTCCTGTGGGGCTCATTTTTCTCTGTATAGTTTCTTTAGATCTTTTACACAGGTTTTTCATCTCTGGGGGCTTTAGTGTTGACTTTTTCACATACAGAATGTACTTAAAAAAAAACTGACTTTGTTATTGGCTTTCTCCCATACAGAATTTTTGACTTGACTGTCTTTCTTGACTTCTTCCCATACAGCATGTGTGACATGACTGAATTTGATGACATTCTCCCATACAGAATGTTTGACATGACTGAATTTGTTGTTGGCCTTCTCCCTACAGAACATCAGTTACTGCTTACAAGAGATGGTTTTGACTTCTGACTTCTTTAAATTGATGTTCAAGCGCACCTGCTGGCTATAAAGTCTGTCTGTTTTTTCCTGGATGTGTTGATGTGAATGTGTTAGTAGTGCAATGTCATCTGCATATTCCAGATCTTCCAATGTAGAAAATGTAGTCCATCTTATTCCTCTTGGACTGCTCTCTGTTGTCTGGTGCATCACCCAGAATATGACTGTTAAACTGTTAAAAATAGAGTGGTTGATAACGGGCATCCCTGTTGTACTCCTGTCTTCACCTCAAAGGTTAGGTTGCTCTGCCCAACACTACACGTAAAGCTGGCATAGAGGCTTTTTATGATTGACACTATGCAGCTTGGAATTCCATAAGCCCTCAGTATTTTCCATAAATTGTCCCTATGTATACTGTCAAAAGCCTTTTCAAAATCAACTAAATTAATGTACAACTGTCTTTGCCATTCTGAGCACTGCTCTATAATGTTCCTGAGAGTAAATATATGATCTACACATCTTCTGTTCTTTCTAAATCCTGCTTGTTCTTTCCTCAGTTTGTGGTCAACTGCTTTTGAAATTCTCTGTATAATTATCCTGCCTAGTATTTTGCTGGGAACTGAGAGAAGAGTGATTCCTCTCCAATTATTGCAGTCTGCAAGATCTCCCTTCTTGGGCAATTTGACAATTATTCCTTTGTTCTACTCTGTTGGTGTTGTCCCTGTTTTCCAGACTTGTGCAAATAGTGGTTCTAATAGTTCTGCTGCTAGCTCAGGGTCTGTCTTAAATAGCTCTGCATTTAAGTTATCATGACCAGGAGCTTTTCCATTCTTTAACCCTTTGATTGCTGTAATGATTTCTTCTTTTCGTGGAATGTCTGTATTAACATCTAGATCGTTTTCAGCCTCAGGAACACTCAATTGTGTCTCTGGTGGTTCCTTGTTCAGAGTTTCTCTGAAATGCTCTGCCCATCTTGTTTCCTGTCCCTCTGCTGTCGTGATGAGATTTCCTTGCTTATCTCTTACTGATGTAATATTGTTTGCCCCTCGTTTTCCGCTGATGAATTTAGTTATTTTGTATACTGTGCTTTGTTCATTTCTCAGTGCTGCCTCTTCTGCCTGTCTTGCAAGATCATCTAGGAAATTCCTTTTGTTGGCTCGGGTTTGGCGTTTAACTTCGTTGTCCAGCTGACTGTACTGTTCGCTATATAGTTGCTTTAACCTGGGGGACTTCGCTTCTGTTTTCTTTCTTTTCATTTCCTTTCTCATCTTTATGGTGTTTAATGTTTCTGGTGTTATCCAGTCTTGCTTCTTCCTTTCCTGGAATCCCAAGCATGATTTGCTGCTTTCCTTATATATTGTTGAAATTGTGTTCAGTTTCTGGTCTATATCATCAGTCAATGTCTTTTCTGGACTTTTGGCAAATTGATATCGTTTCTTTATGTCAGCCGCAAAAGCTTTTCTGGTAAGGGGGTCCTTCAATTTGCTGATGTCAAACCTTTTCTGTGTAGTTACAGTTGGTCCAGCCCTTCTTAGTTTCAGTTTTGCTACTACTAAATGGTGATCACTTCCCACATCTGCACCTCTTCTTATCTTCACATCTTGTAATGCATGTCTCCATCTACCATTAATCATGATGTGGTCTATCTGGTTTCTGTCCCGACCATTTGGTGATTCCCATGTTAATTTGTGAATTTCTTTATGTGGGAAAAGTGTTCCTCCAATGACCAGGTTGTTAATGCTACAGAAACTTATTAATTTATCCCCATTTTCATTTGCTGTTCTGCTGCCGCATTTCCCCATTACTCTTTCAGTATATGTATTGTTTGTACCAACTTTCGCATTGAGGTCTCCCATTACTATAATAACATCATATCTTGGTGTGTCTTCCATTTCTTTCTGCAGTTGTTGATAGAATTCATCCTTGACCTCTTCATCGCTGTCATTCGTTGGTGTGTAGCATTGTATTATTGTAGTATTGGTGAATCTCCCTCTCAATCTTAATCTTATCAGTCTGTTGTTGATGGGTTTCCATTCCAGTAATGTCCTTTCTATTCCTGTAGAATAAAGGCTACACCTTCATTGTGCTGTCCATCCTCTCTTCCAGAGTAAAGTACTGTTTCTCCTGTTGCTGTTTTAACTTTTCCTGCCCCTGTCCATCTGCTCTCGCTTATCCCTAGAATGTGTAATCTATAGTTTCTCATTTCTGCCATGACCTGTTTTAGTTTACCCATCTCGTTCATTGTCCTGACATTCCAAAATCCTATTCTTGTATCATGTTTTGCCGTCAGGATGTCCATTTTCATGTCAGTGGCTTCCTTTCAGCTTTCACCACTGACAGTCATACGAGCCTCATACTCTGGATGTCCGTCCTGCAGCAAAGTTTGTTCATTTGTTGTTGTTTCCGTAACTTCATTACTTTTTACATAGGATCATTGAGGCATCCAAATTAGGCTCTTCACATGCATTGTGTAGAATATGCAATAGAGACAGTAAAGAAAATGCAATAGAGACAATGTAAAATAAACTCAAACACTTGTTGGTTGAATTTTAAAAACAAGTGAAGACTTACTTAAAAAGGCAAAGGGTGCATGTCTGAATTATAATGGAGCCTACTGTGATTGAAAATATTTTTACCTGAATTAACTCTCTTGATGTGTTTTTTTTGCTCCTGTGGGGCTCATTTTTCTCTGTATAGTTTCTTTAGATCTTTTACACAGGTTTTTCATCTCTGGGGGCTTTAGTGTTGACTTTTTCACATACAGAATGTACTAAAAAAAAACTGACTTTGTTATTGGCTTTCTCCCATACAGAATTTTTGACTTGACTGTCTTTCTTGACTTCCTCCCATACAGCCTGTGTGACATGACTGACTTTGATGACATTCTCCCATACAGAATGTTTGACATGACTGAATTTGTTGTTGGCCTTCTCCCTACAGAACATCAGTTACTGCTTACAAGAGATGGTTTTGAGTGGTCACAAGTGGTTAATGCAAGGCCAGATGAGCTGTGTGAAACAACCTTCCATTAAAAAGCTACTGGACCAGGTAGCACAGAAAACAGTGATTTCAGTTCTTCATGAACACAATTTGTCTATCTGTAGTGAAAGTGTTAGGGTAAGATTTTTTTGAACCTGTTTATCTTTTATCTTTGTCTGTATTGTCATGATATCATTTGCTGATCTTCATAGTGTCTGTCTTTCATATTGTTGAATTCATGCTAAATCTGTCATAAGTTTAATTACATGCATTTGAATTTTTTGCAACTTCTTTTCATCTTTGTATGTTAGACTTGCAAATTGTAACTCGTTCAAAGGGTTGTATTCTTTATTTCCTGTTTTACTTAATTTAGGTTTGCTTCTGGTTTTAATTTACATATTTACCCAGCCGTTTCTCCTCTACTCTAGGGTGTGGAGGTTTGCCAGAGAGAATGCTATACAATTTTATTGTCTTCCTCCTGGCTGTGTAGAAATCAGTGTAGAACCCAGTTTCATTCCGGAAATGGATTTAACTCATCATTTTGTCAAAAATAACCTTAAAATGTAAGTTTTTGATTGTTTCTTCAAGACAAAATTGTAAGTTACCAGTATTGCAGACTTATTATTATGGATAAAAATGATAAGATGGCTGCAAAACGAGCTGCAGATGCTAAGAGGAAGAGACGATTGCATCAATCACAATGAGCAAGCGAGACTATAATATTTTTAAAATATATTACAGTTCTTTATTTACTACCATAATAACGGGCTGATCACCCGTTTGCCAGTCACTTCGATTACGGAAACAACAGCAAATGGATTGATTTGCCGTTGCCCTAAAGACGCCAATAGGCGTGATGGGAAACAATGGCAAAGAAAACCTATCTGCTGTTGCCCTAAAACGCCACTAGGCGTAATGGCCACTGACTGCTTTGACGGTCGGTGGCTAAGGACGGAAGAAGAAGAAGATTTACTACCATCATTATTGACGAGTTATTGCTAATATATATATATATATATATATATATATATATATATATATATATATATATATATATATATATATACTTTGCGAAAAAAATGGCAGTCATATTGCTCAGCTAAATATGCTGAAATCTAATTAAATATGCATGTTCTGCCCCAAATTTACACTCCACTTAAGTGAGCAAACACTACCAAAAGTAAAAAAAAAATTAGCGTAAAGTCCCTTGATAATAGAGCAGACGACAATTTCTAATGCTAGTGGCAGAAAATGGACACAAAGTCAAAGTGTATGTTAATTTCACAGCTTTGGAATGAAGGAAATCAAACATGTTCCAACATTTCTAAAACCTTGAACATTCCTGAGCGGACTGTCTACAGAGTTGTGAGTAAATTAAAAGCAGGTAATGGAATCGAGCGAAAAGAAGGTAGTGGGGGGTCAAGAATTTTGGACACAAAGGACCATCGGCGTCTCGCCCAAATCGTTCGGGCTGGGCCAATGAAGAGCGTAGAAAACATACGGCAGCACATGATCGATTTGGGAAACCCAGAAGTATCTAATGCTACTGTCAACCGGGAGCTACACAGGGTGAATTACACAAAAAAGCGGGTAATTTCGTCACCATTTCTCACAGAGATTCACAAACAGATGCACTTGAACTGGTGCCACGAACACCAAAATTTGTCATGGGACAATGTGATTTTGTCAGATGAATGTTCTGTTTGGTCTTATCCTGCTCAAATAAATATTTGGATGAAAGACTCTGTAACGCCTGTGTACCAGCGACCGAAACATACCCATAAATTCCATCTTTGGGGAGGGGTGGCAGCAAGAGGTGCCACCCCACTGTGTGTTTTCACAGGAATTCTCACGAAAGAAAGGTACATCGACATACTAGAGGGACACCTTCTGCCATTTATGCAGGTCATGTACCCCGATGGGTGCACATTTCAACATGACAATGACCCAAAGCATACAGCTCATACCACCAAAGCATGGCTGCAAGAGAAGAATGCGATAGTGCTGAAGTGGCCCAGCAACAGTCCCGACCTAAACCCAATTGAAAACGTTTGGGCACTACTCAAGAATCATTTAAAAAAGAGTGGACTCAGAGACGTTGAACAATTGAAGAAGGTAGCTGAAAAATACTGGGACAGTCTGACTCACAATTACCTACAAACACTTGCGGGAAGTATGCCTCGCCGCATTCAGGCTTGCCTTGCTGGAGAAAGCAACATTATATTGTACTGAAACCACTGTTAATAGATAGGGGAGATACCAATCTTCCTCTGAACATACAGTTTTTATTATTATTTGCTTCTATGAGTGTGCTGCGTTGCGAAAATATGACTGCCATTTTTTTTGCAAAATACTGTGTATATATATATATATATATATATATATATATATAAATCCACTATATATATATATATATATATATATATATATATATATATATATATATATATATATATATATATACATTATATATATAATAAATATATATACCAAACATAAATAATATATAAATATAAACATATACCACCAACATATAAATACATATACATAAACAACAAACCATATAACATTAAATACAATACAAAAAACACATACCACCCCATACATACATACAAATACAACCCCACTACAAATACACACACAAAAACAAACAACACAAACCCACCTTAACCCCATTTCATAATAAAAAAACTATAAAATCAAAAAAACCAAAAACACAAAACCCCACACACCCACCCCCCCCCCCCCCCCCCCCCCCCCCCCCCCCCCCCCCCCCCCCCCCCCCCCCCCCCCCCCCCCCCCCCCCCCCCCCCCCCCCCCCCCCCCCCCACCCCCCCCCCCCCCCCCCCCCCCCCCCCCCCCCCCCCCCCCCCCCCCCCCCCCCCCCCCCCCCCCCCCCCCCCCCCCCCCCCCCCCCCCCCCCCCCCCCCCCCCCCCCCCCCCCCCCCCCCCCCCCCCTCCCCCCCCCCCGCCCCCCCCCCCCCCCCCCCCCCGCCCCCCCCCCCCCTCCCCCCCCCCCCCACACCCCCCCTTTCCTGCATTTATTCTCATTATCTTTCTTTTTTCTGCCCTGTGCATTTTCAGATCCACTTGTGATTTCTTTTCAAGTATTTTAATTCTGTCTTTCATTTGATTTCTGTGAAATGGCAAAAGTGTGAGGTCATTGGTGAAATCTAAATCCTCAAGCTGTTTAGTCACTGTTCACTGGATTTCATTTCTATTATGGAAGTCATTATTTTCATAACCCAAATAGCCAAGGAGAGAAATGCTGACAATAGGCATCCCTGTCACACTCCAGTTCTGATCCCAAATGGTTCTGTAAGTTTTCCTTCATGAAGAACTAAGCATGTCATGTCTTCATAAGTTTCTTTTCTTAAATTAATGATCATCAAGGAACATTTATAATGCATCATCAGTTTCCAGAGTGATGTAACCGTATGGCCTACTACATTGCTACAACTATTAGAATTATAGTAAAGTACTTAAGAATGACTAGTTAGTAAAAATAAACATTAGTCAAAAATCAATGACATCACCAGTCATGGCACACATGAACCCATGATGTCATCAAACCTTGTGTGGCTCCATACAAGTTAGGCCGGAAAACATTTAGAATAGAGAGAACCTAGAACAATGGTTGGTAATTCTCACTTAGTAACAATAATTTTAGACTAGAGGTCTCATAGTTAGTTTGGTTAAAGATTGTTTTAACAGTCAGCTAGGCCCCAAGACCATTCATAAGAAGGTTTTTGGTCTCCACTCCAATTAGAAATAATTTCATCCGGCAAGCTATAGCACCGGACTAGTATATAGACTGATGCATCATAGTAACCAGTCAGAGCCTGAGACAGTTATCTTAGTAGCAAGAGTCAAAACTACATAAGGCATTCTCTCTTGAGGTGTGGAGCAACCTGGTGCATCCCCTATTGAGAACAAAAAGCCTTTGACTCCTATGTTAGGACAAGTGTATAACCGTCCAGACACCAACTACCAACCAGGGCCATCAGCAAACCAGCGCTGACCCCTGCCAAGAATTGTATTGTGGTTTTCTCCACATCAAGTGAGTTCAAACTAGTTTATTTAAAGTTTCAAATCGATATTTTATTTTGTTAGGTTTCCACAGAGTTCAGACATGCCATAGCACGACTTCCAAAAGTAGTAAGCCTTTTGTCATCGAGGCTGAAGCTGGCAGTATTTTTTTTTTGTGTGTTTCAGTATAGTTTATTCTGCTCATCCTACGGTCAAACTCTGTCACTGTAACAAATAACATCTAATTCAAACAATCAATCATTACCCTTTTTTTTTCTTTTTTTTTTTTAAATACCCCTTCTGGGGCTCAAAGTGAGGTCTATTGACTTTATTGAGTTATATGTGTAAATTTTGTGTGATCCCGGCCAATATTCTACGTTTTTAGAATTTTCCTTGACTTGGTTGAAGTTGCTGTTAATAATCAAATCTACAATCACGGTTTTGACAACAATAAGCAGTTACGAGCCCTCCTTATTACCTGGGTTTTTTCCTTACATCTGAAAGTAACAAACTCTGGTGTATAACCAAAGTATTCAAGTAAAGAAAGTCTAGTGGTTATATCCCTTAACTCAAGGGAAGTAATAATACTAGGCACTGTCACAGTGATTCTCTATCTACTCTGTCAGATACCTTTCACAGTCCACAAATCCAATATACAAGTTCCATTCTAGATTTTGTTCTAATCACAGATTGATTCAAAATTAATCAAAGGCAGAGGAAACCATAACACATGCAAGAATCATCCCCAAAATATGTATGGATATTGATATCAACCAGTTAAAATGATCCAGAGACTGTTTGTGGGGATGACTATAGGTAGGAGTTATGAGACTACAATTCAATGCATGAGACTGGGTTTTCTCCCCTTTCTCTCCTAACAGGCAAGACCACATTATAAGTATGGTGAATAAAATACAACATATGAGAACACCACAATTAAAAAGAGGCAACAGCAAATACAGGCATTCATTACACATCTGAAAATGTTAGATCAGGAAAATATTAGAAAAGACATATACTATGATATACCAAGAAATGACAAAGATCTCGACTCTGCAATAAGAAAAATGAAATGTAAACAATTAATGGAGTATCTTCAAAACAGCAAGGATGGAGACACTGAATACAAAATCAGGGACAAAGAAAATAAAACAAAGCAAAAATAAAAGCACAGCCTAGTGGACTAATAAAGTCAAGGAAACAATAGAGTCTAAAATAAAACTGTAAAAGGCCTGGCTAAAATCCTAGACAAACAATGTTATATTAACCTAGCAAAAACCCGTCAATAATGACGGAATTAAATAAAAACTGTAAAATATTTTTAAAGTACCTTTAAAATCAATATAACAGTTTTTTAATGACAACATTTTTGTGAAAGTGTGTGAATTTGTGCTGCGTCATGTTGTCATCGTGTTGCTGCTTTTTCTAGAGTCTCGCTTGCTCGTTGTGATTGACATAATCGTCTCTTAGCTTCTGCAGCTTGTTTTGCAGCCATCTTATCATTTGGATCCATAATAATTAGTCTGCAATACTTTAAATTAAAATTTTGTCTTGAAGAAACAATCAAAAACTTACATTTTAAGGTTATTTTTAACAAAATGATAAGTTAAATCCATTTCCGGAATGAAACTGGGTTCTACAATCAAAAACTGACTGAATAACCTGAGATAAACCCTCTGTGGATGGGATGGAGCAAAGCTCCTGACTGGGTTGGAAGGAAAGTCCACAGGCTACCCAGCCTTGCAATGACATGGCATTGAGCGGAAGGGCTGAAAGCTCAAGTGCAGCTGGTTAAGAAGAAAAAAAACATATATATAGCCTAAAATGCCACCCCCTGCAAACCCAAGTAGAACAGTCCCAACTAAGATGGTTTGGCCATGTCTGCAGAATAGGAGAAGATTGGCTACCACGACAAGCATGGGAAACAAAGAGCCAGGGATCCAGACCCACAGGACGACCTAGAGTCCGCTGGGAGGACAACATTAGACAATCTTTGAAGGACCAAGGACTAGAATGGAACCAGGCCAGGAGGAAGACAGCCGATAGGATAGTCTGGTGCTCTCTCTTCCAAACCTCTACACCTGACGGTAGAAGGGAACGACTAAGTAAGTATATCATCATCATCTCATCTCAACCCATAACCCGTCATGGGTCGTAGGGGTGCCATGGTGGAAGCATCAGCAGACAGGGTCCTCCACTGCTCTCTATTCTCAGCAATACGTACAAGTGTGGAGAAACCGTGTCCTGCCCATTCTTTGATGTTATCAACCCAGGATTTTCTTTGCCTTCCTCTTCTCCGTTTACCTTCGACTGTTCCCTGGAGGATCGTTTTCGAAAGGGAGTCATGACGAGTTACATGCCCAAACCAGGCAAGCTTTCGACGTTTCACTATTGACAAAAGTGGTTCTTGATGGCCTGCATAGGTGTTTATCTTCTCTCTAACATAGACATTTGTTTTGTGCTCTTTATAGCAAATGCGCAAAATTCTTCTATAACATTTATGCTCGAAAGCCTAAATCCTTCGCTCCGTATCTGCAGTGAGTGTCCAGCCCTCACACCCATACAAGAGAATAGATAATACAAGTGATTTGTATAATTTGATCTTCACAGGAAAACTGATGTTACTTTTCCAGATCACATTCAACCTTGTCATGGCAGCTGAGGCCATCCCAAGTCTTGTCTTGATTTCTTTATTTGATCTTCCATCACTACATATAGTGGACCCGAGATATTTAAAGGTGTTAACTTCTTCTAACGTTTGCCCATTTAACGTAATGTTGGTCGGAACATGTTTCTTATGGCTATTCACCAATATCTTGCTTTTTTCTATATTAATTTCCATCCCATATGTTCTTGTTACTTTCTCCAGTCTAGAGGTAAGGTCTTGAAGTTCTGATTCTGTTCCAGCTATCAGATCAATATCATCAGCAAAACGTAGATTACACAGAGGTCGGCCTCCAATCGATATGGTTGATTTATAATCGTAGAGAGCCTCCTGCATAATATGTTCTAGATAAATGTTAAAGAGCACTGGTGACAGGATACATCCCTGGCGAACTCCTACAGTTGTTTTGAAAAATTCTCCAATGTCATTGCTTGCAAAAACAGCACTGCTTGCGTCCTTGTATAGTGCTTCAATGATATCTATGATGTTGGTATCAAAATTGAATTTTCTCATTATTTGCCATAAACCTTCATGCCAGACTCGATCGAAGGCTTTTGTGAAATCGATGAAGTTATGGTATAAATCATGTTGATGCTGGAGATGTTTTTCGATCAGTAATCTAATATTGAAGATTTGTTCTGAGGTACTTCTTTTTGGTCTAAAGCCAGCCTGTTCCTCTGACAAGATTTCTTCTGATTTATGTTTTATTCTGTTCAAAAGTATCCTTAACATCACCTTAATTGGATGACTAATAAGGCTAATGGTTCTGTAGTTCTTGCACATTTTTAGATTTCCTTTCTTTGGAAGCGGTATTACTAATGACTGCGTCCATTCTTTTGGCCATTTTTTTGTACTCCATATCTTCTGGCGTAAATATATATATATATATATATATATATATATATATATATATATATATATATATATATATATATATATATATATATATATATATATATATATATATATATACTGAAGCACATTAAAAACGCACCACCTGTATCATTCAGGAACAGAGTGTGAAATATAAATATAAGTGTTTACAAGTTTACATATTTGGAATCTTTATTCATTTTCCTATGAATCCATGCTGGTCATTAATTTGTACATTTGATTGTTATGAAATTAATTGCATTCTGTGCAGGCAAGGGAGAAAAGCAAAAATACAAAAAAATGCACGTGCGTTATCCTGCTGGAGAAGCTGCAAGTCTGGATAAATTGTGAACGCAGGAGCAACCAGTGCATCCAGAACCTCATCTCGATATGTCACAGCATTAACATTTCCACGGAAGACGTGAAGAGGCAAGCGATGGTGAAAACTGAATCATCCCCAAATGTGAATACTGCCACCTCCAAATTGGTTAACACAGCAATCTGCAAAGCGCTCTCCACACCGTCGCCAAATCCGCATACGTCCATCAGCAAAGGATATGTTGAATCTGCTCTCGTCTGTGAATAGGACAGCATTCCACTGCAGTCTAGTCCATCTGACATGTTGCTCTGCCCATTGCAGGCGCTGCTGACGATGTCTGTGAGTCAAGTTTGGCTGAACATAAGGTCGTCTTGCTGTAAGGCCTGTATCTCTGAGTCGTTGCATGACTGTCATTCAAGAGACTTGCCCATGTCTACCCACTATTGCTCTTGCTGTTTGACTTGCCGGGAGAGTACGATTTCTTAGGTAACTCAGCACAATATGACGATCTTGCGCAGGGGTAGTAACTCGTGGTTGGCCACTCCGAAGTCTATCCCGGGCACTGCAAGTGGTTCCGTAACGTTCATTGAGACGTACAATAGTGCTGTGGTGGCAATTCATCCTTCTGGCAATGGCCCGCGAGCTCATTCCGGTCTACAACATACCAATGGCTCGTTGGCGGTCGTTTTCAGATAGTCGTGGCATTTCAAGCACATGTACTGGGTGTTTTGTCTCAACGGCCTTTTTATACCGAGTATACTGCCACAACGTGTACACATTTTCAGGGTCATAGCTGTTGGGAATCGTGTTGCACGTGTAACTTTCATCGTTTTCATGTAGTCTGTACACAAACCGTGGGTTGAATCATGCACTTTCCATTCCAGCAGCCATTCGCTCTCTACCTCTTGGCAAACACGGGGAAAATCCATTCCCACACTTTTTTTTTCCAGCTTCTCGGCATCAGTTTATATAATAGTGGTGCGTTTTTAATGTGCTTCAGTATATATATATATATATATATCTTGGCAACAATATAGACACAGTTGGAGGGACAGACAGTGTACCCCAGACCAAAGTGTCTTTTATGTTTGGACATGCGCCCTAATATAACCGACTAGGTTGAACGGGACGCGCCTCGCCAAAACGAGGCAAAACTTTATTTTATAAAAAAAATATCAAAACAAGAATACAAAGGTTAGAAGAGCTTTCATTGCATTGAGTAATACATAGAGATCAAAAGACCAACACAAAAATCTAAATGTTCAGTTAAAATATCAAATCAGTTCTGATGTATCCTCTTAAACGTGGAGAACAACAAAAGCAAAAAATCTACAGACTTTCATCAATGGATGTCTGCATAGAAAAGAAGGATTGAAGTAGTAAGACAAGACCACTGATGTGGAACTGATGACAAGAACCAGACAGTTGAACAAGAGATGAGAAGAAGATGATGGTGATTGATAATAATAGCCCCTTCAGTCATAACTGACTATGGGAATGCACCCCTGATGTGACAGCCCTCAGCTGCTTATTTTCCAGGTGTTCCTTTCAACATTTTCTCCTCTTCTGCTTGTTGTGAGAGCTTCTTTTTGCCCAATCTGAGGTGGTGCCATAAATAGCATCATCACTTGGTGCAATCGGCAGCTTCATCCTCCCACATAGCTGGATTTATGTCTAGTGCCCTCATATCTCTCTTGCACACATCTTTGAACCTCAGCTGCGGTCGCACAACTGTTCTTTTGCCATCTGCTAGTTGTCTGTATGATGTTGGTATCAAAATTGAATTTTCTCATTATTTGCCATAAGCCTTCATGCCAGACTCGATCGAAGGCTTATGGCAAATAATGAGAAAATTCAATTTTGATACCAACATCATAGATATCATTGAAGCACTATACAAGGACGCAAGCAGTGCTGTTTTTGCAAGCAACGACATTGGAGAATTTTTCAAAACAACTGTAGGAGTTCGCCAGGGATGTATCCTGTCACCAGTGCTCTTTAATATATATCTAGAACATATTATGCAGGAGGCTCTCTACGATTATAAAACAACCATATCGATTGGAGGCCGACCTCTTTGCAATCTACGTTTTGCTGATGATATCGATCTTATAGCTGGAACAGAATCAGAACTTCAAGACCTTACCTCTAGACTGGAGAAAGTAACAAGAACATATGGGATGGAAATTAATATAGAAAAAAGCAAGATATTGGTGAATAGCCATAAGAAACATGTTCCGACCAACATTACGTTAAATGGGCAAACGTTAGAAGAAGTTAACACCTTTAAATATCTGGTGTCCACTATATGTAGTGATGGAAAATCAAGTAAAGAAATCAAGACAAGACTTGAGATGGCCTCAGCTGCCATGACAAGGCTGAATGTGATCTGGAAAAGTAACATCACTTTTCCTGTGAAGATCAAATAATACAAATCACTTGTATTATCTATTCTCTTGTATGGGTGTGAGGGCTGGACACTTACTGCAGATACGGAGAGAAAGATTCAGGCTTTCAAGTATAAATGTTATAGAAGAATTTAGCGCATTTGCTATAAAGAGCACAAAACAAATGTCTATGTTAGAGAGAAAATAAACCCCTATGCAGGTCACCAAGAACCACTTTTGTCAGTAGTGAAACGTTGAAACCTTGCCTGGTTTGGGCATATAACTCGTCATGACTCCCTTTCGAAAATGATCCTCCAGGGAACAGTCAAAGGCAAAGAAAATCCTGGGCTGATAACATCAAAGAATGGGCAGGACACAGTTTTTCCACACTTGTACGCATTGCTAAGGATAGAGCAGAGGAGGACCCTGTCTACTGATGCTTCCACCATGGCACCCCTACGACCCATGACGGGTAACAGGTTGAGATGAGATGATGAGTTGTCTGTAGAAGAAATCTTTGGGGATGCAACCATCTTCCATGTGGCAAACATGGCCAAGCCAGTGCAGTCTTCACTGTCTAAGCAGTGTATACATGCTTTGAAGGCCAGCACATGACACCACCTCAACATTTGTCACTTTGTCTTTCCATGAAATGCTGAGGATGTGGCGTAGAGACTAGCTGGAAGATATTGAGCCTTCTTTCTTGCCCAGCAAAGGTTGTCCAGGTCTCACTGCCATATAGGAGTGTGATGCAGGCGTTATATACCACAGCTTTGGTCTTGATTGTGAGTTTGCAGTTTCCCCAAACACGCGATGTGAGGTGGGCAAAGGTAGCTGCAGTTTGCCAATGCAGTTGACAATTTCTGTGTCCAGTGAGAGTTTGTCACTAATGGTAGACCCCAGGTATGTGAAGTGATGCACCACTGCCAATTCATAGTTATCGATAATGATAACTGGTGCAGCACCCACATCCTGACTCAGCACATTCATTTTCTTTAATGATTGGAGATGTATAGGACACACATTATAAGTATGGTGAGTAATTTCAATACCAGCATACAGAACGCTGAGGTGCCGAAAGACTGGCTACACAGTTACTTTCAGCCACTTCCTAAATTAAGCAAAGTTCCCACACTGCTTAGCAGCTATCGACTTATCACACTATAGAATGTCTATGGTAAATTTACTTGAAAAGATAATTGCAAGAGAAGTAATGAGCCACCTCGAAAATGCACTCATCCTTCCTGATACCCTAGGTAGCTACAGTCCCATGAAAACAATATGAAGTAACGCTTGAATGTTTAGGTTCGATGTGTACGAGGGATTCCAGGGTAAAAGAGAAATGGTGGCTGTTACAATGACCTAGAGGATGTTTAAAACAGTGTGGACTTTGAAACCTTAATAGACTATAATGGCATGTGATGTAAATCGTTGGCTAACAATGTGGATAGCAGCCGCCTTAATGGAGAGATCAGTTGCATTTTGCTTAGAAACATGGACATCAGAACCAATGAACATTTGCCCGGAACTACCCCAGGGTTCTCCACTATCACCAGTACTGTTTAACATCTAACCTTACTTACTTAGTCGTTCCCCTTCTACCGTGAGGTGTAGAGGTTTAACATCTAACCAACCAGAGTAAAACAGGTTCAGTGGTCTGAGACGGTTCTAGACTGGCCTTTTTTATAGTGCTGGAGAACTTACAGATGCATCTATGATGGTAAAAGAACAGCAGAGCGACCGCAGTTGAGGTTTAGAGATGTGTGCCAGAGAGACACGAAGGGATTGGACATAAACCCAGCAACCTTGGAGAATACAGCTGACAATAACACCAAGTGGTCATGCTCCCTATGGTGCCGCCTCAAATTAGGCAAAAAGAAGCTCTCACAACAAGCAGAAGAGAAAATAACACACTGAAAGGAACACCAGGAAAACGAACAGCTAAGAGCTATCACATCAGGGGTGCATTCCCATAATCAGCTATAACTGAAGGGGCTGTAACTGTGTGATTAATGTTTCTAAGAATGGATGTGGATGATTTTAATCTTATTATTTTTTTATTTAAATAGGCCCGAAGACGACTAGGCATACTCAGAAAATTAGCAGGTACCAACTAGGGAGCAAATGAACGAAATCTAAAGAAGATTTATAATGGAGTAATAAGACCACACTTAGAGTTTAGCTCAGCAGCATGGTCATCAGCTGCTAACTCACATCTGCAGTCTTTGGACAAGGTGCAAAATCAAGCTCTCAGGCTCATTACAGGAGCCATGAAAACTACACCAATAACAGAGATGCAGAAGGTTGCTGGATTACAGACATTGTCCCATAGAAGAGACACAAAAACCATGATCCAGATGGAAAAGTACAACAGTATGCCAATGCACCCAATGAAGGCAAGACTAGATGATCTGGCATTGGGACGTCTAAAGCGTAGCAGCTTTGTGCATCGGGGAAAAAGACTTATAAGACAGCATCAAGAAGACCTATCCATGAAGACAACACCACTGAAGCCCACCCTATACCCTGTACCATGGGAGCAGGCCAGCAGTGCCCTCCAAATTAATACATCAGTCAGTGGTCTCACAAGTGGATGTGAGTATAATGATCTGCAAAAACGAACTGCTACATTGAGTATGATCCAAGAAAGCTATCCCGATCAATCATGGATACATGCCTATACAGATGGATCAGCAACTAATGCTGTTAGGAATGGAGGTGCGGGTATCTTTATCTCATATCCTGACAACCACTATGAGACTAGGCACATTCCCACTGGTAAATTCTGTTCCAACTATACAGCTGAGGTTCAAGCTCTAGAGTACGCTGCCAATATGATTTATAACACCAACTCTGACTGCCACCAGGTAGTCATCCTCACAGATGCACTGTCTGTCCTGCAAGCTCTCAAGGGTGGTAAACTCCCGCATCTGAGAAATGAACTAAACAAGGTAGCTGCCAAAAAGAGAACCATACTTCAGTGGGTACCATCTCATTCTGGTGTACCCGGAAATGAAAAGGCAGATAAACTTGCAAAAAAGGGAGGAGAATGTGAACAAGAAGATAATGAAGTCACATACTTTGAGAAAAAGAGAGCTATCCAGACTATCAGAAGAGAACAGAACCAACCCAAAGACGACTATCACACTCTCGACCGGCAGGGACAGATAACTATTTTTCGACTCAGGACAGGGCATAACAAACTGAATAAACACATGCACAAGCTACGATTGTCTGCTTCACCACTGTGCACATGTGGATTAAACGAACAAACTGCTGAGCATGTTATACAGGACTGTCCTCTGTATGACCAGTTAAGAAAGATATACTGGCCCAATGACTCAACACTAAACTCAAAGCTATATGGAGTTAAAGAGGAACTTCAAACAACAGTCGAATTCATCATGAGAACTCGTCTGACGGTGTAATCATCAAAGATGCGATCGCAAGAAGAAGAAGAAGAATTTAAATATTTATTCTCAGCATAATTTTTTTTTACTGTTTCTAATAATTCATACATTATTATATATGTGAAAACAGGCTGATTAACTATTTCTGCAGGTCTTGTTTGAGATTTTACTACAAGCAAATGAGAAAGATACACTTTCATTGCTTCAATGCATTTGGCCTGTCCATGTTGCTAAAACAGTGACCAAAGCTTGCATGAGTGTTCAAAAGGAAGTGATGCAAGCTTGCAGGGAACAGTGGGATGGAAAAAGAGGACATTTAATATTGATCTTAGATAAGGTGAGTTTGCCTACGTTATGGTTAGACTTTAGGTGCCACAGTAGCACAGTGTTTAGTGCACTGGCTTCGCAGCTCAGTAGTGCATAGTTCGATCCCCCATTGAGGTAGGATATTTTAGACCACGAATTGCTCTGGGGCCAACCCAGCCTCATGAATTGGGTACCAGAGCAACTCTGGGAAGGTTAAAGGTGGCCGGTGTGATGCTGACCACATCACCCTAGTATGCAGATGGTCAAGAAAATATGGGCTTAACACTATATTTCCAATATGCCTCAATGGGTGTGTAACGAGATCCTTTACCCCCTCCCTTAACAGCTTACACAGGATCAAACCCTGGACCTTCCGTGCGACAACCCTGCCTAGCTATGCAAGCTAATCACACCATCCTCCCTGCCATCTATGCATCTACATTGTGGTCCATGTTGACTTTTCCTCCATTTTACTGATTGGATTAAGTTGTGTTCCTTTGGCTTACGCATCTCTAAGTTCGTTTGCGAACAGGACCGGCCTCATAGACTAACTGACATTGTAATCATAAATGTTGACTGGACTCCAGAAGTATTTATTAAATTGTATCACCCCACTGAGGTGTGAAAGATTATCCTGACGTATAGTCGCATCAAAAGTGGATTATTTTTATCCAGAAAGAATTGCACTATCTCAGAATCGGCACTCACCAGAACCAGCCGATAGGATTTACCATATCATCATCATAAATTAACACTAATTAACAGTTTTTTTTAGCAATCAGATGTTTTCCGGCTGTTTATTGTGAGCACCAGATCTCGAAGAGTCGGCATTAACTATTCTAAGTGACATCTTGTATTCAGAAATCAACCACCAAATTGGGCGTCCCCCTTATAAACTTTAAGTATTTGTGGAGGGACTGGGGCCCAATTCGGAAGATAAATACTCCAGACCGTATATACCTATCCAGGGATTTTTTTCGTCCAGCAGATTGTTTCACAAAGAGTAGGGTGAGAAGGGAGATTGTGTGTGGCCACAAATTACAGGAAAAGAGAGAGTGAAATCTTTTTCTTTAGTACAGGACAAGAAACTCTGTATCAGCTGTACTCTGTTTTGATTATTGTTTAATTTTATTGGAAAACGTTTAGTGGGAACTGTGTTCTTTCTTTACTGTTCCTTACTGTAACCTAGTGCAAAGCCTTTAACCTTTTGGGTTTATTAACTTGTTGGGTTCTTATCTTCTCAATAAGGGGAGGGCACAGGTATTCTGTTATTTTATATACATGTAATTCTGATGTATTTGATCTTTCTCGTCTGGATATTAGATGTTGTAAAGTTTAATGATAATAAACAACAAAACAACTAAACTTTGTGTGTTGGTCAGACCCATACCCAAATCTACCATAGTTTTTCATGTCTGTTTGTCCTGTTGTCACATAGCTGTGTGTGTGTGTGTGTGTGTGTGTGTGTGTGTGTGTGTGTGTGTGTGTGTGTGTGTGTGTGTGTGTGTGTGTGTGTGTGTGTGTGTGTGTGTGTGTGTGTGTGTGTGTGTGTGTGTGTGTGTGTGTGTGTGTGTGTGTGTGTGTGTGTGTGTGTGTGTGTGTGTGTGTGTGTGTGTGTGTGTGTGTGTGTGTGTGTGTGTGTGTGTGTGTGTGTGTGTGTGTGTGTGTGTGTGTGTGTGTGTGTGTGTGTGTGTGTGTGTGTGTGTGTGTGTGTGTGTTGTGTGTGTGTGTGTGTGTGTGTGTGTGTGTGTGTGTGTGTGTGTGTGTGTGTGTGTGTGTGTGTGTGTGTGTGTGTGTGTGTGTGTGTGTGTGTGTGTGTGTGTGTGTGTGTGTGTGTGTGTGTGTGTGTGTGTGTGTGTGTGTGTGTGTAAAAACTTATATTTCTCAATATAAGGAGGTGAAAGGTTGTCATATAATATAATATAGTCGTATAGAGAGGTTGGACTAGAGAAACTATTCAGTCCAGAAACAGATCTATTTCCTTAACTATTCACTCATCTTCTTCTTCTTCTCTTCTTTGATCCTTAACCACCGACCGTCAAAGCAGTCAGTGGCCATCACGCCTAGTGGCGTCTTGTAGGGCAACAACAAATTGATTCCACTTTGCATGGTCGGTAACCATCATTCGTACAGTGCCCCAACTCTGGTTCATTCTTTGCATCTCAGCCTCCACAGTCCTCCGCCAAGTTGTTTTTGGTCGGCCTCTCTTTTGCTTTCCTTCAGGGGTCCAAAGCATAGCTGTTCTTCTGAGGACATGACCAACCCAGCTCCAGCGTCTGCCAGCTATGATGGTGTGCATGTCCTCTTGCTTGCTACGAGTAAGCAGATCTTGGTTGGTGATGGTATTCGGCCAAAAGATTCTGTGAATTTTTCTTCGGCATGTTGTGTGAAAAGAGGACAATTTTGACATTTCCTTCTCTGTGACTCTCCAGCATTCCACACCATAGAGAAGCACAGAAAGCACGCAACTCTGGTATAATCTTAATTTTGTGCTTGTGCTGTATTGGGAGGACTTCCAGATGTTATTTAGGCTAAAGAAGGCTGTTCTTGCCTTATTCATTCTGATATTGATGTCTTTGCCTGCCCCACCGTCTGGTGTTACTATGCTTCCTAGGTATGTGAAGGTATCTGTCTGAACCAGTGGCTGATTCCTTACTGATATGGGCTCAGGGTTGCTCACATTGAGCGTCATGACCTCAGACTTCTTTAAATTGATGTTCAAGCCCACCTGCTGGCTAAATGTATTTAGTCTATCCGTTTTTTCCTGGATGTGTTGATGTGAATGTGCCAGCAGTGCAATGTCATCTGCATATTCCAGATCTTCCAATGTAGAAAATGTAGTCCATCTTATTCCTCTTGGACTGCCCTCTGATGTCTGGCGCATCACCCAGTCTATGACTGTTAAAAATAGAGTGGTTGATAAGGGGCATCCCTGTCGTACTCCTGTCTTCACCTCGAAGGTTAGGTTGCTCTGCCCAACACTACACGTAAAGTTGGCATAGAGGCCTTTTATGATTGACACTATGCAGCTTGGAATTCCATAAGCCCTCAGTATTTTCCATAAACTGTCCCTATGTATGCTGTCAAAAGCCTTTTCAAAATCAACAAAATTTATGTAAAGCTGTCTTTGCCATTCTGAGCACTGCTCTATAATGTTCCTGAGAGTGAATATATGGTCTACACATCTTCTGTTCTTTCTAAATCCTGCTTGTTCTTTCCTCAGTTTGTAGTCTACTGCCTTTGAAATTCTCTGTATAATTATCCTGCCTAGTATTTTGCTGGGGAACTGAGAGAAGAGTGATTCCTCTCCAATTATTGCAGTCTGAAAGATTTTTCCCTTCTTTGGCAATTTGACAATTATGGTCCTTTGTTCCACTCTGATGGTGTCTTCCCTCCCATTTTTTGTCCCCTTTTTTTTTCCACACTTGTACACAGCAAATAGTGGTTCTAAATATTTTTTCGTTCTGCGCTGCTAGCTCATGACCACCCCCCTTTTTTTTTTTTTTTCCCCCCCACCTTTTTTATTATCTATTTTATTACACTTCCCCTTTTTCCAACACACCAATTATTTTTCTCCTCACCAACCCATTTAATTAATACTTCCCCACTACACCGGTCTGTCCTTAAATAGCTCTGCATTTAAGTTATCATGACATCCAAATCAACAGGAGCTATTTACCCCCCAAATTTGTTCTTTGGCCCGGCCCCAACCCAACCGCGTTTAAAACACTTTGTTATTTTTTTTCACATCCTACCGTTCTTTAACCCATCCCCTTTGATTGCTGTGATGATTTCTTTCTTCCAACTTTCGTGGAATGTCTGTATTTACATCTAGATCGTTTTCAGCCTCAGGAACATTCAATTGTGTCTCTGGTATTTCCTTGTTCAGAGTTTCTCTGAAGTGCTCTGCCCATCTTGTTTCCTGTCCCTCTGCTGTCTTGATGAGATTTCCTTGCTTATCTCTTACTAATGTAATATTGTTTGCACCTCGTTTTCCGCTGATGATTTTAGTTATTTTGTATACTGTGCTTTGTTCATTTCTCAGTGCTGCCTCTTCTGCCTGTTTTGCAAGATCGTCTAGGAAATTCCTTTTGTTGGCTCGGGTTTGGCGTTTAACTTCCCTGTCCAGTTGACTGTACTGTTCGCTATATAGTTGCTTAACCTGGGGGACTTCGCTTCTGTTTTCTTTCTTTTCATTTCCTTTCTCATCTTTATGGTGTTTAGTGTTTCTGGTGTTATCCAGTCTTGCTTCTTCCTTTCCTGGAATCCTAAGCATGATTTGCTACTTTCCTTATATACTGTTGAAATGGTGTTGAAATTCTGGTCTATATCATCAGTCAATGTCTTTTCCTGGCTTTTGGCAAATTGATATCGTTTCTCAATGTCGGCCGCAAAAGCTTTTCTGGTAAGGGGGTCCTTCAATTTGCTGATGTCAAACCTTTTCTGTGTAGTTACAGTTGGTCCAGCCCTTCTTAGTTTCACTTTCAGTTTTGCTACTACTAAATGGTGATCGCTTCCCACATCTGCACCTCTTCTTACCTTCACATCTTGTAATGCATGTCTTCATCTACCGTTAAAAACCATGATGGTGGTCTATCTGGTTTCTGTCCCGACCCATTTGGTGATATCCCATGTTTTAACTTGTGAATTTCCTTATGTGGGAAAAGTGTTCCTCCAATGACCAGGTTGTTTAATGCTACAGAAACTTATTAGCATTATCCCCATTTTCGTTTGCTATTCCGCTGCCCACCCGCATTTCCCCATTGTTCTTTCATTATGTATTGTGTGTACCAACTTTCGCATTGAGGTCTCCCATTACTATAACAAGATCATATCTAGGTGTGTCCTCCATTACTCATTCTGCAGTTGTTGAATAGAATTCATCCTTGACCTCCTCATCGCTATCATTCGTTGGTGCGTAACATTGTAAATTGTAGTGTTGGTGAATCTCCCTCTCAATCTCAATCGTATCAGTCTGTTGTTGATGGGTTTCCATTCCAGTAATGTCCTTTCTATCCCTTTCTGTAGAATAATGGCTACGCCTTCACTGTGCTGTCCATCCTCTCTTCCAGAGTAAAGTACTGTTTCTCCTGTTGCTGTTTTAACTTTTCCTGCCCCTGTCCATCTGCTCTCTCGCTTATTATCCCCAGGATGTGTAACCTATAGTATTTTTTTCTCATTTCTGCCGTGACCTGTCTTAGTTTACCTGTCTCGTACATTGTCCTGACATTCCAAAATCCTATTCTTGTATCCTGTTTTGCGGTCAGGACATCCGTTTTCATGTCAGTGGCTTCCTTTCGGCTTTCACCACTGACAGTCATACGAGCCACAGACTCCGAATGTCCATCCCGCAGCAAAGTTTGTTCATTTGATGTTGTTTCCGTAACTTTCTTATTTTTTTTACATAGACAGGGGTGTCAGCCCTATGCTAAAACCCCCAACCTGGAGGACTAGGGTACCAGCTTTTGTCTGACCCCTACCCACACAGACCAGTCCAGCTTGGTTGAACCTACCAGGAGTAAAACTCCCACTGGCATAGCTCTGGGGATTATCAGTGTACGCAAGCTGCCATACCGCTACAAGGTATAGGTACCATTGATGGCAGTATTCACTCATGAAACTCTATATTTCTTACACTTCTCACATACCATCACCATCTCCTATACTCAGGCGGGACCATAAATAACTTTAAAACCTATCTAAGCACGACAGTTGCCTGCAGCTCCCATGTAATTAACTTCTTCTTCTTCTGCGTTCGGTTTGTAGTCATGCTAAATCTGCAGGCCTGTCACCAGGACGAAGTCCACAGTCTTTACCAGGTCGGCGCGGCAGCCCCATAGTTTCTGCTGGAGCTCAGCAGCCCTTGGCCAGGTCACACGTCATGATTCATCATGGGTTGGGCAGTTCTGTAGAATGTGTTCTAGGGTCTGGATTCCAGTTCCACATGGGCATTCATTTGTGTGGGATATCCTGAGGCGATAGAGATGTCCAAGTAATCTGCAGTGGCCAGTTCTCAGGCAAAAAATTGTGGTCTGTTGGTTTCTGTTTAGATGGTGGATTGGGTCATCTCTGCTGTATATATCCCCTTCCTCCTTCCACTGATTTTTGTACTTGTTGTGGATGATGGTTTTTGCTTCCCGATAGGGCAATGGGTGGCTGTATTGTTCCATTTTACTGCCACTTCTTGATAGAGCATCTGCTTTCTCATTACCAGCAATTCCACAATGGGAGGGTAACCACTGAAGGGCAATGGTTGATGACCTTTGGATGATGTTAAGCTCAGATCTGATCTCATTCATCATGTTATCATTTCTGGTGTTTTGTATTGATTCCAGTAATGATCTGCAGTCAGTGAAGATTACTATCTTAGCTGGTGGCTGTTGTTTGGGTCTGGAGAGGATTTTCAGGGCTTGCAGTAGTGCCATATAGCTTCTGCCCTGAAATTGGAGATCTTTCCAGTTGGGAAGGCCTTTCGGATGATCTTTCCATTTAGGAATTTTATAAAAATGCCTCCTCCACCGTTCTTTACTGCCCCATCAGCGGATCCGTGTATGCATGTGTCCATTCCTTCAGGTTGTACTTTTCTTCAATCATTTCTTGAGCCAAAGTTTTTAGTTGTTGAGGGGTCTGGTGGCCTTTCTTTTTTATTTCAGGGACTTCTGTGATGATAGATATATTTCCATGGCAGTCGTCTGGCTTCTCGTAATCAATTAACATTTCAATCTCTAGATCGGTTTGGGAGGAAGTCTTCATGGCATCGATGCAGATGTTTGGAGATGTTTAAGAAGCTGGTTCTTTTCAGCCTGTTCTTTGTCAAACTATGGAGTTTGGCATGCATTGGATGACTTGGCATTCGTAGAAGCTTCTCACTGTGAGTGAAAATCTTTTCCTCACGCCTGTCATCAAGAGAGCGGATGTTGGTGTATCTCTACATTGCCTGGATTGGAGAAGTCTTCATCCTTCCAGTCATTAATCTAAGGCCTGAATTTTGCACTTTCCCTAGACGTTCTGTGTTTTTTTTTAGATGCCGTGGCCCAGGCTGACATGCCATATTCAAGTACAGGTCTGACTGTGCCTGTATAGACTTTTTTAATATGTTGGTATTTGCCCCCCAACTTGTGCCAGCCAGTTTCTTCATAATAGAGAGCTTTCTTATTGCTCTCTATTCTACTGCTTTTATGTGCGGCTTCCAGGTGAGTCTCTTATCCAACTTGACTCCCAGGTATGTTGGGTTTTCCTCGATTCGAAGCTCACTTCCATTTAGTTGCAGTTTTATTGTTTCTCGGCGATTTGACAGAGTGAAGCAGGTTGCTACTGTCTTGGAGAGGTTTATCTGTACTCCCCAGTCTGATGCCCATTTACCGATGGTATTTAGCATTGCTTGCATCCTGAACTTCGCAGTAGGCAAATGTTCAGCAGCATACCAGGCAGCAAAATCGTCAGCATGAAGAGCCCTGGCAATATGCCCGGACAGTTTCTCCGCAATATCATTTATATATATGATAAAAAGTGTGGGGGAGATAACTCCTTCTTGTGGCACACCCTGTTGAAGAGTGACGCGATGGCTCAGTTTCCCATCAAGTTTTACTCTTGCTGTGCAGTATCGGAGAAAGTTCCATATCCAGATGAACATTCTCCCTTCAATTTTGTTGTTGAGCATCTTAAGGAGGAGTCCTTCTCTCCATACCTTATTGAAGGCTTTTGTCAAGTCTACAAAAACCACCAGTACTTTCTTTTTCTCCTGAAAGGCATTTTCTACTTCCTGGGCTAGATATACTAGCTGGTCTTTGGTGCTGCAATTTTTCCTGAATGCTGACTGAGTGTTATCAAGCAGATGGGTTTTTTTTTTCCAGATGTTTCAGTAATCTTGAGTTCACCATTCTTCCCATTACCTTTTTCAGCAGGGCTTGGGACCGGCCTAGGAAGAGTTTATATATATAAGCTTAGTGAAACTGTCGAAAAGGCATCAGGCTGGCTGTGGAACAACCACAATGGGCAATGGAAATCGTGACAATAAACGCTGCAGTACGGAAAACACCAGGAATTTCTAAGTCCACAATACGCTGAGTCTTTTGGTGTACTAGTGGACGGGCTGTGACTGAGGGGCAACAGGCGGTGTATATTATAAGGGGTGTCAGGCACAGAATTTCAGTGACTTGCGCGCAGTGGCTAGACTCATCGGCTTTGCGCAGATGTCTCAGTGTGTGTCCTTAGTTGTGAAATGTGCGATGGAACGAATGGAATAATTTGTCTTCTCTTTGTTACTTTCACAATTGCCTCCATGGCTGGCGGAGTTGTGGATTTTAAAGTTGCTACCATAAGTGAAATGGGTTCATTTTCGATACAAGACAACAGGAGGCTGAGACGCTTGGGAGTCATGACTCAAGTGGGCCCATCCCCCTTAGAATGTGAATGAGTATATCAGGCCGAAACACTTGTTGGATGGGGGGGCTGCTTCTGATGATCAGATTGCTTCCTGTTGTATCGCTCTCTAAAGAGTTTCCTATCATAGTTGCATGGTCAAACCAGTGACGATTGGGAAAAGACCGATTGACTTCTGGAAAGACAGATGACACTGGGAAAGACTAGAAACCGGCAGACCGGGTTAGCACCCCGTAAGCTGTATTCAATTGCTACAGGACCCAAAAATGATAGATGCCCCCAGGATTCACCGAAAGGGGGTGTGTGTGATGAATCCACAGGCACCTCATTGGAATCGACCAGACCCGTTACACGGACTTCAAGCTCTGAACAACGGCTGAAATTTCCATGTGCCTGTGGTAGGGAATTCTCTACTCAGAGAGGAATGAAAATCCACAGAACGAAAAAGGGGTGTGGGAGGTCATCATGGGGAGATCAACAGCGTTCTGTCTCGATGGATAAGACGTTAGAAAAATGCAGCCAGGAGTCAATCCACAGTGCTGAGTACATTCAAGTTGACCTGCCAGATGATGATCTCACACACTTCTTGGACGGGAAGAGATATGCAAACAAGTTTCCACCTGCCAGCGCAAAAGGGCTTTGGGAACAGCTGGATGAAGCCGTGGCAAAAGAGTTGGATAACAACCTGAAGCAGATAACTTTGGAGAAGAAGCTGGAAATCTTAGGCGACATAATATATCTGCACTGTCGCAAAGTGTTCGGAGTGAGGGAGGCAAGGGAAAGTAACCCACAACGAAAAAGTAGAAGACAAATTAAAATAGAAGAAATCAGGAAACAGAAGAAGAATGTCCGAAAACTGTTCAAGAACGCAGTTGCCACAGAGAAGGAAGGGTTATGACAGGTTTGGGAGCACCTGAAAGGCCAACATAGTGCCCTTTGTAGAGCAGAAAAGTTGTGCAGGAAGAGAAGGAAGACTCAAAGGGATAGGGAAAGATTCTTTAGGGAGCCCTTCAAGTTTGCCAAAGAACTGTTTGAGCAGCCATGGTCGGAAGTGCTAAAAATCAGGTAAGAAGACCTGGAAGAACACCATAGAATGACATATTCAGATGGTCGCAAAGATGAGCCACTCAGCAGCATGGCAGGCCTTAAATGGCCAAGTAAGCCAGGAGCTGAATTTAACACCAAGCCCTCAACGGTGCAAGAGGTAGAAAGCATTGTCCAGAAAGCTCGGTGCAAGTCAGCTCCAAGGTCCTAATGGTGTTCCATATGTGGTGTATAAGAGATGCCCTAAGGTGCTCAAACGACTGCTCCGTTTACTGAAGAATGCGTGGAAAATGCAGCTTGTAAGCAAGGAATGGAGAAAGGCAAACAGAGTCTACATCCCGAAGGAACAAAATTCCACAGACATCAGTCAGTTCAGGCCAATCTCACTACTCAATGTGGAAGGGAAGATATTCTTCTCAGTGATGGTGAAAAGACTCACTAATACCTCCTGGCAAATGGGTACATTGACACTACCATTCAGAAAGGAGGTATCCCAGGTACACCAGGATGTCTAGAACATGCCACAATGATCTGGGAAGCAATCCAGAAGGCAAAGTCTGACAGAACAAACCTCCATGTAATCTGGTTGGATCTAGTGAATGCTTATGGATCCGTTCCACACCAGATGTTGTGGCAGGCCCTAGAAATGTATCATGTTCCACAAGAGATTGCAGCAATGCTGAAGCTGTATTTCGCAGGGTTTTCTGTCAGATTTTCAACCAGAGAGTACACAACGAAGTGGATTGTTCTTGAGGTTGGAATTGTGATGGGATGTACCATCTCTCCGATACTATTCGTGATGGCTATGCAGGTAATCCTCAATGCGGCTGAAGGAATGGCTATAGGTCCAAAGCTCGGTGGAATATGTCACATGCCACCGCTCAAAGCATTCATGGATGATACAACAATTCTGACATCAGATGAACATCAGGCCCGGAGGATGTTAGAACGCCTGGATGAACTAGTCAGCTGGTGCAGAATGAGCTTCAAACCCAAGAAGTCGAGAAGCCTATCAGTCAGGAAAGGGAAGATAGCAGAGGTCATATTCATGGTTTCCAACCAAAGAATCCCTACTGTCATTGAGGAACCTGTTAAAAGCCTTGACAGGGTGTACGATGCCTCATTAAAAGACTCGAATGCAGTGCAACAGACAATAGAAATGGCAAACAGAGGACTACAGATCATAGACCAAAGCAGACTCCTGGGAAAGTTCAAACTGTGGTGCCTCCAGTTCATGTTGATACCAAAGTTGTGGCCACTGCTTATATATGAAATAAGCATAAGTACAGTGGAAACTATAGAGCAGAAGGTCAACAAGTTCATGAGGAAATGGCTAGGGGTACCACCAGATCTGTCAGATGTAGCACTGTACTGCAAAAAGTCAAAACTTCTGCTTCCCTTCAAGTCAGTTGTTGAAGAGTACAAAGTTGGAAAGGCAAGGCTGGCAATGATGCTACGCGAGTCAGCTGATGATGTGGTTAAGTCCATTCAGCCCACACTGAAAAAGGGAAAGGAAGTGGAAGAAGCTGTTGATGCTGCCCAAGAGTCACTCAAACTGAGGGAGGTAATCGGATACACGCAAACAAATAGACGGGGATTTGGTCATGAAGACATCCGCTGGTGGTCCAAGGCATCAAGCAGGGAGCGCAGAGACATGGTAGTTCAGGAGATACAAGGAGATGAGAATGATAAGAGGTTGCAAAAACCCGTGCAGCAGGTCCAACAAGGCCAATGAACTACATGGGAAGGAGCCCTGCAGAGGTCCTTGACATGGAATGATATATGGCATATGGCACCTCTTAGGCTCAGCTTCGTTGTTAGATCAATGTATGACCTGCTGCCGTCGGCCACCAACCTTGTGAAATGGGGAAAGTTGGATGATGAGCAGTGCCCCCTGTGCCAGGGGAGGCAGACACTTGAACACGTGCTCTTAGCGTATAAGGTGTCATTAGGGCAGAGGGATACACTTGGCACCATAACAAAGTGCTAAATGAGCTTGCTGCGACAATAGATCTGGCAAGGATGAAGGCGAATAGCAAACCCAGTCCAAGCACCGCAAATACATACTTTCTGAGGGCAGGAAAGTCAGCACACCCCAAACCGTGTAAACCTGGTAGCAGTTTACCATCTCTTCTTGACTGTGCAAACAACTGAGAGATGGCGGTAGACCTACCTGGACGAGGGGCTTATCCAGAGAGTATCAGAAAATCGTGGAGACCGCTGGATATAGTGCTACATTCTTCAGCAACACTTCAGGTCATACTGATTGAACTGACAGTGCCATTTAAATCCAGATTAGATGAGCAGCATTCGTTCAAAGCGGCCAAGTATAGTGATCTGGCTGCAGATCTGAGACATGATGGGTTCACTGCAAAGGACATGGCTGTTGAAGTGGGCGCAAGAGGGCTTATGGCTGCATCTGTGTACGATTTATTGAAACTGCTGGGGCTGAAGGAACAGTCGAGAACAAGGGCACTGAAGAGGCTTAGTGAAACTGCCGAAAAGGCATCAGGCTGGCTGTGGAACAACTGCAATGGGCAATGGAAATCATGATAATAAATGCTGCTTTCGATACATGACAACAGGAGGCTGAGACGCTTGGGAGTCATGACCCAAGTGGGCCCGCCCCCCTTAGAGTGTAAAGGAGTATATCAGGCCAAAACACTTGTCGGACGGGGGGACTGCTTCTGATGATCAGATTGCTTCCTGTTGTATCGCTCTCTAAAGAGTTTCCTATCATCATATATATATATATATATATATATATATATATATATATATATATATATATATATATATATATATATATATATATATATATATATATATATATATATTGTGGTAGTTAGAGGACGATTTGCAGTCAAAGGGAATGAATAAGGAGAATGGAATGGGAAGGTTCAGAGATAGAGTAGAAAAAGGGCATGTGCGAACAATGTTGCGCATGAAAAGGGTGAACGAGAATCCAGTGAAGCACGCTTTTCTCAGCAGCAGTCCAGAAGGCGTGAGTGAGTGTGCAGATGGCACGTATGCAAGGAGCCATGTTGAAGGCAGTATTCAAGTAGTTTAGGTGATGAATATTTCACGGACAAGAAGTAGTTTGGGTAATGATTAACCCGAAATATTGAATAGTGAGAATTCTTGTCTAGAAGGAGAAACGGTGTGAGTTAGTTTTTATTCACAAAGGGAAAAGGTATGTAGAGTGAATATTAATACATATAGACAGTAGTCATATTCTTCAGTGATGAAAGCGAAAGTAACAATCCCGGCGAGGTCCGATTCCATCAATATAACCTGAACACTGAGATGATATGTAACAATGAAGTAGGAAACTGTTAGGAAGAAAGAACAGAAATAGAGACTATAACACCTGAATGATCACTGATGGTTAAAAGGTCAGAAGGTGTAGATTCGATACTGAACGAGAGAGAGTGAGGAAAGAAAGAACTTACACATTGTATATTCGATGATGGACCACATGTGGAGGTCAGAGCAGACAGCAATGATCTTCGCATATGTAAATAAACAGTATTCAAATTACTATGGCGTTATCGCATCACGTGCTGTATGTGTGTGTCTGTTATAATTATACAGCATATCATTGCTAACCACAGAGGTAAAAGAACCTGGGCAGGCAGGTGGCCATACAGAAGAATTGATACAACCATGGATGTATGTATGTATGTATGTGTGTGTGTGTGCGTGCGTGCGTGTCAGGAAGACTTGGTATAAGTTTGTTGATGGCACAGGACATGAAGACTTAGTATAAGTTTGTTGATGGTACAGGACAGGAAGTCTTGGTATAAGTTTGTTGATGGCACAGGACAGGAAGACTTGGTATAAGTTTGTTGATGGCACAGGACAGGAAGACTTGGTATAAGTTTGTTGATGGCACAGGACATGAGGACTTGACTCCTTGGGGAGCTGAAGGGTGATGAACGAATGAATTCCTGAAGTTGTAAAATATGGATGTTTTTTTCTCATTACCGAAATAATATTTTAAATAAAGGTAAATTAATATTACAAATATACTTAAAGAGACTGTATTGTTTTATAGTTTTATATAACGCTAGATTATCCACCTGTTTATACTATCTGTTGAGAAGATTCAAATACCATGAATATAATTAATGTTTTGAATAAACCTGATATGTGACACATCATTTTGAATTGCTGCCGAAAAAAAGTTTTTTTTTTTCTTTAAGTTTCTCACTAAGCTTCCATGGGAGAACATGCCAGATTTGCGCTATGAGAAGGTGACAAGAGTTCCCTCCCTTGCAGCTCTCAAAGTCCTCATTACAATGCAGTTGAGAAGATCAGCCTTCCATTGTGGTGTGGACCCAAACAGTGTTGGTGCTGTGATCCCCCCAGTATCTGATGTAAAAAAATATTTTCCCATGGAGGTGGCTGCACAGTTCAGGAGGTAAGCTGAAGTTGCTTGAGCCAGCAACAGAATTATTTAATTTGATATCTTACTTATTCATTCCTCTTTTACCCTGGCATAGTCCTCAGTCCTTCACAGATTGCCTGTTGTCCTCTCATTTGTTATTGTTGTTGATTAACTAGGGCGTGCTGAGCTTGTCACTCTTTAGCAGTCAATGCCAAGCTGAAGAATTTGCACGTGTTCTACAGCTGTTGAGTGGTGCTGTATAGAGTGTTTGTGATTGTTGGGGAGCTTTGTAATAGCTGTCGTCTTTCTGTGGAGAGTCCTGGGCAAGTGAGCAGCACATGCTGAACTGTCTCATACGGATGGGTACAGTTACACCAGTTAGGCTCATGTGTGGGTTTAATTTAAGTGCATGTTGAGTCTGGTGTGTTCTGTTCATAGTTGGATGATTGTACTCTGCTCCATGCATCGTCGTAGGTTATTAATGTTGTCATTTTTGTTGGGGTGAGCCATTTCTTTATACAAGGCACGTCCAGTAGATGCTTTTACCCATCGGTTCAGCCATTCCTCTTTGAAGTTGTTTTGGAGTATTCATTTGGCTGTCTGCATGTTTGCTGGAGTGTTTGTTTAAACCATGCTTGCTCCTAGTTTTGCTAGCCTGTCTGCTTTATCGTTGCCTGGTATGTTGTGTGCCATTGTATCCACTGGAGAGTGACTCTGATGTTGCATTTTGTTAGCAGGTTGTCAGTTATTTCGGCCAGCTGTATTATTTCTTTATTTTCAGTTTGGATGTATTCTTCTAAAGCCTGAAGTGTTGATTTTGAATTAGTGAAGGTTATGATATCTTAGTGCATGTATATTTCTTGTTTGAATTGGTTGTCTGTTGATGTGAGGGTGGTATTTATTGCTGTAATCTCTGCTTGCTAATACAGAATTCTCTACATGGTTCATATATTTCTAGTGTGCTGCCATTTAGGTATTTCATGTATGCTCCAAGTCTGGCATTTATGGTTGCTTTGAATGCTGAGCCATCTGTGTGTGCATGTACTGCAGTGCTAGGGTAGCTGTCTATAGTCTTTTAAGTGGCTATTTTAAGTATTGTTGGGTTCGTGTCTCTTGTTAGTGTGCTGTCTTTAAGTGTGGTTTTTATTATTGGAAGTTTTAACTCCTGCTTGATAAATGACTGGGTATTGTTCAATTATTTCTCATGTCTGTGGGAGGAGGAGTTGTTCTGCAATTGTTGTTGCTACTTGTAGTGGTGATTTTTGTTTTAGTCTGCTAATGAGCTTCCAGTTTTCAACTGGTTATCTCTTTGGGTGGTCTTTTCTCATTCTTCTATATAGCATTCTGTTGCTTCTAGAACAGCACGTTTATGTTGTAGGTCCATGGGTTCTACGTTTGCATCAATTTCACAAGCAGCTGTTGGTGTGATTCTCATTCCTCTACATATGAACCTTAGGGCTTGGTTTTGGACTTTGTCCAACTCTGCTTGAATGATTTTGCTCATTGCCGACTGCAGCAATAAGGTTGTTGTCCAGGACTGATCGGACCTATCCCAGGTGCAGCTGTCTGAGATTTTATTTTTCTGCTCCCCAGCTGGTGCTTGCAAGATGTTTAACTAGGTTCAGGCATCTACTGGCCTTGTCTTTAATTTTGTGCATGAAGGCTTTGGGGAGTAGCTGTCAAGCTCCACTCATAAGTAAGCTGAATTTTGTTCTCTTGACAGTAGTTGTCCATTGAGTTTTAATTGGTACACCTTCTTGCTTTCCTTGATGCTCCTAGTGAAAGTTGTGCAAATAGTTTTCTGGATGTTTATTTTCAGTTTCCAGAGCCTGCAAATCACAGTTATTGTGGCTATGGCTCTGTTTAGTTTTGCTTGTGCCAGTGTTTGTATTTATCTGCTGTCCAAATGAGCAGGTCATCTGCATACAATGTTTTGATACCTTCAAGAAGGAAGGAATGTCATTTATGAAGATAAGGAAGAGGATGCAACTTAGTGATGACCCTTGTGGCAAACCCTGTCTAGTGTTTTCTGGGATAATTTAGTGCCTTTTCACCCAGTTTTACTGGGGCCTGAAAGGGGAGCAAAGAATAGTAACACTGTACCCTACTATGCATGTCTTAAAAAGTGACTAAGGAGGGCTGGGCATGGGGCTGATTAACCCGTCCTGTAAAAAACTCTTGACCAAAAAACTTCAACAAACATGGACAAGTCAAATACGAATATAAATCAACTCAGCCGCTCAAGTCAGAAGAAAGAACTTGAGCGGATTGCACAGGACAGGAAGACTTGGCATGTGTTTGTTGAAGGCTTATGCTCCTTGGGGAGCTAAAGGGTATTGACTGGTTTGTGCCTTTTACTGTTGGTTGTATTGTTCTATTACTTAGGAAGGCTTTAATCCAGAGATACATTTTTCCATGTATGCCCATTTTTGTCATTTTGGCAAAGAGCCCCTGTCTCCATACTGTGCCGTATGCTTGCTGGAATGCATCTAAAGTTTTTTGTACAAAATGATCTCCATATATTTCCAAATGCAATGAAAGCTCCTCTTGCTTTTTGTATTCTTATTTTGATATCACTGTCTGTCCCTCCAACTTTGTCTATACTGCTACCAAGATATGTGTACAATTCTACATCTTGTATTGGTGTTTCTTCGAGTTCAACCCTGTTATCATTACCTGCATTTATTCTCATTATTTTTGTCTTTTCCCTGTGTATTTTCAGACCCATTTGCAGTGACCTCTCATTGAGTGTTTTCAATTTGTCCTGCAAAAGTCGTGGTAGCATTGACAAGGCCAAAACACATATAATTCCATTGGAATAAACCATATGGAGTCATAAATGTGGTTAGCGGTTTGGCTTTATCAGTTAAAGGGATCTGCCAATATCCCTTGGATAGATCTAGTTTGCTAAAGTATGTAGCCTGGGATAATTGTGATAAGAGATCCTCCAAAACAGGCATAGGCTCAGCATCTGTGAGAGTGACATTGTTGAGATGTCTAAAATCAATGCAGATGCGAAGAGATTTGTCCTTCTTTCTAACTAGAACCATAGGAAAAGCATAGGATGATTCAGAAGGAGAAATTATGCCCATGCGTAGCATTTCCTTAAGTTCACTATCCACCTGAGATCTGTAGTGTAATGGTATAGTATATGGTCTGAGTTTGATAGGGTGATCATCACTCAATGTAATATCATGAGAGATAACATCAGTGCAACCTGGAAGTTCAGTTAGCACATCAGAGAAAGACTCTAAAACAGCAAGAGCCTGTTCTCGATAACCAGAATCTAAATCACCTGATACAGTTACATCTCTCCAAGATTTGGAAGATGTTAAAGGCAGCAGAGAAAAATTAAAAGAAATATCACTCGCTGTAGAATCATCAGATTCCATAACCGCTGACAAAGTTTGTCTAACAGGTTCATCAGAAATACTGTCCAAGATAGGTTCTAACTCTGCAGGGCGCTCCATATACAATTTTAACATATTAATGTGAAATGTTTTAACCTTTAGCACGCTGCATTCTTTTTCACAACCCCCCGTTTTTATAGTGGGAGACTTGTAATGTCTATAGTTTTTGTGTTTCTTGGTCAATTGCTATCATTTTTGGAATTTATGTAAATAAATGAATGATGAATCTGATGATATAAAATTTGTTTGTGTACATGTTAGATGTGATAGGAAGAGAGGAAAGGAAAGATGAAAAAAACGAAAAAAATTTAAAAAAAATAAAAAAAAAATTTTTTTTTAATTTTAAAATTAAAAAAAAAAATTAAAAAAATGACCAACGAACGAAGAGTCATCATCAGTAGCAAAGCAACAAACTCCCTAGCCAGCCGTGACATTCGGCCGTAATCCTATTTTTTTCCGATATTCCTAATCCTAACCCAGAAAATTATACATACTTGAAAGGCCATTTTACTTTCGTTTCCATCTCAGCCATCAAACATATTCTGAGAACCGATTTCAGCGCTTATAAAGACAAAAATTTCATCCCCACCGCATGGCGTCAGAATACAATAAAATTAGAGCGAAATGGCCGCGTGTCTGATGCCGATTCATTTCGATTTAAAAAATTTACAAAAAATAAACGCAGATACACCCATCACTTTTTTAAGATCGGAAACGGAAGCTAACTCTCTTGCAATTAAAATTACAACTTAACATCCGGGGCTGAAAATCACGTGTACACAAGTCATGTGCTAGAAACGATGACAGCCGCAAGGCGACATGTGTCGCCCGCAGCGTGCTACAGGTTAATTTTGCTCCTTATGTCAATGGCATAATCTACATCAGTTTTCTTCTCAACCACTCTAAAAGGGCCATGCCAGGAAATTAGCAGTTTATTTTCCTTGGTCGGAAGAAGTAGCCATACTTGTTCTCCTGGTAAGAATGAACGTAATTTTCGAGATTGGTTGCAGTGCAATCTCGACCTATGCAAAGCATTATGTATCATACTTGATGCATAAGTACATGCATCCACAAGGCATTGTCTGAGGTCAATGACCAGTTCATAGCTGGTGCAGACAGTATTATCCTCCACTGATCCCAACAACAAATCCTTGAGTATGTGCATAGGACCTCTAGGGTTGGCACCATAAACCAACTCAAATGGCGAAAAGCCAGTACTCTCATGGGGCACTTCTCTGTAAGCAAATAAGACCGCTGGCAACATTTGGTCCCAGTCACGAGGACATGTCTCAGTGACTTTGCCTATTAACTGCTTCAATGAACCATTGAGATGCTCACAAACGCCATTGCTTTCCGGATGGTATGGGCTTGTGAACAAATGCTTAATTTCTAACATATTCTCAATATCTTTCATCATCTGAGACATAAATTGAGTACCACGATCTGATAAGATTTCCTGAGGAAAACCTATGCGGCAAAAAATAACGAATAAAGCATCAGCGACAGCTGCTGAGGTGATAGTCTTCAATGGTATGGTCTCCGGCCAATGTGTACATAAGTCTATACACGTTAGGATATATCGATATCCTCTGTCTGACATGACTGACATAGGACCAACCATGTCAACCACAAGCTTGGAGAAAGGCTGTAATGGCACATATTTGACTTGTAAGGGTGCAGCATGATGCTTGCCCCTATATGCTACCTTTTGACAAGTTGTACATGACCTGCAGTATAGCTTTACATCCTTGTTAACACAGGGCCTTTAAAAATTTGAGGTGACACAAAACAGTATGCTTAATCCCCATATGACCATCTAAAAGCAAGTCATGGGCAGTATTCAATACAATAGGTCTAAAACTCTTTGGAATAACTACCTGTCTCCTGACTAAAACATAGTAGTCAAAGCATATAGTCAGTACTGAGTTTTTAAATTCGAACCAGTAATGTGAAGTTTTTGTCTTTTTGACATGTTAGCTCTCTGCTAGAGCAAACAGTGGTTGCAAAGCAACATCTTCACACTGTTTGGCCGCAAACAACTGGGGGAAACATTATGAACATTCTGAAGAGATGCTCTCTCACTAAATGGTATAGCTGGTTCTGCCTTGGATTCAGCGGCATGCTGGGCCCTAGTGACCACAGCGTTAGCCAACATTGGGTGAGATTTAACAAATTTGTGTATCTCCTCTGGAGAGCAATCCTTAATACCTGGTATATTACCAAGGATAACGTCTGATACTGGTCGCTCCAGGACACATGCCCTTACCTTACCTGTAAAGAAAGGTGTGGCAATATCTATTTCAGCCACTGGGTAACACTATACTCCCTCCAAATGTTATGCACTTCACTGTTTTACCAGTGAAGGCAGATTCATTAATTAATGATCTATGGACTCCGACAGTGGTACAGCCAGAATCACGAAGGACACTTACAGTCCTGTTATACAGAAAACCAGTATATAACATGGGGCATCCCACATTCTCACAAGATGACATAGCAGGTAGAGCATGCCCGCAGATCAATCTGGGCTGTGAACCAGTGTTGAGAGCACATCATGGGGCAGGGCAATCCTGATAAAGTTATTTTAGTTAAATCGTTGTGCACCATGATGTTCCTCACCAAAACGCATAGAATTAGAATGAGTAGCTATGACAAAGGGATGTATCTAGGGATGATGAAAAGGAGATTGTGTTCACACAATATAGCATACAGACATGTCAGTATATGTGGCCAAGTCCACTTAACAAAGTGTAGCATAGTCTACTTATAGATGTGTATTTCATGAGTTGGATTTAACTCTAAAGTAAGTTTTAGTATCCGCTGTGTAGATTTTGCTGCAATGGCTATGAAGATAACGAGAGATGACTTCTTGAGAAATTTGAATGTTCCCAAGGTCAGAAGCACCTATTGTGAACATATGTAAGATGTTATGAAGTGATGGAACTGTTTTATTCGGCTGTTAATGACCATAAACATAAGAAATAAGTGGACACAGAACATTATGGATGTGTAAGAAATATAAAGGAACAATGTATTTATGAGTATTGGCAAGGTTGTCAAAATAGTAACAGTATGTGGAAAGGATATATAAGAATACATGAAATCAATTCATACTACTTAGTACCTAACAGTAAATTCAGTGGAGCATGTTATAATTCATGATAGATATATGTGCGTAATAAAAGAAAGTCGTTTGAACCAATATTGTTGAAGAATCTATACAAGAGTTCAGATTCATCATTTGAATTAATCACATCAAATTGAAAGTTCTACACAGTAACGGATACGAATACATATTCAAATGCAAACAATTATATTTGAATGGCTAGGCCAGATTAAACAAGAAATTTGGAAATAAACACTCAAACACAAATAGTAATTCACGAGTAATATTTATTTAGTGAGAAAACATTTGACCACAAAGAAAAAGTGAAATAACTCTAGACATTAATAGAGAAGGATAAATCTGGTTCTTAACAACCAGGTTGGAATAAAGATTTGCACCCATAACAATTTTCATTAAGTGAGCTAACAACACATGCATTGGCATGGTCGGCTCCCTTCTCATCATTCTCCTTTGTAGTTACACATGCATTACCCTTATCATGGTTGCTATTGTCTTGATGCCCACAGTGTTTGTTAGTACTGTTTCCATACTATTTCTTATAAGGTCTATTCCTAGCACATGACCAACATCTGCCATTATTCCTATTACCACTGTAAGATATGTTGTCTTGTGTGGGTCTATGATCCATCCGTTTGTGATGTATTTCCTCACCATGGCTAAAATTGTGTGCCACTGACCATGGTTTGAATAACCATAGTTTCGTCTCTGTGAGAAGTTAGATGGTGACCTCTGCCTTGGGAAGTTATATTTTCCATGGTAGTTGGATCTATGGCCTTGCTTACTCTGCTGTCCACACTCTGTGAATGACATCTCTGACCACCATCTCTATAGTCATCACAAGCCACACATACTGGGAGTGCATCCTTTATAGTTGCTTTGTGAACCTCTTTATCTGGTTTTATTATATTGTCGCCCAAGTATCTCCATTGCCTCAAGGTCTTTCGGTTTTCTTCCTTGAAAAAATGAGGCAAGATCAGTGCTACATGCTGACAACACTTTGTCATGTAACATTAGATCAAGTAAGTTAGTGAAGGTCTTATCAATTCCAGACAACTCTATCCATCTTTTAGAATATAATTTTATGAATGAGATAAATTCACCAAAGTCAGCTTTCCTGCTAGGCAGACAGGAATGAAATTTATCACGGAATCCCACTTCTGTAAGCTGAAATTCACATAGCAATGTCTCCTTGACAACATCATAGTTTTCTCTACTACTGCTGTCCAAAGCAAAATAAGCCTGTAGAGCATCTGCTGTTAAGAAATTGCATAACGTAGAACTCCATTGACCCTTGGGGATCTTCAATGTGCCCACCTTGAGTTCAAATCGTTGTAGGAAGCTGTCTATGCAGTCTCTTTGCTGGTTGAAATATGGCAACCATATTCGGTTTGTGGTCACAGGTGCACTAGAAGATGTCTTTGGAGCATCCAACTCCACATTCCTTAAGGCAACAGCAACATCTACATCTTTCTGAATACACAATTTCTCTATCTCCAAATCAGTTGCTTTCTGTGCAGCTGCAGCAGCTAATCGTAGTTTCTCTATTTCAGTTGCTTTATCTTTCTCCAATTCTTGCTCTGTTTCTAAGGCCACTAATTTTTCCCATTCAGCTTGAATCTTTAATGTTTCTTGTTCAGCGTCTATCTTTAATTTTTCTTGTTCAGCATCTATCTTTAATTTTTCTTGTTCAGTTTCTATCTTTAATTTTTCTAGTACAAGAGCTTGTGCAAAATCTTTTTCTTTCTCATCATGTTCTAACTGAAGACGTTTTAATTCACGTTCATTCTGCCTTTCAATTCTTGCATTATAGCTGTCAAATTGTGCGGTAGCAAAGGTCTCTAGTTTCACTCCTGATTTATTAAATTGAATCCCAATTTCTATGAAGTCCTGAAACGAAGACATAATTTTCTCCCAGAAACCATTTTCTGTTCAAAACATTGTGATATTTGTAATGATGAAAAATACAATGCTCATGGTGCGGGGTAATTTTAAGAGAATATTATTAATTCAGGAACCGTCCTCCCGACGTCCTGTGGTAAGAGTGCATTAGACTAAAGGCTTGACACTCCTTATTACAGTGGCCTGCTGAATACCCTCCAGGGTTCTCCTTGCATCTTCCATTTGAGGAATTATATGATATATTTTAGATATGGCCAGTCACACACAATCTCCCTGGCCCGCACCACAGGTACTCAGTAACAAGGCCTAACTTCTTGGCACGATTCACATATATTTATTAACACAGTACTCCATATTGAGTATGGTATGACATCGTAGCTTTTACTAGCACATGTCTCTACTGTCCTTGATTCTGATACTCTCAGTTTTAATGGAACAGTCAACTTACGTGCCCAAGAATTCCATACACACTGCTAAGACTAATCTGACATTATACAGTTAATGAATGCATAAGGCAGTGATGGTAACACTGGCTAACAAAAAAAATTTTTTTTTTTCTTTCTCTAACATTTCTATGTTTTTCTGGTCAATTTTAATGCGCTGTTTTTAAATCTGCAAACCGTTTTTCTCTATCAGGTCGGGATCTCGAGAAATACGCAATTGAAGTTTTTTAACAACACATACAGTATTATAACATCATTCGTACAAGAAGTATAACAGTTATGTAGGCTTGAATTTCTTTGCAGTCGACTTTCGTCGGTGAATGGCATGTGGTACATCGCGATGAAACATCCAACAATAATCGGCAAGCATGGTCACACTCCACCGTCCTTGATAACGTGACTCCATTACGGCGATATCTTGATGGAATCGTTCTCCATGTTCATCGCTGACTTCGCCAAGGTTGTCAGGGAAAAAGTCAAGATGCGAATCGAGCAAATGGATTTTGAGGGACGTGTTACAGCCCATAATTCTGTATGCATCTATGCACTGCTTAACAATATGCACATAGTCGACAGATTTGTGATTTCCCAGAAAGTTATCGACGATCGATTTGAATGCCATCCATGCGTGAAGTTCACTACCATGTAACAAGTTCTCGAATTGTTTGTCTGCAATAACTTTCCTAATATGAGGTCCTACAAAGATACCTTCCTTTATCTTTGCATCGCTAACTTGCGGAAACTTTTCTCGAAGATAAGTGAAAGCTTTGCTCATTTTATCTAATGCTTTTACGAAATTCTTCATGAGCCCCAACTTTATATGTAACGGTGTTTAAAATGATGCTGTCTTTGTTAACTAATGGCTCGTGTATTACATTTTTATGCCCGAGCTGCATACGATCCCTGATAGGCCACACCTTTCTTGCATAATGTTCCTGTCTGTTGCGGCTGTCCCATTCACATAGGAAGCAACAAAATTTAGTATACCCAGTCTGCATGCCCGTGAGAATTGCAATGACCTTTAGGTCTCCACAAATCCGCCATTGGTAGTCATTGTACTTTATTTTTGCCAAAAGTATAGCCATATTTCATATGAACAGAGTAGGCGACTGGAATTTTGCAACAGCAAATGTCATCATCCATCTCAAAGTATTGAACAAGTTCTCTGTGTCTATGACGAAATTTAGATATCAAAGTATTGGGCGCTAAAAGATTCCATTCTTTGAGTCGCGAACCGAGTAATTCCACTTGTCCTTTGGTAAGAGCGAGATCACGTATTAGATCTGAAAGGTTAATTAAGTGAACACCATCATTCACCGGTATATAATCCGAGTCAGAATTAGTTTCTGAAGCAGGTAAACTATCACTTTCTGATGGTTCATTCACGTCCAACGGATATTGTTCTGGTGGAACTGGGATCGGACACGTGATTGGATCACGAGACACTGGTTTCGAAACCGATTCAATATTTGGATAAACCACAGACTTTCTAGTTTTAAAAGTGAAACCATGGATATTTGTCAAGCAGAAGTAACAATCAGTAGCGTGATTTGTCTTGTTCATGCCATATTACTGGCACTCCAAAAGGCATCGACTTATGCTTCGGCGATTTTCGTAACCAACCTGCCAATGTATTTGCACAAAGTCGAACAAACTGCATTTGGCTTCCAAGATTTATTTGCATCATCAACTTTCGAATCGAAATAAAGTTCATATGCTTTCTTTAGTAATGGTGTAAAGTTTTTCTGGTGAACACGATCGGTAAAATATCCGCACACGTAACAGAACAGATCAGCCGAATTTCTACAACTTCTAGAAGCCATATTTCGCTCAGAATTATTTCAAAATACAGTAACTATTGGAAAAATAGCGTAACATATGTCATGCATCTTTTAGCAGTATAAAAAGTGGAATTATTTTGCATTTTATTAATTTTTAATAAGTTATGTAGTAAAAATGAAACGGAGCACATAACGGTTTCCCAAAAATATATGTATTCACAAATATCTTTAAAACCTGACATGATAGAGATAAACGGATTTCAAATTTGAAATCAGCGCAAAAAACTGACATAAGAACACTTATTCTTATATAAGAAAGAAAAATGTTGTTTGTCAGTGTAATCGATCTTGCAGGTGTAATATAAAGGTGCCCAAAGGCAATTAACACATTCTAACATTAGGTCCTGCTGGACACATTCCATGCATACTGGTCAAACGACACAAGCAGACTGCCGGTTAGAGACGCTAGCTTGTCCCAAATCAAAACTCACGTCTGCTGTCAATTCAGAGCAGAAGACACGACGTCACTTCCTGCAACCACGGGATACCGTGTGTAAACAATATATATCAGGAAGTGATCGAATACAAAACATGATATGATATTTACTCATATCAGCTCACTACATATGTAAGTCCTACAAAACCACCAAGGACATAATTAAAATGTGTTAAATTATGATGATATTGTTAATGAGCACTGCAGCACTCAATACATGTTATAATAAAAGAGAAAAAAAATATACAAAATTTTGCCATGTATATCAATGGGTCCAGACAAATGTACAATGAAAAAATGAAGGCAATGATGTCAATGACAATGATGATGATATATTTGCAAAATACAACACACACAAAACAAATCAAAATCAACTATAATAAGACAACAGAAACAATATTCTATATTAAAATGTAAACAAATAATAACTATTAGACACTACAAATAATTCACAACAAAACCAAACAACTGTCACATTAACAACTAAAGAGAAGAATGTATAGAAAGCACTATTACAACAACTGACAATATGAGACATCTATATGAAATGATAAACAAAAATGAAATGTTCGTGATGCAAAAAAAGGACTATCAGAATAAATGCGTCAAAGTGCTAAAATTCCTTAAATGCAAATCTCACATAAACCTATAGAAGATCACCTTTCATCATGCTACCGAAGATGAATGAGAAAAATGATACCTAAAAAAAAAAATGGCAACACTGAACATATAAAATAGAAAAAGAAGAAAAACAAAATAGCGAAGATGGAGCACGCTATGAAAGCACAAGATGCTGTAAACTGGGTATCACAATCCAGAAGCTTTTAAATAAAACTAAACCTATCTTAAAATGCAGACTAAAATGTTTTGGTCTGAACACAGCGAAAAGCTGTTTACACTGTCTCGCATGAATTATCAAGGCAGCGCTGAGTCAAAAATAGAAATTATAAAGTTCTGTAAACTTGTGTGATAATACGTGGTATGGTCGAACTGTTGTATTTATATCTTAATATTAAGGTCCATAAAGTTTCTTTTATAGATTTATAAATGTTAGTACAACGTATTGGTCCTTGAAAACCTTCAATGTTCTTAGATAGATAGGTACATCGGTTGTCATTAAAATATCCCATGGCAGAAATCAATACGAGCGCGTTTCTTGACCCACATTTCTGGTCATGATCACAGGGCGTGGCTAATTTGCTGCAGTGCGTCAAAATTATTCGTTTGCGCTGTGGCTAGATTTCCCCGGTGGCTTGCCAGAAGGGTCGTTTGCATGAATAAAAAGTTATTGTTATACAGCACAGTTCATCAAAATAGCTTAAAACACGTTGCATTAAAAGTGCATCTGAAAACATATCTAACGTTCTGTCATTTTATAGTTCAATTGATGCAAATGCATTATGGATAAACATAATTAATTGTAATCATAAAAATTTGCGAGGCACAAGGCTTGGCTTCCCATTTGTTGAGAGGTTATATTTTTTATGCTTATTTTTACTTGTAGTTCTTGCACGATTGTTTATCAGTATCCAATGTTGATATGAATTTAATGTCCAGGGTTCTTTCTTTACGTACCTTGCAGACAAACATTAATTTACTTTTGTGCACACATCTCTTTCTCCACCGAAAGTAATAACAGCTGAGTGACAGTTTATAACATTAATAAACATGTTGAACTTCACAATAGACCCATTGATGTGGTCAGGCAATTTGAACACAATCAAGATCGATAATAATAATAATAGTCACTCATTTATATGAACAATCCGTTCAATAGCAAAATATAAAATACAGTTGTATCCTTCCATCTACAGGATATTATACACATGGTTAAATCAGGGTTATACGCACACGCCTATATACACATCTTAACCGCCAGACGGCTGGTGACTGAATGCCCCCGTTATCTCCGCTCCCCGATGCTAAAACTCTCTCTTTTGCACACGCTTCATTAGCCATCCTTTCCCTGCCAGTCTCATCGCGTGACATAGAGTGGTTATTTGACCTGGTAGCAAATCTGTGTTATGGGCCTTCAAACAAACTGCAATTTCTTACTCCCAACAAATACGATGGCCCAGGTAAAAGCGTATATGTGTGTAACCACAGACAAAAGGCATCCCCTGCATGAGAACATAGCTGACATCAAAGGAGCAAGAATAAAGAGGGGGATGTCGTGGATGGCACAGGCGGAGGAGACTATTAAACAAATGACCCCAGTTGAAATTTTATTGAAGGGAGAAGAATGGAGTAAGTCAGATGAGAGCTGGATGAACTACCAGCAAGTCATCATCAGCCTTGAAAGAGAATGCAGAACTTAGGCCAGTGGGAGAGCAGAGCAGAAAGTTGGCCAGCTTTTAAATAAAATTGCTCCAGATGATGATGATGGCATTGTGTACACTGATGGGTCTGTAATCTGTGGTAATAAATGAGGGTAGGGCTTCTCTGCTAGAGTAAAGGACAAAACCGTCGCTGAACATAGTGGGGCTTACATGATAACAACCTCCAGCATGAGAATGGAGATACAGGCTTTTACTGCTGCCTTACGATGGCTGTCTGAGACTTTATTAACAAAGGCAGTTATTGTATCAGACTCACAATCCATGCTTTGAAAGGTCCAAAATGGTTGGCTTTAACATGAATGGAAAAACCTCCATGAAAGCATCGAATCTTCAAGAACTGATATGGATCTACTATCCTGGTCATGCCAGGGTACGTGGCAATGAAAGAGCTGACAGACTAGCTTCAAAAGCACCCATAAAAGGTTCATTGGCCATGGATAAGGAAGAAATACTGAGGGCAATTCATGTTCGTCTATTAGTTAATGACACTGCAATCGATGAATCAAGGCTAAGACTGCTGGAATTTGGCATCAAACATAAGGGATGGATTTATGAGAGGACACATCCACCGTGTATACAACCAGTGTGCCACAGGAACTATTAGCGTACCCTTCTACATTTGCTGTGGGAGACTGAGCACCTATGGGTTTGCCTGGAGTGCAATGACGTCGATTCTGATTAACAATAATAATAACAATCTGTTGTTATCAATGCTTTGTGCTGATGTTCTCTTTTTCTGAGTATTTCTCCGCATGTCTCACAATACATTTTTTACTTGTTGCCAGTGTTCTTCTGTATCTGCTTCATCTTCCAGCTGTACTTGGTATTTGTTGGATCAGGTTCTTCAGCTGGCTTGTTTTTCCTTTAGAATTGGTTTGATATTTTCAGTCAGCCAAGCTTTAGTGAATGTGCTTTCTTTCCATGTTCTGTTGATGAAGTTTAAGAGTATAAGTATATAAACCAGTAAAACGGTATTGAATCAGTTCTACAAATAACGGTTCACATGAAACAAGGGACGTTTTGGGTTTTACCCTTCTTAAGCCACAAACAGGTGACAAAGACAAGAATTACATATAGGTACTAGAAAACATACGATGAGGAGAAACATACACTAAATGAGCAATACAAGCAGATGGGAAAAAAAACACCCACAGTGATGAGCAAAAAAAGAACAATAATAATACAAGAAAATCGTAAAACCTAAAAGAAATAACAAAACAAAAAAGTAAATAATCAATGAAATGAAAAAAAGAATGAACACAACTTTGGAACAAGTAAAAGTTCACTTAGCTAGACCCATAGATGCTTGGAATAAGAAGACCGTAGTAATCTGTCCAAGAAATCTCTAAGGAAGTGACGTATAAGATAGCGACAATTTAAAAAGATACAAAAGGATGCAAAACGAACCAAAACAAAAACATAAGAAGATAGATCGAAAAAACAACGAAAAAAGAAGAATGAAAAAGAGAGAAAAGCTACCAGAATTTATGCAAACTGAGGTTGAACATTAAGGCCTTCAGGAGATAAAATGCCCATTTGAAAAATAAGATGATTCTCCAACGAAAAGCAAGTCTGGTCATCACCGACACATGAAAGGAGGGCAGTGACATGAATATCAGAATTACCTGAATGGTCAGGCCTATTGAAATGAAGGGCCACCGGTAAATGTTTGCCATGATAGATGTCATTCAAGTGCTCACGAAACCTGTCTGCCAAACGCCTGCCAGTTTCACCAATATAGGTAATGCCACACCTCTTGCAGATGATAGCATAAATCAGGTTTCTGGATTCACACGTGAAAGACTCTCTAATGATAAATTTTCCTTTCGGAAAAGTAACTGAGTTTGGAGTACAAACGGACAGTTCTTACATATACGGCGTTGGCACGGTTTAGTACCAAAGTATTAAGGGCTAGTACAAGCATGTCGCAAGCGACTGTGTACAAGAATATCCCTAAAATTCCTATCCCTACAATATGCCACCAAAGGTGTATCACGAAACAACTCTCTGGTATCAGAGTGGAGAATAGGCAGATGTTGAAACAGAATTATCTTCACCCCCAGATAGTGAGGATGGAAAGTTAGAACCAGTTTGAGTCTGTCAGATTGGACAGAACATTTAGTAGTGAGTACCATCTGATGAGTGACGCGTATGATATGATTAAGAGCATCAGATAAAACATGTTCTGGATAAAGACGTCAGTGAAAGAACTCGAGCATCTCTTGAGCTCGCTGATGGAAATCATCGTCATCATGACATAACCGACGCAAACGAAGAAGTTATGAAAAGGGAATGGAATTTTTACAACTAAGAGGATGCGATGAAGTATAAAGAAGGAAACCATGAGCGTCAGTAGCCTTATAATAGACAGACAATGTAATACCAGTAAGGCTAATAGTCACAGTGATATTAAGGAAGTTCACTGAAGTCGTAGAAAGTTTAAGAGTACTGACTTTGCAACTGGTCCTAGGTTTAGTATCATTTCATTGCTAATCTTGTCTAGTCCTGAAGCTTTCTTGGTCTTTAATTTTTGTAGTGCGCTATTCATTTCATGGGTGGTGTACTCAGTTTCAAATAGTGCAATGCTTGCCTTAGTAGTTCTTTGTTATGTTCTTTATTGTTTTTTTCTAGCTGTTTTCTGTGATTTGTCAACTTTTGCATTGTATTTGTTAAACATTTCTGCATGTTTCTTCTTTTTTGTTAGGAAGTTTTCTTCAGATCTTAGTCTTAGTGGTTTTGCATTGCTCTTTCTTCCTTTTCCAACAAGACAATGCAGGAGCTTCCATGCTTTGTGCCTTTCATGTTTTAAGTCCAGGCTGTCACATGTTTTTGTCCATGTCTCTTTCTTTGCTTTCTTAATGTAATATCTTATCTGTGCTGTGAGTTTGTTATAAATTATTTTGTTGGCTCTGGTGGGTTCTTTTTCCACACATTTCTTTGGCTTTGCTTCGCTCTTTAACAATCTTCTCTAGATCTGGAATCCAGAAATTGCTGAAGCGTTTTTGGCTGCATTTTGGTATTGTTATGTTCGCTATTTCAAGTGTAGTCTTTGTGATATTGTTGTATCTATTCTCTACTGTATCTAATATGTTAATGCTGCTGAATCTGCTATCTGAAAGTGTTGCGTATGTTGTCCAGTTAGCCTTTTTGTAGTTCCAATAGGTCTTTCTCTTTTTCTTTTTTTTTCTGTATTTATTTTGTCTATCTATAGTAATTAGTATTTGCCTGTGGTCACTTTCAATACTTTCCTGGACTGTAAGTGCAAGTGTCTGCAATATCAGTCGATACGATGGTGAGATCAGGTCTGCTGGCCATGCCTGGGACTCTGTGCAAAAGAAGGGGTTCTGACCTTGTGCTGTTGAACTAAAGCTGCTGAGCTTCTCGCTCCTTAGCAGTCAATACCAAGTGGAAGACTCCTTGGTATTATCTACACTGTAGATCTACACTTTTCCTGTGGCTTTTCTGCCATTCTGAAATGTGTTGAGTTCAAGCTATGAGCTCCAGTTTCTCCAGCTTGGCTTGCATTTAAAGGACCATCACATCTGGTCCCAAGCTATGAGTAAGAAGTGTGTGGCATACTGTGCATTCCCCACCATCCAAGGGAGCTCTCCAAATATGCAGAGTTAAAACACAACTCTGGTTATGGTTCTCCCAAGGAATTGTCACGTCTTGCATAGAGCCACTTCTTTGCTTCTCCAGCCTACACTGGATCCACAGTGAGATACTTTTGCTTGCAGTCAACCAAGTCAAAGCCAAAGAATTAAGCCTGGAGCTCAAGTGACTTCTCCAAGCTTAGTGTGCAATGCTGGGTTCTCAACTAGTTTCACCACAGGGGGAATCCCTGGAAGTGTGTGGATGATTTCAAGAGTCAGTGAGGATGTAATTAGCCTCACAGACATAGGTTCAATTTCACATTTGTATATTGTAGCATTGTGCATAACTGGTGGTCATATAAGAATGACTGCAGATATGCCTCCATGCATTGACCTTGTTTCTGTTGTAGGATCAGGTTGGATGTGTTGCAGATTTTCTCTACTTCCCTGCCTCTTTTGTGTATTTTTTACATCCCCATGATGGTGAATGGGTGTTGAAGTCTCCAGCTATTATAGGGGCCAAGTCTGTATCACAGACAGGTGGTATGATGTGTCAGCCTTGCAGGTAGTGAGGTTTCCTCTATATGGATCACTCTCCTTGCTTCACTATAGGCCTAGTGAAATACTTTTAATGAAAAGAGCATCTACTGTGGTGTCCACCTCTTGGTTTAGCATAACCTCTCAAGCCCAAAGATCGTTGCATGTGGTGAAGAGCCACACTCTCCTTGACAGTAGTATTGTATTGTGTGTGTATTGTTTACTGTAATTATAGTACTTATATCTTCCGTCCTTAGCCACCGACCGTCAAAGCAGTCAGTGGCCATTACGCCTAGTGGCGTCTTAGGACAACAGCAGATAGGTTTTCTTTGCCATTGTTTCCCATCACGCCTATTGGCATCTTTAGGGCAACGGCAAATCAATCCATTTGCTGTTGTTTCCGTAATCGAAGTGACTGGCAAACGGGTGATCAGCCCGTTGGTAGTACTTATATATAGGTTGTATATTATTTACCGTAATTATAGTATTTATGTATAGTTGGTTGATGTGGTTACTTTAACTATAGTATTTATGTATACTGTAGTTTGCATATTATTTACTGTAACTACAGTACTGTGTTGTATTTGTCTTCTGTAAGTACAATATAAATGTATAGTTCTGGTTGATAATTAATGTATTAATTTAATTAACAATCCTTCTGTTATTGATTTCTGAACATATTTGTTTTTACCAGACATTCCTAAACTGATTAATTTAGTTTTTTTTTTTAACTTTAATGACGAATAATATTCTGTTCAACCTCTGATGGGTTATAATTAGGATGTATAGTGTTCTCAATTCCAAATAAGATGACTAGCTGCCAGTATGGAATGTGGCATCACATCTGTCAAATCTTTGTAAATATGGCAAACCAAAAAGCATCAAAACAAGCAAAAATTAAAAAAACAAAAACAAAAAAACAAATACAAGGTAAAACCAAACTTCTTTTGCATTCATCCTGAAAAGAACATTTGTTACATTGTGTCACAGTTTACAACAAAGCTGCGATAATTGCGCCTTTCAGCCTGACACATCCATCTTCAGCTTGGCGTTTTTGGGACTGAGTTTGCCTTCTCTCTATGATCCCTACTCTCTCAGCCTGACTGCTGTGATGCAACCTGTTTCCAGGACCACCACGTGGAGGTGGAGTAGGGTTTTGGTCAGCTCTGGTTCACTGACCCTGACGCAAGCAGCCAAACTATGGGTCACTAACTGCATTCATCTCCTTTGCTGCATCTTTGTTCCTGTTAAAACCAAACAAAAACACCAAACAAAAATATTATTCAGGGGTAGGAGTATAAAGGTCTGGTGTTTCCATTTAGATATTTAATTGACTTTAACTTGCTATAAATCATATGGATCAGACCCTTACCTAAACTAGTTTTAATGTTCCTACTTCAGGTATAAAGACTGGACCAGTCAGACAGAAAATATTCCAACAGCTGGAGATCTTATGAATTTCATAACAGGCAAATCTCTCTACATGTAAGTAATCATCTTAAATATTGTCATATCTGACTACATGTAAGTAATTATCATTTTTGACAAATCTGTCTACTTGTAAGTAATCAATATGAAATTGGTACAATTGTAAGTAATTATCAGATGTGTACATACAAACTTGTACTTGTACATAATCTTACAATTATCATGACACAATTTCATTCCCTGCAGAACTAAGGACTACAGTTATTGATCACCACTGATTTTATTTTCTTCTTCTCTCATCCTTGGTTGCTGACTGACAAAGCAATCAGTGACTATCATGCCTAGTGGCATCTTGTAAAAAATTTAAAGGATCCCACATGCTGAATGAGGCATATCTGGAATATGGTGTTAGGCCATCGGTAGACATGGGGTGATGGGGTCAGCATAACGCTGGCTGCCTTAACCTTCCCAGAGTTGCTGTGGTACCCAATTCATGAGGTTGGTCAACCCCTGGGCCGTTTGCGATCTAAAAAATCCCACCTCAACAGGGGTTTGAACCAGGACAGCCAAGCTGGGAAGCCAGTGCACTAACCACTGCTCTACTAGCATCTTGTAGGGCAGCAACAAACTCTCTCCTCTTTGCTTGGTTGACAGCCATCCTACATGTGGTGCCCCAGCTTTGGTTCATGCTTAGCATCTCTGCTGCCACAGTTCTTCACCAGGTGGCTTTTAGCCATCCTTGCTTTCACTTTCCTTCTGGAGTCCATAGCATGGCAGTTCTGGTGATGGTTTCAGGGTCTCTTCTGAGAATGTGGCCAACCCATTTCAAATGTCTACCTGCTATGTGGTGCGTGTGTCTTCTTGGTTAGCAGTTCTTGGCTGGTGATGGTGTTTAGCTAATTCAACACTACTGTACAAGATGGAGGAAGGTTCTCTAATAACAAAGAAACAAATGGAATCTTAATTTCATCAGGGTCAAGAAATTGGCATTTTTGATTTTTTACATTTCAGGAGGTTTATGTAGCAGCCCAAAGAGAGCTGAACTAAAAGCAGTATTGTTGCTGACTAATTATTTGTTGTTGAAAATTTCAAGATTGGGCACCTAAAAAATTTGAACAATAGCAGGAAGCAGCAGAAGTGATAAATTATAATACTGATATCTTCAGAATCTGTAAAACAAAACAGAAGCAGATATAAATGAAGTGACTGAAAGCTGGGAGAAATGATGCTGCTGTCAAGATATGATGAGCAATGGAGGACCACATACACACACACACACTATATTGGTGTTGTGGTTGTAAATATTGTCAAAAGAAGTACAGAAGGCACCAGTAGAATGGAAAACAATGGTACACAGAATGATATCAGCAGCATTGAAAAGGAAGATAGAAAATGATCTTTATCCAGTGCTTCCCACCAACTAATGTCAAACTAAGACTAATTTAATCAAAAATGTACACATGATTTCAAAATGTAATGAAGATAGCTATACGTTAACTTTGTTGATTTTGAAAACTATTTTGACAGCATACACAGGGACAGCCTATGGTAAATACTGAGGGCTTTTGGAATTCCCAGCTGCACTGTTACCATTATAAAAAGCCTCTATACTAACTTTACATGCAGTGTTGGGTTGAGCATCATAACTTTCGAGGGGAAGGCAGGAGTATGACAGGGATGCCTCTTATCAACAACTTTATTTTTGACAGTCATAGACTTGGTTATGCACCAGACAACTGAGGGCAGTCCAAGAGGAAATCGATGGACAACGTTTTCTACACTGGAAGACCTGGAATATGCAGATAACATTGCACTACTCACACATTCACATCAACACATCAAAGAAAAAACTGATAGTATAGCCAGCACGTGGGTCTGAACATCAATCTGATAAAGACAGAGGTCATGACACTCATTGTGGGCAACTCTAAGCCAATAACAATAAGGAACCAGAAGCTAGAACAGGCAGGCACATTTACTTACCTAGGATGCATAGTAACACCAGATGCTGGAACAAGCAAGGACATCAACAACAGAATGAATAAAGCAAGAACACCCTTTGCTAGTTTAAAGAACATCTGGAAGTCCTCTCAGTGCAGCACAAACACCAAATTAAGATCATATGAGAGCTGTGTACTTTCTGTGCTTCTCTATGGTGTGCAATGCTGGAGAGTAACAGAAGGAAATGTCAAAATTGTCCTCCTTCCACACAATCTGCGTAAGGAACATTCACCAAATTTTTTGACCAAATACCATCACCAACCAAGAACTACTTATTCAGGGTAACCACGAGGACATGCACACCATCATAGCTGGCAGACACTGGAGTTGGGTTTGCCACGTCCTCAGAAGGGACCCTGATACCATTACAGAAACAGCTATGCTATGGACCCCTGAAAGAAAGCAATAGAGAGATTGACCAAAAACAACTTGGCATAGATCCATGGAGGCCGGGATGCAAAGAATGAACCAGAGTTGGGGCACTGTACGAAGGATGGCCGACGACCGAAAAAAAGTGGAAGCAATTTGTTGCTGCCCTACAAGATGCCACCAGGCATGAGGCCACTGACTGCTTTGATGGTCGGCAGCTAAGGATCAAAGAAGAGGAAGACTAATTGGAAGATGTATGCTCAGGAACATGTGATAAAATTATAGTAATAATTATATTAGGTGGGTTCAGACCCACGAGTGTATACGGGCTGGATGTAATGCCCCATTATTTGAAACAGTGTTCATGGGCTGGACATATTACCCAGTTATATGAAACACAATTGTGTAGTAATTATATATATTGAACATAAGCAGAAGTCGATTTTGAGTGCAGGATAGCATTATGTATTCAGAGGACATATAATGTTGAGTCAAGTAAGAATAATGCTTCGAATACCTTGAATATTTCAAATCAGAAATGATTGTGTAAGGAATGCCTGTAATAACGATAATACAGAGATATGTCAAGCAAATTTATTCATTTCAAGTACATGTTGCATTGAAAATAAAATGAAAAGTCATCAAGTCAAGTCATTGATTCAAATATCTCAGTTTGTCAGTTTCGTTCAAGTTTGAACTAAGTGTGAAGTAATCGAAAAGAGAATGTTACGCCTTCGACCAAATGGTCAGCTCCAAAAACACATAAGGTCAAAGAACTGAAAGTACAGAATTATCAAATGAACCCACAACATAATTGCTTGGGACCAAGTCTCTACACTTATACCCTTCACAGAAAGTAATACAGTAGAACCTCTGTATTTGGATGCACCTGTATTCATAAAATCCAGAATTCGGAAAAAATGTACCGCTATTCGCAAATGTCGCTATATTCGGAACGGCTTGGAAGAAGATTTGATTGGGGAATACAGCTTAATTAAAACAAAATTTTTACCCCTAACACCACCTGTCTAATCCAACCCATGGATCAGCAGGTCATTGCTAACTTTAAAAAACTGTACACAAAATTCCTGTTTCAAAGATGCTTTGATGTGACCAATGCCTCAATTCTTACACTCAAAGATTATTGGAAACATCACTTCAATATCCTCTGTTGTCTGAGGATAATAGATAAAGCATGGGAAGAAGTTTCTTTGAGGACACTGAACTCTGCTTGGAGGAAATTGTGGCCAGATTGTGTGGAAGGCAGAGACTTCAAGGGTTTAGAGTCCGAGGGTGTGGTGGATGAAATTGTGCGAATAGGCACTCACTTGGGATTGGTGAAGACGTAGAAGAGTTGTTGGAGGATCACAAGCAAGAGATCACCACAGAAGACCTGCAAGCCTTGTACAAGGAGCAGCAAGCAGAAACTGTAACCGAGATACTTTCTTCAGATGATGATGACAAAGGAGCCAAGGTTTCCACTGGGGAGATTAATGAATTGCTTTACGATGACAATGGGATTACACACTAAAAAATTTTGAAAAGTAGGGAGAAACAGTCAACACTTGACAAGTTCTTTACCCCAGCAAAGGTGTAGAAAAGGGCCACAACATCTGAAGGGCAGTTACCTGATGTTTTCATGGAAGGTGACTCCCCTTCCAAACAATAATCTCCCTCCTCCACATCACTTCCTCCACACCATTATCACTCTTCGGCAAAGGTAAGGTTCATCCTAAATTTTCAGTTATTTGTACAATATTTCATTATTAACGTTGTTGTCATGAAGTGGATTTATGACTAGAGGTTGTCTTACTATATAGACAAGACCCTAGTGGTAAGAAAGTCTGAGAAGATAGAATTTTGATGAAAATGACAGTGAAAGTGGACCGATGAGACTATTGGCTCAAGGGTGAGAACCTGAATTGACTCTCCCTTGCCACCCGTGACTTCAGAATTGCTATAGCCTCACCCCCTCTGACTACCTTTAAACAAAAGGAGATAAGGTGATACACAAAGACCACAGACACACTATACAGACAACATATATGTACAGTACAGTATAGAGCCAGATCCAGTTAGCAATATATATATATTTATTTACACAATCCAAAATATAAAATTCATCACACAACAAAGAAATAAATATCGTGCACTGTTGCACGGACTTGGAAAACAAAGAACCAATTAACTAGATAGCCACACAAAAAAAACCACATTCACTCTCAGTCACCCTGCTGGGGAACAAAATAGAATGATTAATGATTGAAACCACAATCTAACTGGTGGGTCATCAACTGTAGTCACCACTTCCTAATACTATAATATTTCCTACTGTCTGTGTCCTGCTCACACTGCCTAAATGAATGTTTACACGGCTTCCAACTTGTTAGGCGATATGCGCCGCTAACTAAAACACTGGACTGCTACACTAGTAGACTTCTTATAACATCAATTTCTCAGAGGCTATTCTCTAAGGATATCAAAAGACCCTACGGGTCCCAGCTATCTCCTCTCTCTCTTTCTTTGTTTCAGTGTCTCTCTGACACTCTTGACATCTGCTGATGTGTCTCCATTACGGCTCTTCTCTTGATAACGTTCAGAACCAGGAATGATATCCCTGTCTCCTGCTTCTGATTTCTACACTGAGGACTTGGTTTTCAAGCTCGAGGTACTTGAATCAATTGTAGAAGCCACACAGCTGCTGACCAACTTCTTACTTGTCCCGTAACCCACTCAATGGTTTAGGGACAGACAGCTTTATTATAGCTGTATAAAACTTTAGACCAGTCTCCCAGCCACGTGCTGTTGTCGGAGTGGTATAAGGAGCTAAGAACTCTGGATTATAAGACAAATCCTGTTCCCAGCTCAAGATTGTCTTTGCTACCTGGGACCGTATGGTATTTCTTGCACCTTTTCCAATCTCTTGAGCTATATGCTTCTGAGATGACAACTTGCTGTTGTAAAGGACAGAGGCTGGTTGCCTCTCCTGCAGGCCATGGAAAACTTGCTGTGGAACAAACAACACAACGCTATATAACACGTCACAAGTTACACATCTCAAACACTTAACTCCCTTCTCCCTTTAAATCAATTACAGCTCCCCTTCTCTATTCCCACTATGCACAACGATACAAAATATTTATGCCCCAAAAGGTCAACCTCCCAGGCAATCCCCTCTTTCTCCCATTTCCAAAGTAAACATCAGCTGACCCAGATCTTTTGTTCTGCATGACTAGCCATGTGTCACAACATTTTTTTCCACTGAGGAAATACCTGTCCGAAAATACTTGAGTTACTTTTCTCACTGACCCTTGGTGTACATTTATCAATACAAAATTAAACCTAGGCAGGCTGATACCCGTCTCAGAAAAACGCTTCCCTTATCAAAATAAATCTACATCTCTTGAACATAAAAGGAAAATCCCATATCAGAATTATAGATTACATCTCATGTCTTCTGACTATACAACAATAAAAATGCACAATAACTAACGTACACCAAAATTATGCTAGCGTATTTAGCCTGAAAATAATTTTATCAACAATCGAGGTTAACAATGTATCCCACGTAGTTAAATACACGTTCCTGTGTTCACCATAATGTTAACTTAACTCTCTCTCTTGTGTACCATTCCTGAAATAAAACTCAATACAATAACTGTGCCCACGTGCTTAAAATTACAAAATCCCGCTCCCATTTATATACAGAAGTTATCATTAATCAATGATGAGGGTTTTTCCTACAGTCCTTCTTTAAAAAAAATATTACAGAGCTCACATAAAATGTCTCTAAATCTTTACACACTCCTAGCTATGGCTATTATCATATAAAGAATTCTCTGCCCCTCTGTCTTTAAATACTTATCGAAGATAGTAATTGATGGCATTACAAGTTAACAAAATTTAACTAAAACTTACTGAAGAAAACCTTATACTTAAACCGGTTAGTTTCTATTAGAAGCGAATTACAAGTACCATCACGTAGCGTTTAAAGGATAAGAGAATTATTTAGAGGAAATAATAGATCTGATGTGGAAGATTTGGCTCAAGGAATCCCTGCTGGGTTTTCCCACTTCCGAAGGGTGACGAAGAGGGTAAATTCTCCTAACTCGACAGGTCTGGAAAAGATTGTAAGGAGATATTTGGTCTCTCGCTACCGTCGTCCCCTTCTCAGTTATCTATTATTATTATTCTTTAAATTATATTATATTTTACGAGCCCCCCCCTCCCTTATAAAGGAAGATAAACATAGACAATATTCAACATCTAATGGAAGGAACAAAGCGTGGGGTACAGTATATACACCCAATTGGTTTATTGCAATAAAGTGAATAGATGGTGAATGATAGTATTGTCGATGGAATTAGTGTCTGCTGTATGTATTATGTGTCTCACAATTCACGTGTTTTTCATCATGGATGACTAAACTTTGTGGCATTGATTAGGTGAGTTTCCTTTGTCGTGGACTTAGCTTTTCAGCCCCCGGCTGATAGTGAAGTGTGGTTAGTTCTCCGGTCTCCTGACGTTGCCCCGGTAGGTCTTGAATGGTTCGGATTTGCCTTCTCTGTGCTCGACTCCGTATTCTGCGCTGAGATTGGACTGTCGTGCAAGGCTCCACCATAGACTGAAGACAAATACGACGGCTCCATTAATTTTCTAGCTTTAGAAAGCAGTCTTTCCCTAAGCCGTCCCTCTGCCAGTCATCTCAGATTTTAGTCTCTAACATCATATGTCTAGAGTCTAATCTTGAATTCAAGTTTCTCCTGTCTGTCCTTTATTATATTTCTCTGCCCCAGTGGCAGTATTATAATTCTTTAGACTGATTTATCGTCAGCTTAACCCGATGAATTATTATAAATGTCAGTTAAACCCACCAAATTTATCATAGAAATGTCGGCAACAGTATTCTAGTTCTGTGCCTCTAGCCTAATCGTCATGTCATTATGATGAATTTAACAAATAATTGGACATCCGTGTTTTAGAATTGTCTGACAACATTATCACACACTTCATGTCTGGTCGCATCGTCATATAATTTATAATGAATATATGTCACGGTCGGTCAACATTATCGTTACTATTAATTTCCGTTAGTCTAAACGTCGGGTCGAAAATAATCAAATAATATGGAAATTAATAGCTATATATATATATATATTCCCGTTATACATTATTATGAACATGTACATATCCCGTGGGATCATAAAATATACCCGATCACATGTGGCTGGATGTGATCGTAAAACAAAAATATGAATAAAGTAAACATACCAATCTTGCGTCGATTTTGCAATGTACTACACATTTCATCACATTATATTCTAGCGAGATTTCACTTACCTACTCAAAGATGGACGCTAACCCGCAATTAGACACGTGGCTTCAGTGCTTTTAATGCGAGAATTCGCCGATAATTGGGTTAGACCTAGCTGTCTCAAGGGTTCCGGGCAAGTGAAGATTGCCCGTGTTTGGCGCACTTTTTAGCGGGACATTTCCGCTTGGACACGTGATCCATAGCGTGCATCATGTGACATTAGCGTCAAATAAACGCTCCAATCAATAGCGTTAAAAGTCACGTGGGGTCTTCCTAAAGTGGCATAAACTGGTTTTATCAGCTTAAGCAGTCTTAAATTAAAACAGGTTCCTAGCTACCGAGGTCATTGGTCAACAATGACGTCGTATCTAAAAATAGCGAGGAGAAAATACTGAATACTAGGAGAATTTCCGCAAGTGACACTTCCCGGGACTTTGCGATCATGCATTGAGGATGAGAAAAAAAAACGATGTCACGTAAATAATAAAAAAAAAATGAAGAGAAGATTGGGCAAGTTGTCACACAAGCCCCTCCTCAAGTTTGACGTTCCGTCCAACTCCTCTTGTCCTGTCTTCCTCTTCTTTTCCAGTTTCTCATATCTCCTCGGTTGCGTCCGGATGTCTGCTCAAAAAATCTGCCCCTACGTTGTTCTTCCCAGGTATGTATTCTATGTGAAAGGAATATGGCTGCAACAGGAGTGACCATCTCATAAGCCGGGCATTAAGGTTCTTCGACGCTGCAAGAAATATCAACGGTTGGTGATCACACTGCACCGTGAACTTTTTCCCGTATAAATATGGTTGAAACTTCTGCACAGCCCATATTAGCGACAGACATTCTCGTTCGATGGTAGAGTAGTTCTGTTCAGCAGGGTTCAATTTCCTACTAGCATATGCGATGGGGAATAGAGTTGCAGAAGGTCTATCACTAGGCTGCAGGAGAGTGGCTCCTATCCCTATATTGCTAGCATCTGTTCGCAGCGTAAAGTTCAGAGTTAAGTCAGGCAGTCGCAGAATTGGCCTAGCTGTGAGTTTCTCCTTCAGCAGCGTGTAGGCATTTTCGCACTCCGCTGTCCAGGTTACTTTGTCCGGGTTCCCATTCTTGGTTAATGCGGTCAATGGCGCACTCAGGGTATTAAAATCTTTAATATATCTCTGGTAGAAGCCACATAGAGACACAAATGACCTTACATCCTTTTTAGTCTGGGGTCGTGGGGCCCGCTGTAACTTCTCAATATTACGCGCATCTGGGAACATGCATCCATGCGAGATAGTGTGTCCCAGGAATTCTAGTTGCTCGCAGGCAATTTGACATTTTGTAGGGCGAGCGGTGAGTCCTGTTTCTCTAAGTCTTTCGAAGAGTAGGGAAACTGCGTCCAGGTGCTCCTCAAAGGTGTTCGTGGCAATAAGTATGTCGTCCATGAAATTACTTATCCCAGGGTGGTTCAGGGGTTCCAGTAGCTTCCTCATCATACGAGTAAAGACGCTTGGGGCGTTGCTTAGCCCAAATGGCAATACATTAAACTCGTAATGGCCTTCAGAAGTACTAAATGCTAACATATGTCGAATTTCCTCTTTTACCGGGATCTGGTAGTACCCTTTGCTAAGGTCTATCTTCGAAAAGTATCGTGCTCTACTCAGCTTGGTGAAAAGCTGATTCTGATCCGGTAAGGGCTCCGCTTGAAATTCCGTTACAGCGTTGAGCCTTCGGTAGTCTATGCAGAGGCGATGTTCTCCTGTGGATTTTCTAAGCAACACTACACTCGCACTATAAGGCGACTCTGATTTTGAGATAATATTTTCCTTAAGCAGGTACTCGATTTCCTCACTCAATGCCTTTGCTTTAGCATAAGGAACAGGATAGTTCTTAACTCGTACCGGGGCGAGGTCTGTTAGCTTCATATCAAATTCTATCAGGTTGGTCATGCCAGGTTTATCCGTGAGTGTACTAGTGTGTTTTCTCAACAACTGTTGAACCCGTGCCTGCTGATCCTCCGTTAAAGTTGAACTAATCTGAACATCTTGATGAGTTTCGCACTGACGAAGAGGGTATTCACAGGAGGTCAGGGGTTCTGCCTCAGTTTCCGTCGCAATAGCCAGTGTCAGGAAATGTGCTGGTTCTGCACCTGGTCTTTCATAATATCGCTTCAGCAGGTTTATGTGGTAAATTTTCTGCTTCCCCTTTATGGCAATCTTGTAATTGGTGCGCGACATTTTCTCAACAATTTTATATGGACCTCTCCACCCGATTTGCAATTTATTATTGCTACTGGGCAGGAGTAATAATACCTGTTCTCCTACTTCTAGCTCCCTATCCTTCGCAGTGCGGTTGTAGTAACGCGCATGTTTACGACGGGCACGGCGTACATTTTCCTTTGCCAGTTCCCATCCTGTTTTAAGGCGTTGGGTCAACTCCTTCACGTATTGGGATGCAGAGGTGACCGTCTCATCAGCTTTATCATCTGTCCAAGTACGTAACAGTGCCTCTAAAGGTCCTTTTATAGGTCTACCAAACAGCAATGTGGCAGGAGGCATCCCAGTAGAATTGTGGGGTACTTCGCGGTAAGCAAATAGTGCTGCGGGTAAGTATTGATCCCAGCTCTCTGGTTTTTCCTGCGCAAGTTTCCGAAGGATGGAAATAAGGGTCCCGTTAAACCGCTCCACCTGGCCATTTGCCTGGGGGTGGTAGGGAGAGGTGTGGATATGTCGGGCCTGAAATATCCTAAACACTTCCTCGGTGAGTTTTCCTCGGAATTGGGAACCATTATCTGTCAGGATCTGTGACGGAAACCCTAGCCGAGTAAATATGGTGAGCAGAGCCTCAGCAACATGCTTAGAATCACAGGCGGGCATAGCAATTGCCTCTGCCCACATGGAGCAACAATCCACTAACGTGAGTATATAACTGTTTCTCTTTTTGCTACGAGTAAGTGGACCCACAATATCCACCGCTACTCGTTCGAAGGGTGTGCCCAAGATTGGCATTTCTCCCAGAGTGGCTGGGGCCGTCCAGTGTTTCGGCGCTGTCCTCTGGCACTGCGGGCATGATTTCACATATCTCTGGATATCGGCGTTGATACCTGGCCAATAATAATGACATGAAATACGCTGAATCGTGGCACTTATGCCCATGTGGCCACTAAACGGAAGGGCATGGCCCATTTCTAGGACCTGGGCTCGGTATGCTGATGGAACCACAAGTTGCCCATGTTCCTGTCCTCCATTTCCTGCTTTCCGATGCAACAGCCCATTTTTCTTGTAGAAGTCTCCCTTTTGGAGAGGAGTGTGCGCTCTCGGTAGTTTTTTGTAGCAGGGTGCTAGAGATTGATCCTCCGTTTGTGCCTTTTTTAATTCCTCAGGAAGGATGTTGGGTGGGGATTCCAACTCCGTATTCCGTTTGGCCTGTCCTCTAGTGGTGACAGCCGCCACAACCAGAGGGTGAATGGGTTCTCCCAAGAACACATACCTACACCCTAAGATCAAGGGATAAATAGGGTCGTCCAAGATCGCTGCACGGATTTCCCCAGTCACATATTTTGATTTGACCTTAATCTTGGCTATGGCCAAACGCATAGGTGCTGCACTTTTAGTAGGTCCTTGTATTTCTATAGTGTCTTCTGTCATCTGGTCAGGCTTGACTAGGGATGCACAGACAACTGCGTCGAATGCAAGGCCTGTATCATAAAGGCAGGTCACCTCTTGGTCATTTACGAGGACTGTCTCAACGACCGGGGGATGTCGGGGTTTGTCCAGAGGTTCTCCGGTCCATTTCCCCTTGCGGCACTTTTACGTAAGCAGGCAGCATGATGAGGTGGGTTTTTCCGGTTGCACTCCTGCGTATTGTGGGTGATGGTTCTACAGTGCTTACACCATTTTTCCCCTTGCCTCTGCTGCTGGAAATTAGATCTCTGAGTAGTCTTGTAGTCTGGCTTGTCATGCTTTTTGAAGTTAGTATACGGTGGTTTCACTTGGGGGTCCATGTGTGACTGAGCTGTCTGTCTAGGTACGTAATCTGGTTGTTTCCGTCTGGGTGGTGGATTCTCTGATAGTGCTGCCTGATATCGTTCCGCTAACTGGACTATGGATTCTAAAGTGCTGGCCCCATTCTCTGTCAGGAATCTTCTCATGTCGGAAGTCATGGTGTCCTTCAGTTGTTCGATCATGACCATTTCCTTCAGGCCTTCCCAATCATGAGTAAAATTCCCTAGGGCACCCCACTTCTCCACGTAGGAATCCAGTCTCGCAGCAAACTGAGCAAAGTTCTCTCCGACTTCCCTCCTAGAGTTACGGAACCTCTTCCTATAGGCGTCAGCATGTAGCTCATAACGAACCAATAGTGCCTTTTTCAAAGAGTCGTAGTCATCCTGTAAACCTGGAGGAAGCTTGCTATACACGTCATAAGCAGTTCCTCTAAGCCCTTGCGACAGTTTCAGGTTCCATTTGCTCTTCTCCAAACCAAACGTGGTGGCAAACTTCTCAAATTTGTCGAGATACCTATCGATCGAGTCGGCTTGTTCCGAGAAAGCTTCAAATGGAAACGTCAAAGGTCCCAAAGTTGACATGAGTGAGGATGGCAAAGGTCCGGTGCCCCCTGCGTGCAAGGAAGGCATATCATCTGACCGTGGCGATAGGTTGCCTGAGGAGGTAGATGCGGTCGCACCGGCTACTGGTTCAACTCTTTGAGCTTGTCCCTGCATCTCTAACTGCTTCATCTTCAATGCATGCTCGCGTTCATCTCTCTCGCTTCTTTCTCTAGCGTCTACAGCTTTTATCCTCTCATCTATTTCTGCTAACTTTATTCGCTCTTCTCTTTCAGCTTTCGCTGTTTCTCGAGCGTAATACTTATCAGTCTCGACACTGACATAATTTGCAAGGTCCACCCCACTATAACCTAGATCTCGACCGGCCTCCCCTAGTGCTGCCTTAAGCTTAACTATTTCAGCCATCTTTTGCAGTTAAAGTCCACACTGAGTAAGCTAGTGCTACCTTCCAATAGTATTTCTAGCAACAAGTAAATACTAATTATTTATCCGACTGCTGTAGAATGAAATTACTACAGTTATGGAGACTTAAGGTCTGTAATTCAATGAAATACAAAATCAAGAACTAACTTAATTAAACACAACATATATAAAGGGATTCACCAATCAATGCCTGAATTTCTAGAAAAAATGTTTTCTGTCTTTCTAGAGCTCACTGTGTGAAAATACATGTGTTAAAATGGTATACTGTAATGACTGAATGGATGATACTATCCCAGAGGTATGATAAAATACATAAGTTCAAATCCCGGACCGAGACACCAGTGTCACGTAGCGTTTAAAGGATAAGAGAATTATTTAGAGGAAATAATAGATCTGATGTGGAAGATTTGGCTCAAGGAATCCCTGCTGGGTTTTCCCACTTCCGAAGGGTGACGAAGAGGGTAAATTCTCCTAACTCGACAGGTCTGGAAAAGATTGTAAGGAGATATTTGGTCTCTCGCTACCGTCGTCCCCTTCTCAGTTATCTATTATTATTATTCTTTAAATTATATTATATTTTACGAGCCCCCCCCCCTCCCTTATAAAGGAAGATAAACATAGACAATATTCAACATCTAATGGAAGGAACAAAGCGTGGGGTACAGTATATACACCCAATTGGTTTATTGCAATAAAGTGAATAGATGGTGAATGATAGTATTGTCGATGGAATTAGTGTCTGCTGTATGTATTATGTGTCTCACAATTCACGTGTTTTTCATCATGGATGACTAAACTTTGTGGCATTGATTAGGTGAGTTTCCTTTGTCGTGGACTTAGCTTTTCAGCCCCCGGCTGATAGTGAAGTGTGGTTAGTTCTCCGGTCTCCTGACGTTGCCCCGGTAGGTCTTGAATGGTTCGGATTTGCCTTCTCTGTGCTCGACTCCGTATTCTGCGCTGAGATTGGACTGTCGTGCAAGGCTCCACCATAGACTGAAGACAAATACGACGGCTCCATTAATTTTCTAGCTTTAGAAAGCAGTCTTTCCCTAAGCCGTCCCTCTGCCAGTCATCTCAGATTTTAGTCTCTAACATCATATGTCTAGAGCCTAATCTTGAATTCAAGTTTCTCCTGTCTGTCCTTTATTATATTTCTCTGCCCCAGTGGCAGTATTATAATTCTTTAGACTGATTTATCGTCAGCTTAACCCGATGAATTATTATAAATGTCAGTTAAACCCACCAAATTTATCATAGAAATGTCGGCAACAGTATTCTAGTTCTGTGCCTCTAGCCTAATCGTCATGTCATTATGATGAATTTAACAAATAATTGGACATCCGTGTTTTTAGAATTGTCTGACAACATTATCACACACTTCATGTCTGGTCGCATCGTCATATAATTTATAATGAATATATGTCACGGTCGGTCAACATTATCGTTACTATTAATTTCCGTTAGTCTAAACGTCGGGTCGAAAATAATCAAATAATATGGAAATTAATAGCTATATATATATATATATTCCCGTTATACATTATTATGAACATGTACATATCCCGTGGGATCATAAAATATACCCGATCACATGTGGCTGGATGTGATCGTAAAAACAAAAATATGAATAAAGTAAACATACCAATCTTGCGTCGATTTTGCAATGTACTACACATTTCATCACATTATATTCTAGCGAGATTTCACTTACCTACTCAAAGATGGACGCTAACCCGCAATTAGACACGTGGCTTCAGTGCTTTTAATGCGAGAATTCGCCGATAATTGGGTTAGACCTAGCTGTCTCAAGGGTTCCGGGCAAGTGAAGATTGCCCGTGTTTGGCGCACTTTTAGCGGGACATTTCCGCTTGGACACGTGATCCATAGCGTGCATCATGTGACATTAGCGTCAAATAAACGCTCCAATCAATAGCGTTAAAAGTCACGTGGGGTCTTCCTAAAGTGGCATAAACTGGTTTTATCAGCTTAAGCAGTCTTAAATTAAAACAGGTTCCTAGCTACCGAGGTCATTGGTCAACAATGACGTCGTATCTAAAAATAGCGAGGAGGAAATACTGAATACTAGGAGAATTTCCGCAAGTGACACTTCCCGGGACTTTGCGATCATGCATTGAGGATGAGAAAAAAACGATGTCACGTAAATAATAAAAAAAATGAAGAGAAGATTGGGCAAGTTGTCACAGTCTCTATTAAAAACTTATCGAAGATAGTAATTGATGGCATTACAAGTTAACAAAATTTAACTAAAACTTACTGAAGAAAACCTTATACTTAAACCGGCTAGTTTCTATTAGAAGCGAATTACAAGTACCACGCTAAATAGTTATAGCTTACCCAATAGATCAATTTTCTCACTGAAGAGCAAGTGCTATGACGTAGATTCTCACAGCGGAATATTCTTCGGACAAAAGGGACCCACAATTAATTTCCTCTGGTATTTATTACAGACAATGAGGCCAGATATGCCATCTTTGGCGTTCGTCTCCGGCCAATGTAATCCCCTACAAAATTAAACTACTGAGCCTCCGCCAATAGATTTGAAAGCAACGCGCAGACCGCGTGTCCAAAAAAAATTGCGTCATGATACGTGACGACCGCGATTCTTTTTACTAAAGAAAATGAGATTCCCTGATCGTGATTATCTAGCAAAAAGAACTGGTGAAAAAAAACGAACTGGTGAAAATCTAATATTCTCCCCTGTAGTCTCTATTAAAAACGCAATTATTAACCCTACCGAAAAAGACCAAACTCGATATATTACAACGAGAAGAAGCACTTTGTGCACTCATAGTTTTCAGAGAGAAGAAAACTAGATCAAACTCATATAGTTTTAGAGAGAAGAAGACTGGGACCTGTTGAAAATTAAAATCATAGTAACTCTATCACAGTTGTTACAGTGTTCATGTATGATTTTTTCCTTGTACATGTTATTTTACAAATTTAATTAACCAAAATTCTGACTTAAAAATGGTTTGTGAAGAGTAAATTTTGGGGTCTGAACGAATTAATTCAATTTACATTAGTTCCTATGCAAAATATTGATCCAATATTGAGAAAATTCAATATTCAGAACACTCTCAGGAACCAATTAATTCCGAATATGGAGGTTCTACTGTATAAATTTTAAAAATAAAATAAAATGGTGTGGAATCAGGTTTACAAATTAATGTATGCAGGTAACATGAGATGTTTCGGGGTTGTAACTGTGAATTATGAAGAGTAAGTCCAGGGTTGTAAGATCAGGAAGGGGGGGGGGGGGGGGGTCACGTAGCGTTTAAAGGATAAGAGAATTATTTAGAGGAAATAATAGATCTGATGTGGAAGATTTGGCTCAAGGAATCCCTGCTGGGTTTTCCCACTTCCAAAGGGTGACGAAGAGGGTAAATTCTCCTAACTCGACAGGTCTGGAAAAGATTGTAAGGAGATATTTGGTCTCTCGCTACCGTCGTCCCCTTCTCAGTTATCTATTATTATTATTCTTTAAATTATATTATCTTTTACGAGCCCCCCCTCCCTTATAAAGGAAGATAAACATAGACAATATTCAACATCTAATGGAAGGAACAAAGCGTGGGGTACAGTATATACACCCAATTGGTTTATTGCAATAAAGTGAATAGATGGTGAATGATAGTATTGTCGATGGAATTAGTGTCTGCTGTATGTATTATGTGTCTCACAATTCACGTGTTTTTCATCATGGATGACTAAACTTTGTGGCATTGATTAGGTGAGTTTCCTTTGTCGTGGACTTAGCTTTTCAGCCCCCGGCTGATAGTGAAGTGTGGTTAGTTCTCCGGTCTCCTGACGTTGCCCCGGTAGGTCTTGAATGGTTCGGATTTGCCTTCTCTGTGCTCGACTCCGTATTCTGCGCTGAGATTGGACTGTCGTGCAAGGCTCCACCATAGACTACTCAAAGATGGACGCTAACCCGCAATTAGACACGTGGCTTCAGTGCTTTTAATGCGAGAATTCGCCGATAATTGGGTTAGACCTAGCTGTCTCAAGGGTTCCGGGCAAGTGAAGATTGCTCGTGTTTGGCGCACTTTTAGCGGGACATTTCCGCTTGGACACGTGATCCATAGCGTGCATCATGTGACATTAGCGTCAAATAAACGCTCCAATCAATAGCGTTAAAAGTCACGTGGGGTCTTCCTAAAGTGGCATAAACTGGTTTTATCAGCTTAAGCAGTCTTAAATTAAAACAGGTTCCTAGCTACCGAGGTCATTGGTCAACAATGACGTCGTATCTAAAAATAGCGAGGAGAAAATACTGAATACTAGGAGAATTTCCGCAAGTGACAATTCCCGGGACTTTGCGATCATGCATTGAGGATGAGAAAAAAAAACGATGTCACGTAAAAAATAAAAAAAATGAAGAGAAGATTGGGCAAGTTGTCACACAAGCCCCTCCTCAAGTTTGACGTTCCGTCCAACTCCTCTTGTCCTGTCTTCCTCTTCTTTTCCAGTTTCTCATATCTCCTCGGTTGCGTCCGGATGTCTGCTCAAAAAATCTGCCCCTACGTTGTTCTTCCCAGGTATGTATTCTATGTGAAATGAATATGGCTGCAACAGTAGTGACCATCTCATAAGCCGGGCATTAAGGTTCTTCGACGCTGCAAGAAATATCAACGGTTGGTGATCACACTGCACCGTGAACTTTTTCCCGTATAAATATGGTTGAAACTTCTGCACAGCCCATATTAGCGACAGACATTCTCGTTCGATGGTAGAGTAGTTCTGTTCAGCAGGGTTCAATTTCCTACTAGCATATGCGATGGGGAATAGAGTTGCAGAAGGTCTATCACTAGGCTGCAGGAGAGTGGCTCCTATCCCTATATTGCTAGCATCTGTTCGCAGCGTAAAGTTCAGAGTTAAGTCAGGCAGTCGCAGAATTGGCCTAGCTGTGAGTTTCTCCTTCAGCAGCGTGTAGGCATTTTCGCACTCCGCTGTCCAGGTTACTTTGTCCGGGTTCCCATTCTTGGTTAATGCGGTCAATGGCGCACTCAGGGTATTAAAATCTTTAATATATCTCTGGTAGAAGCCACATAGAGACACAAATGACCTTACATCCTTTTTAGTCTGGGGTCGTGGGGCCCGCTGTAACTTCTCAATATTACGCGCATCTGGGAACATGCATCCATGCGAGATAGTGTGTCCCAGGAATTCTAGTTGCTCGCAGGCAATTTGACATTTTGTAGGGCGAGCGGTGAGTCCTGTTTCTCTAAGTCTTTCGAAGAGTAGGGAAACTGCGTCCAGGTGCTCCTCAAAGGTGTTCGTGGCAATAAGTATGTCGTCCATGAAATTACTTATCCCAGGGTGGTTCAGGGGTTCCAGTAGCTTCCTCATCATACGAGTAAAGACGCTTGGGGCGTTGCTTAGCCCAAATGGCAATACATTAAACTCGTAATGGCCTTCAGAAGTACTAAATGCTAACATATGTCGAATTTCCTCTTTTACCGGGATCTGGTAGTACCCTTTGCTAAGGTCTATCTTCGAAAAGTATCGTGCTCTACTCAGCTTGGTGAAAAGCTGATTCTGATCCGGTAAGGGCTCCGCTTGAAATTCCGTTACAGCGTTGAGCCTTCGGTAGTCTATGCAGAGGCGATGTTCTCCTGTGGATTTTCTAAGCAACACTACACTCGCACTATAAGGCGACTCTGATTTAGAGATAATATTTTCCTTAAGCAGGTACTCGATTTCCTCACTCAATGCCTTTGCTTTAGCATAAGGAACAGGATAGTTCTTAACTCGTACCGGGGCGAGGTCTGTTAGCTTCATATCAAATTCTATCAGGTTGGTCATGCCAGGTTTATCCGTGAGTGTACTAGGGTGTTTTTCTCAACAACTGTTGAACCCGTGCCTGCTGATCCTCCGTTAAAGTTGAACTAATCTGAACATCTTGATGAGTTTCGCACTGACGAAGAGGGTATTCACAGGAGGTCAGGGGTTCTGCCTCAGTTTCCGTCGCAATAGCCAGTGTCAGGAAATGTGCTGGTTCTGCACCTGGTCTTTCATAATATCGCTTCAGCAGGTTTATGTGGTAAATTTTCTGCTTCCCCTTTATGGCAATCTTGTAATTGGTGCGCGACATTTTCTCAACAATTTTATATGGACCTCTCCACCCGATTTGCAATTTATTATTGCTACTGGGCAGGAGTAATAAATACCTGTTCTCCTACTTCTAGCTCCCTATCCTTCGCAGTGCGGTTGTAGTAACGCGCATGTTTACGACGGGCACGGCGTACATTTTCCTTTGCCAGTTCCCATCCTGTTTTAAGGCGTTGGGTCAACTCCTTCACGTATTGGGATGCAGAGGTGACCGTCTCATCAGCTTTATCATCTGTCCAAGTACGTAACAGTGCCTCTAAAGGTCCTTTTATAGGTCTACCAAACAGCAATGTGGCAGGAGGCATCCCAGTAGAATTGTGGGGTACTTCGCGGTAAGCAAATAGTGCTGCGGGTAAGTATTGATCCCAGCTCTCTGGTTTTTCCTGCGCAAGTTTCCGAAGGATGGAAATAAGGGTCCCGTTAAACCGCTCCACCTGGCCATTTGCCTGGGGGTGGTAGGGAGAGGTGTGGATATGTCGGGCCTGAAATATCCTAAACACTTCCTCGGTGAGTTTTCCTCGGAATTGGGAACCATTATCTGTCAGGATCTGTGACGGAAACCCTAGCCGAGTAAATATGGTGAGCAGAGCCTCAGCAACATGCTTAGAATCACAGGCGGGCATAGCAATTGCCTCTGCCCACATGGAGCAACAATCCACTAACGTGAGTATATAACTGTTTCTCTTTTTGCTACGAGTAAGTGGACCCACAATATCCACCGCTACTCGTTCGAAGGGTGTGCCCAAGATTGGCATTTCTCCCAGAGTGGCTGGGGCCGTCCAGTGTTTCGGCGCTGTCCTCTGGCACTGCGGGCATGATTTCACATATCTCTGGATATCGGCGTTGATACCTGGCCAATAATAATGACATGAAATACGCTGAATCGTGGCACTTATGCCCATGTGGCCACTAAACGGAAGGGCATGGCCCATTTCTAGGACCTGGGCTCGGTATGCTGATGGAACCACAAGTTGCCCATGTTCCTGTCCTCCATTTCCTGCTTTCCGATGCAACAGCCCATTTTTCTTGTAGAAGTCTCCCTTTTGGAGAGGAGTGTGCGCTCTCGGTAGTTTTTTGTAGCAGGGTGCTAGAGATTGATCCTCCGTTTGTGCCTTTTTTAATTCCTCAGGAAGGATGTTGGGTGGGGATTCCAACTCCGTATTCCGTTTGGCCTGTCCTCTAGTGGTGACAGCCGCCACAACCAGAGGGTGAATGGGTTCTCCCAAGAACACATACCTACACCCTAAGATCAAGGGATAAATAGGGTCGTCCAAGATCGCTGCACGGATTTCCCCAGTCACATATTTTGATTTGACCTTAATCTTGGCTATGGCCAAACGCATAGGTGCTGCACTTTTAGTAGGTCCTTGTATTTCTATAGTGTCTTCTGTCATCTGGTCAGGCTTGACTAGGGATGCACAGACAACTGCGTCGAATGCAAGGCCTGTATCATAAAGGCAGGTCACCTCTTGGTCATTTACGAGGACTGTCTCAACGACCGGGGGATGTCGGGGTTTGTCCAGAGGTTCTTCCGGTCCATTTCCCCTTGCGGCACTTTTACGTAAGCAGGCAGCATGATGAGGTGGGTTTTTCCGGTTGCACTCCTGCGTATTGTGGGTGATGGTTCTACAGTGCTTACACCATTTTTCCCCTTGCCTCTGCTGCTGGAAATTAGATCTCTGAGTAGTCTTGTAGTCTGGCTTGTCATGCTTTTTGAAGTTAGTATACGGTGGTTTCACTTGGGGGTCCATGTGTGACTGAGCTGTCTGTCTAGGTACGTAATCTGGTTGTTTCCGTCTGGGTGGTGGATTCTCTGATAGTGCTGCCTGATATCGTTCCGCTAACTGGACTATGGATTCTAAAGTGCTGGCCCCATTCTCTGTCAGGAATCTTCTCATGTCGGAAGTCATGGTGTCCTTCAGTTGTTCGATCATGACCATTTCCTTCAGGCCTTCCCAATCATGAGTAAAATTCCCTAGGGCACCCCACTTCTCCACGTAGGAATCCAGTCTCGCAGCAAACTGAGCAAAGTTCTCTCCGACTTCCCTCCTAAAGTTACGGAACCTCTTCCTATAGGCGTCAGCATGTAGCTCATAACGAACCAATAGTGCCTTTTTCAAAGAGTCGTAGTCATCCTGTAAACCTGGAGGAAGCTTGCTATACACGTCATAAGCAGTTCCTCTAAGCCCTTGCGACAGTTTCAGGTTCCATTTGCTCTTCTCCAAACCAAACGTGGTGGCAAACTTCTCAAATTTGTCGAGATACCTATCGATCGAGTCGGCTTGTTCCGAGAAAGCTTCAAATGGAAACGTCAAAGGTCCCAAAGTTGACATGAGTGAGGATGGCAAAGGTCCGGTGCCCCCTGCGTGCAAGGAAGGCATATCATCTGACCGTGGCGATAGGTTGCCTGAGGAGGTAGATGCGGTCGCACCGGCTACTGGTTCAACTCTTTGAGCTTGTCCCTGCATCTCTAACTGCTTCATCTTCAATGCATGCTCGCGTTCATCTCTCTCGCTTCTTTCTCTAGCGTCTACAGCTTTTATCCTCCTCTCATCTATTTCTGCTAACTTTATTCGCTCTTCTCTTTCAGCTTTCGCTGTTTCTCGAGCGTAATACTTATCAGTCTCGACACTGACATAATTTGCAAGGTCCACCCCACTATAACCTAGATCTCGACCGGCCTCCCCTAGTGCTGCCTTAAGCTTAACTATTTCAGCCATCTTTTGCAGTTAAAGTCCACACTGAGTAAGCTAGTGCTACCTTCCAATAGTATTTCTAGCAACAAGTAAATACTAATTATTTATCCGACTGCTGTAGAATGAAATTACTACAGTTATGGAGACTTAAGGTCTGTAATTCAATGAAATACAAAATCAAGAACTAACTTAATTAAACACAACATATATAAAGGGATTCACCAATCAATGCCTGAATTTCTAGAAAAAATGTTTTCTGTCTTTCTAGAGCTCACTGTGTGAAAATACATGTGTTAAAATGGTATACTGTAATGACTGAATGGATGATACTATCCCAGAGGTATGATAAAATACATAAGTTCAAATCCCGGACCGAGACACCAGTGTCACGTAGCGTTTAAAGGATAAGAGAATTATTTAGAGGAAATAATAGATCTGATGTGGAAGATTTGGCTCAAGGAATCCCTGCTGGGTTTTCCCACTTCCGAAGGGTGACGAAGAGGGTAAATTCTCCTAACTCGACAGGTCTGGAAAAGATTGTAAGGAGATATTTGGTCTCTCGCTACCGTCGTCCCCTTCTCAGTTATCTATTATTATTATTCTTTAAATTATATTATATTTTACGAGCCCCCCCTCCCTTATAAAGGAAGATAAACATAGACAATATTCAACATCTAATGGAAGGAACAAAGCGTGGGGTACAGTATATACACCCAATTGGTTTATTGCAATAAAGTGAATAGATGGTGAATGATAGTATTGTCGATGGAATTAGTGTCTGCTGTATGTATTATGTGTCTCACAATTCACGTGTTTTTCATCATGGATGACTAAACTTTGTGGCATTGATTAGGTGAGTTTCCTTTGTCGTGGACTTAGCTTTTCAGCCCCCGGCTGATAGTGAAGTGTGGTTAGTTCTCCGGTCTCCTGACGTTGCCCCGGTAGGTCTTGAATGGTTCGGATTTGCCTTCTCTGTGCTCGACTCCGTATTCTGCGCTGAGATTGGACTGTCGTGCAAGGCTCCACCATAGACTACTCAAAGATGGACGCTAACCCGCAATTAGACACGTGGCTTCAGTGCTTTTAATGCGAGAATTCGCCGATAATTGGGTTAGACCTAGCTGTCTCAAGGGTTCCGGGCAAGTGAAGATTGCTCGTGTTTGGCGCACTTTTAGCGGGACATTTCCGCTTGGACACGTGATCCATAGCGTGCATCATGTGACATTAGCGTCAAATAAACGCTCCAATCAATAGCGTTAAAAGTCACGTGGGGTCTTCCTAAAGTGGCATAAACTGGTTTTATCAGCTTAAGCAGTCTTAAATTAAAACAGGTTCTGGTCAACAATGACGTCGTATCTAAAAATAGCGAGGAGAAAATACTGAATGCTAGGAGAATTTCCGCAAGTGACACTTCCCGGGACTTTGCGATCATGCATTGAGGATGAGAAAAAAAACGATGTCACGTAAATAATAAAAAAAATGAAGAGAAGATTGGGCAAGTTGTCACACAAGCCCCTCCTCAAGTTTGACGTTCCGTCCAACTCCTCTTGTCCTGTCTTCCTCTTCTTTTCCAGTTTCTCATATCTCCTCGGTTGCGTCCGGATGTCTGCTCAAAAAATCTGCCCCTACGTTGTTCTTCCCAGGTATGTATTCTATGTGAAATGAATATGGCTGCAACAGTAGTGACCATCTCATAAGCCGGGCATTAAGGTTCTTCGACGCTGCAAGAAATATCAACGGTTGGTGATCACACTGCACCGTGAACTTTTTCCCGTATAAATATGGTTGAAACTTCTGCACAGCCCATATTAGCGACAGACATTCTCGTTCGATGGTAGAGTAGTTCTGTTCAGCAGGGTTCAATTTCCTACTAGCATATGCGATGGGGAATAGAGTTGCAGAAGGTCTATCACTAGGCTGCAGGAGAGTGGCTCCTATCCCTATATTGCTAGCATCTGTTCGCAGCGTAAAGTTCAGAGTTAAGTCAGGCAGTCGCAGAATTGGCCTAGCTGTGAGTTTCTCCTTCAGCAGCGTGTAGGCATTTTCGCACTCCGCTGTCCAGGTTACTTTGTCCGGGTTCCCATTCTTGGTTAATGCGGTCAATGGCGCACTCAGGGTATTAAAATCTTTAATATATCTCTGGTAGAAGCCACATAGAGACACAAATGACCTTACATCCTTTTTAGTCTGGGGTCGTGGGGCCCGCTGTAACTTCTCAATATTACGCGCATCTGGGAACATGCATCCATGCGAGATAGTGTGTCCCAGGAATTCTAGTTGCTCGCAGGCAATTTGACATTTTGTAGGGCGAGCGGTGAGTCCTGTTTCTCTAAGTCTTTCGAAGAGTAGGGAAACTGCGTCCAGGTGCTCCTCAAAGGTGTTCGTGGCAATAAGTATGTCGTCCATGAAATTACTTATCCCAGGGTGGTTCAGGGGTTCCAGTAGCTTCCTCATCATACGAGTAAAGACGCTTGGGGCGTTGCTTAGCCCAAATGGCAATACATTAAACTCGTAATGGCCTTCAGAAGTACTAAATGCTAACATATGTCGAATTTCCTCTTTTACCGGGATCTGGTAGTACCCTTTGCTAAGGTCTATCTTCGAAAAGTATCGTGCTCTACTCAGCTTGGTGAAAAGCTGATTCTGATCCGGTAAGGGCTCCGCTTGAAATTCCGTTACAGCGTTGAGCCTTCGGTAGTCTATGCAGAGGCGATGTTCTCCTGTGGATTTTCTAAGCAACACTACACTCGCACTATAAGGCGACTCTGATTTTGAGATAATATTTTCCTTAAGCAGGTACTCGATTTCCTCACTCAATGCCTTTGCTTTAGCATAAGGAACAGGATAGTTCTTAACTCGTACCGGGGCGAGGTCTGTTAGCTTCATATCAAATTCTATCAGGTTGGTCATGCCAGGTTTATCCGTGAGTGTACTAGTGTGTTTTCTCAACAACTGTTGAACCCGTGCCTGCTGATCCTCCGTTAAAGTTGAACTAATCTGAACATCTTGATGAGTTTCGCACTGACGAAGAGGGTATTCACAGGAGGTCAGGGGTTCTGCCTCAGTTTCCGTCGCAATAGCCAGTGTCAGGAAATGTGCTGGTTCTGCACCTGGTCTTTCATAATATCGCTTCAGCAGGTTTATGTGGTAAATTTTCTGCTTCCCCTTTATGGCAATCTTGTAATTGGTGCGCGACATTTTCTCAACAATTTTATATGGACCTCTCCACCCGATTTGCAATTTATTATTGCTACTGGGCAGGAGTAATAATACCTGTTCTCCTACTTCTAGCTCCCTATCCTTCGCAGTGCGGTTGTAGTAACGCGCATGTTTACGACGGGCACGGCGTACATTTTCCTTTGCCAGTTCCCATCCTGTTTTAAGGCGTTGGGTCAACTCCTTCACGTATTGGGATGCAGAGGTGACCGTCTCATCAGCTTTATCATCTGTCCAAGTACGTAACAGTGCCTCTAAAGGTCCTTTTATAGGTCTACCAAACAGCAATGTGGCAGGAGGCATCCCAGTAGAATTGTGGGGTACTTCGCGGTAAGCAAATAGTGCTGCGGGTAAGTATTGATCCCAGCTCTCTGGTTTTTCCTGCGCAAGTTTCCGAAGGATGGAAATAAGGGTCCCGTTAAACCGCTCCACCTGGCCATTTGCCTGGGGGTGGTAGGGAGAGGTGTGGATATGTCGGGCCTGAAATATCCTAAACACTTCCTCGGTGAGTTTTCCTCGGAATTGGGAACCATTATCTGTCAGGATCTGTGACGGAAACCCTAGCCGAGTAAATATGGTGAGCAGAGCCTCAGCAACATGCTTAGAATCACAGGCGGGCATAGCAATTGCCTCTGCCCACATGGAGCAACAATCCACTAACGTGAGTATATAACTGTTTCTCTTTTTGCTACGAGTAAGTGGACCCACAATATCCACCGCTACTCGTTCGAAGGGTGTGCCCAAGATTGGCATTTCTCCCAGAGTGGCTGGGGCCGTCCAGTGTTTCGGCGCTGTCCTCTGGCACTGCGGGCATGATTTCACATATCTCTGGATATCGGCGTTGATACCTGGCCAATAATAATGACATGAAATACGCTGAATCGTGGCACTTATGCCCATGTGGCCACTAAACGGAAGGGCATGGCCCATTTCTAGGACCTGGGCTCGGTATGCTGATGGAACCACAAGTTGCCCATGTTCCTGTCCTCCATTTCCTGCTTTCCGATGCAACAGCCCATTTTTCTTGTAGAAGTCTCCCTTTTGGAGAGGAGTGTGCGCTCTCGGTAGTTTTTTGTAGCAGGGTGCTAGAGATTGATCCTCCGTTTGTGCCTTTTTTAATTCCTCAGGAAGGATGTTGGGTGGGGATTCCAACTCCGTATTCCGTTTGGCCTGTCCTCTAGTGGTGACAGCCGCCACAACCAGAGGGTGAATGGGTTCTCCCAAGAACACATACCTACACCCTAAGATCAAGGGATAAATAGGGTCGTCCAAGATCGCTGCACGGATTTCCCCAGTCACATATTTTGATTTGACCTTAATCTTGGCTATGGCCAAACGCATAGGTGCTGCACTTTTAGTAGGTCCTTGTATTTCTATAGTGTCTTCTGTCATCTGGTCAGGCTTGACTAGGGATGCACAGACAACTGCGTCGAATGCAAGGCCTGTATCATAAAGGCAGGTCACCTCTTGGTCATTTACGAGGACTGTCTCAACGACCGGGGGATGTCGGGGTTTGTCCAGAGGTTCTTCCGGTCCATTTCCCCTTGCGGCACTTTTACGTAAGCAGGCAGCATGATGAGGTGGGTTTTTCCGGTTGCACTCCTGCGTATTGTGGGTGATGGTTCTACAGTGCTTACACCATTTTTCCCCTTGCCTCTGCTGCTGGAAATTAGATCTCTGAGTAGTCTTGTAGTCTGGCTTGTCATGCTTTTTGAAGTTAGTATACGGTGGTTTCACTTGGGGGTCCATGTGTGACTGAGCTGTCTGTCTAGGTACGTAATCTGGTTGTTTCCGTCTGGGTGGTGGATTCTCTGATAGTGCTGCCTGATATCGTTCCGCTAACTGGACTATGGATTCTAAAGTGCTGGCCCCATTCTCTGTCAGGAATCTTCTCATGTCGGAAGTCATGGTGTCCTTCAGTTGTTCGATCATGACCATTTCCTTCAGGCCTTCCCAATCATGAGTAAAATTCCCTAGGGCACCCCACTTCTCCACGTAGGAATCCAGTCTCGCAGCAAACTGAGCAAAGTTCTCTCCGACTTCCCTCCTAGAGTTACGGAACCTCTTCCTATAGGCGTCAGCATGTAGCTCATAACGAACCAATAGTGCCTTTTTCAAAGAGTCGTAGTCATCCTGTAAACCTGGAGGAAGCTTGCTATACACGTCATAAGCAGTTCCTCTAAGCCCTTGCGACAGTTTCAGGTTCCATTTGCTCTTCTCCAAACCAAACGTGGTGGCAAACTTCTCAAATTTGTCCAGATACCTATCGATCGAGTCGGCTTGTTCCGAGAAAGCTTCGAATGGAAACGTCAAAGGTCCCAAAGTTGACATGAGTGAGGATGGCAAAGGTCCTGTGCCCCCTGCGTGCAAGGAAGGCATATCATCTGACCGTGGCGATAGGTTGCCTGAGGAGGTAGATGCGGTCGCACCGGCTACTGGTTCAACTCTTTGAGCTTGTCCCTGCATCTCTAACTGCTTCATCTTCAATGCATGCTCGCGTTCATCTCTCTCGCTTCTTTCTCTAGCGTCTACAGCTTTTATCCTCTCATCTATTTCTGCTAACTTTATTCGCTCTTCTCTTTCAGCTTTCGCTGTTTCTCGAGCGTAATACTTATCAGTCTCGACACTGACATAATTTGCAAGGTCCACCCCACTATAACCTAGATCTCGACCGGCCTCCCCTAGTGCTGCCTTAAGCTTAACTATTTCAGCCATCTTTTGCAGTTAAAGTCCACACTGAGTAAGCTAGTGCTACCTTCCAATAGTATTTCTAGCAACAAGTAAATACTAATTATTTATCCGACTGCTGTAGAATGAAATTACTACAGTTATGGAGACTTAAGGTCTGTAATTCAATGAAATACAAAATCAAGAACTAACTTAATTAAACACAACATATATAAAGGGATTCACCAATCAATGCCTGAATTTCTAGAAAAAATGTTTTCTGTCTTTCTAGAGCTCACTGTGTGAAAATACATGTGTTAAAATGGTATACTGTAATGACTGAATGGATGATACTATCCCAGAGGTATGATAAAATACATAAGTTCAAATCCCGGACCGAGACACCAGTGTCACGTAGCGTTTAAAGGATAAGAGAATTATTTAGAGGAAATAATAGATCTGATGTGGAAGATTTGGCTCAAGGAATCCCTGCTGGGTTTTCCCACTTCCAAAGGGTGACGAAGAGGGTAAATTCTCCTAACTCGACAGGTCTGGAAAAGATTGTAAGGAGATATTTGGTCTCTCGCTACCGTCGTCCCCTTCTCAGTTATCTATTATTATTATTCTTTAAATTATATTATATTTTACGAGCCCCCCCTCCCTTATAAAGGAAGATAAACATAGACAATATTCAACATCTAATGGAAGGAACAAAGCGTGGGGTACAGTATATACACCCAATTGGTTTATTGCAATAAAGTGAATAGATGGTGAATGATAGTATTGTCGATGGAATTAGTGTCTGCTGTATGTATTATGTGTCTCACAATTCACGTGTTTTTCATCATGGATGACTAAACTTTGTGGCATTGATTAGGTGAGTTTCCTTTGTCGTGGACTTAGCTTTTCAGCCCCCGGCTGATAGTGAAGTGTGGTTAGTTCTCCGGTCTCCTGACGTTGCCCCGGTAGGTCTTGAATGGTTCGGATTTGCCTTCTCTGTGCTCGACTCCGTATTCTGCGCTGAGATTGGACTGTCGTGCAAGGCTCCACCATAGACTACTCAAAGATGGACGCTAACCCGCAATTAGACACGTGGCTTCAGTGCTTTTAATGCGAGAATTCGCCGATAATTGGGTTAGACCTAGCTGTCTCAAGGGTTCCGGGCAAGTGAAGATTGCTCGTGTTTGGCGCACTTTTAGCGGGACATTTCCGCTTGGACACGTGATCCATAGCGTGCATCATGTGACATTAGCGTCAAATAAACGCTCCAATCAATAGCGTTAAAAGTCACGTGGGGTCTTCCTAAAGTGGCATAAACTGGTTTTATCAGCTTAAGCAGTCTTAAATTAAAACAGGTTCCTAGCTACCGAGGTCATTGGTCAACAATGACGTCGTATCTAAAAATAGCGAGGAGAAAATACTGAATACTAGGAGAATTTCCGCAAGTGACACTTCCCGGGACTTTGCGATCATGCATTGAGGATGAGAAAAAAACGATGTCACGTAAATAATAAAAAAAATGAAGAGAAGATTGGGCTTTCACAATCAGTTGGTACAAACTGTTCTCTTCTTTCTTTTTGTCTCTCCTCATCATCAGGTGCCATCTTAAAATCAAAAGTCTACAGCAGTGTCTCTAATGTCTTCTGTCTCTTTGTCTTAATGGTGCACTCTGATGGACTCTTTCCTGTCCATCTTATGATGTTATCCTTCCACTTATAGCACTGTTTTCCTCTTTTTTTTTCCTCTATAGTATGCTAATTCTGTTTCTCAGGGTTCCTTAGAGAAAGTCAGAGTTAATCTCAGTTGTATTTTTTTTTATCTTTCTTATCTACTTTTCTTCACATTCACTATTTTGTCCATTGATGCTAGTGTAACAGTTTTCCTTACCTGCACTTACCTGTTCAACTTATTTATGATACTTATGGTATGGACAAATGAAAATCAGTCAACAAAGAGAATGTATAATATGATCAAAGAGTGAAATATTTATCCTTCTTTTTGATCTCACTTATTATATTTATTAATTCCAGCTACCTTGGACATAGGGAAGGATTCCAGTATGTGCCAGGTGAGGTTCTACAGAGGTTTCATGGGAAGGCTGTTGCTATTGTTATGGGCTGTAAAAGTGCTGAATTGAGATGTATGGGAAAACTTGAAGGCTATGGAGGACCTTTGTGTTTTCTCTTGGCAGGATGGTGAGTTTTGTTTTTATTTCCATGAGTGATTCATTTACATGTACGTAGTTTCTTGATTTAAAGCTGTCATTTGTTGCACTCAGAAATCTTTTCTTGTTCTGTTTTGGGTAAGGGTAAGGTAAAGGATCCCGTTACGTGCTCATTGAGGAATATTAGGATATGGTGTTGGCCCATATTTTCTTGACCATCTGCAAACTAGGGTTGATGTGGTCAGCAACATGCCGACCACCTGAACCTTCCTAGAGTTGCTCTGGTACCTGTTGTGTGTCTTTATATTATTATTATTATTCTGAGTACATGTCTTGTTACTCTGGCCAAGACCACATAGGGGTAGAAATGGCAGACAACGCACACAGCAGTTTAACTCGAATAGTTACTGTCACCACAAAGGCCAAGTGGACAAATCAATACACTGTTTATTTTACTCAACGTTGCTCCACATAGGTAATCTTGAAATCCATATATCTTATGGCATCACATATACAGTCATCAGTATAGTTCTGTACCGTCTGTAGCTAGAACACTGTCCTCAACAGATTTACACATTTTTAATTTAGTTCAAACTCACGTTCTTCACAGAAATCATAATTCCTTTCACAAATATACGTACTAGCATCATCTCACGGAGGTATATGGATGATCTAGTGATGGAACATCATAGGAATATATCACGAAATAATATAATTCTCAGGAGCTCAGAGACATACGTCCACCTGCCTCAATGAAATACATGGAAGAACCTAGCAGACGACCGCTTACTTTTGCTGGTACCAACTTTTAACGTCTGCAACTGCACCCTGAGGCAATGACATAACTTCCTGTTACCAAGGACTACCAATAATAAACGAACATGAATGCTAGTCGAACCAGTTAATAACATCAACAGACATGTTATGAATTTTAATCATAACATTATTTTCCCCTCCCCCCCCCCCCCTTCCCCCCCCCCCCCCCCCCCCCCCCCCCCATAAAATAATGGAAATGAAGTTTTCACTATTTCTGTGGTGTGAGTATAACATCACTAAAGTGAAAGATGGTATCATCAAACTTCACTGTGTGTATGAACTAGCATAGAACCCAGGTTTGTGCCACAGAGTAAGCAATTAAACACTCAACGTATGGACATTAGCAAAGAATACTAAAGCCATCGACTACAAAGGACATAAATCATTTTAACAATAATGTGAGGTGGCTATCACTAAAAACACCCAACATGTTAAAAAATGATGATAGCAATCCATGCACTCTCATACCTCTCACCGTCCAATAACACCTATTTGTCAAGTCCAGTACCAGTAGTCAATTAATCTCATATTAATCAATAGTCATAATGCAAAGCATTAAAATTAATACAAATATGTAATAGAAACAATAGATGAAATGAGGCAGACAATCAACTAAGAAATTGACTGAATGCAACCTTATCCGTTAAAAGATTAAAAGTATGTGTACCTATAAAGTACATGTCAACAACATAACAAAGTGATGTTTAAGAGAACAAATATTATCTTGTATCTAACACAATTGTGTGAGCAATAGTTAATACTATGCCTGTGTGTTGTACAAATTGATAAATGTATGACATATTAGCCATTTATTGATTCAAATATAGTGTGAGTGTGAAAATGATTTGTATCAAAGATCAAACCAAGTCTGGCGAATTAACATTAAATAACACTCAATTTTAAGAACAGTAGTTTTCATGTGTAGTGTAATGGCATTCTACTCATTAATAAATCAACACACAAAGTTCCTTGAAGTATGTCCAAATAAATTATTGTCACCATCCATGCAATAATATGTTCGTACGAATCCAAATGTTAATATCTAAAGAAATTGCAAATCGAAAAATCGCCAGACAGGAAATTTTTTTTATTTCCCCTGATTATGCGAGTCATCATAGAGTTATGTCCCTTCATCTGTAGATGTCGGTATTCCAATTTAAAAAATGACAATACATGTCCGTATGAAATGTCTTGAAATGACAACATTTTCATCATTCCACATAATGTGTGTTCGTAAGTTTGTAGATCGAATATGAGCACTGTCATTAACACATTAACTACCAAATTGAAAAACACACTGTGGCCGAATTAAATTTTTCCCCATTTTCATCCTGTAGGTGTTTGCACAAAGTAAGCTGTAGTTTTCGTAATTGTTTACAGATTTTTATGAATTACACGTCATTTTAAAGATAAATGAATGTACTATTACAATAAACACCAGTTGTAACTCTAATAGAGGTTGTTGCTATTTAACGGCCCTCCGATCGCCAAGGGCTTGCAATATTTTCACAATTATAACTGCTTGCGCCCCATCTCTATCAAAATCACAATTTCAATCAATGTGCACACCGTTTTCACTCTTGTCCTCGTTGCTAGATCTATCAGTCAATTGTTGAAACACGTTTCTATCCTATTTAGCCGTTAGACAAGATGTACACACATTTTTTTGTAGTCCCATCACTAGTTGCCACAGTAAACAGTTTTACACGATTTGGTACCTAACCCAAAACGCTGAAAAATATGAACATAATATCAATTTTTCAGTGTTCTACAACAACCATGCTTTGGGATCTCGCTGTCTTGAGATAGGACAGCGCTTTTTGATCTGTCTCCAAAGTGAATCTTGCTCCCATAAGATAACGTTGAAGTTTGGCAAAGCAAAAAACAATCACCAACAGCTTCCTCTCAACAATGGGGTACTTCTGCTCTGGTGGAGTCAATTTCCTACTGACATATAGGATTGGATGCATACAACCTTCAAACTCCTGCATAAGCGTTCCTCCGATTCCTGATCCAGAGGCGTCAACTCAGGGTAAAAGGAAATTGAGCGTCAGGTAATCTCAAAATTGGTGCTTTGTAGAAACAGATTTTCAATATATTTAAAGAAACATCACACGCATGGGACCAGACAATTTTGTTTGGCAAGTTCTTTCTTAACAACAAAGACAGAACTGAGGTAATTTCAAAAAAATTAGGCAAGAATTTTCTATAGAAACTCACTAAGCCTAACAGACTGCGAACCTGTTTCTTAGTTCTAGGAATTTCAAGATTTTAGATATAGTTGAATCTTCAGGTTTAAGAAAACGACCTCCTACCTTATGACCAAGAAAAGAAATTTTAGTGAATCCTATTCTTGTTTTAGAAGGTCTAGCAGTAAGATTATGAAGATGCAAGGTATTCAGCAACGACTGAATTCCAAGAACATGTTCTTCCCAAGATTGATGAAACAGACAAATATCATCAATATAAGTAATTAAAATCCTCATGGTCATAGAAAAGTTTGCGCATCATACGAACAAAGGTAGCAGGAGCATTAACGAGACCGAACAACGTAAAATTAAATTGAAACAATCATAGAGGTGTAGCGAAAGCTGTATAAGGTTTAGCTTTGTCTGATAATGGCACCTGCCAATAGCCTTTTGACAAGTCAAATTTTGTAAAGAAAGTAGCTGTAGCTAATCTATCTAGAAGAGAATCTAACAACGGTAATGGTTAAGCATCTTGGATAGTGACGGAATTTAAGCGCCTGAAATCTATGCAAATCCAAATGGATTTGTCTTTCTTCCTAATTAAAACCATAGGAAAACTGTATGGAGAATGTGATGGAACAATTATATTTAACTTTATCATCTCTTTTATTTTTTCCTGTACCTGTGATTGCAAATGAATAGGTATAGGATATGGTTTCAGTTTGATAGGTCTGAAATCTGCCCGCAGGATATCATGTTGAATGATACCTGTATGCCCAGGAACATCCGTGAGCACATCAGAAAAAGATTGTAGTAACTGAGAAATCTGCTCCTTCTGATAAGAAGCAAGAGTTGGCACAATAGAAATATATTTCCAACTCTCCATAGACAAAAGAGGTAAATTTTTTAAAGACAAAAGTGGTTCAGTACCATCAGGTAAGTCAGACAACTCTTCCTGTATAATCGCTAAAGAAGAGCGACAATCAACAGATTCGTTGATAGCTTCAAAGACTGGTTTAAGATGTGGAGGACGAGAATGAAATTGCTGTAGCATGTTGATATGAAAGGTTTTTTCCTTTCCATTGATAGACAAAATATAGTCAACATCTGACAATTTCTCAATAATCGTATAAGGTCCTCTCCATGAAACCAGTAATTTATTGTCTTTATTTGGTAGTAACACATAGGCCTCATCACCTGGCCATAATTGGCGTAGTTTTCTGTTTTGACTCACAAACAACCAAGCCTTCAATTTCACCTTTTCTGACGCCTCCACTACTATTTTGCATGCATCGATAATTTTTTTCCTCACATTAACAACATATTGGTAAGAGGTTTGGACATCTTCATTCATGTCAGCTCCAACCAACAATTGTTTTAAAATGGACATAGGTCCTCTAGGTTTAGCACCAAAGATTAACTCAAATGGCTCAAACCCGGTATGTTTGTTGGGTATTTCCCTATATGCAAACAATACTGCAGGTAATACTCTATCTCAATCTTGTGGATATTTAATAGTAACTTTACACAACATCTACTTCAAACAACAGCTGAGCCTTTCAATTTTACCATTTGAAGAAGCTTGATAGATTGAGCTAAGAGAACAGTTTATATCAAACTCTTTCATCACCTGTTTCATTACATCAGAGACGAATTGAGTTCCCCGATCTGACAGAATGTTTTCAGGAAAACCCAATCTACTAAGAATTAAAAATAGCACATCAGCTACCTCAAAAGTCAATATAGACTTAAGAGGAATAGCCTCTGGCCAGCGTGTGCACATATCAATGCAGGTCAGCACATATCAGTGACCTCTAGCTGCCGTGACTGCTAATGGACCAAAAAGGTCAATTGCCATCTTTGCAAAAGGATGCAATGATATATCCAATGCCTGGATAGGTGCATTATGTTTGGGTCTTTTTGTTGCCACATCTTGGCAAACTTTGCATGTGCGACAAAAAGCTTTGACATCTTTTGTCACTCCAGGCCCCAAAAAAAAAGAGACAAAACCCTCTGTTTTGTTGTAGCAATCCCCAAATGCCCTGCACACCTAATATCGTGAGCATGTCATAAAACGAATGGGCGAAAACATGCTGATACCATGATCTGTTTTCTTACAGATGTGGAATCTTGGAAATTTCTAATTAAAATTCCATTCTTTAAAGTGTACCAATGTATAGAATTATCATCCACCAACCACATCATCTGATTTTGCAACCTGAAAAAAAATTTCTTTAAGGAATCATCATCATTCTGTCTCTGAATGAATGAATGAATCCTTATCAATAAGTTCCACCTGTAGATTATCATCATTTTCCTCCTCCTCATCATTATACTCATCAATCACATCTCCTCAGTCTCACTCTCATCATTCATCACCTCATCTACAACATTATTAATTTAATTCAGATTATGTATATCAGCTCAAGACTGAGCTCTTGTCGTGACAGCATTTGCACTGATCAGATGCTGTTGTTCCCATTTCACAATATCTTCCTTATTGCACTCACAAAGACCAGGAATATTTCCCAAGGTTATTCCTGCAATAGGATTATTCAACAGGCACACGAGAACCCTCCCTGTAAAGTAAGAGGTATCCAAAAACACTTCTGCAGTGGGATAGTATTCCACTGTGCCACCAAATGTAATGCATTTAACCTCCCTGCCTGTATAATCCAATTGATCCACCAACAACCTACGCACTCTAATCGTCATGCACACTGTGTCCCTGAGAAGTGAAACAAGTTGGTTGTTAACAAAACCCTTATTAAAGACCAGTGAACCTGTTCCATCATATGAGGGCATAATTGGCAATGGGTGTCCACACAGGGGCCTAGGGACTCCCTCTAGCTGAAACAAAGAATTACATTCAGAACAATTAGTACTGTTCGATAAGTCTACACTACATTCATTAGCATGAGAGACACAATTAGTATTCTGAACTGGATTATTGTCATTCTGATGCACCACAGCATTAGAACGTTCAGGGTTCCTTGACTGTCTAAAGTTATTGTTCTGTTGAGAACCTCTGTTATTAAAAGAATTGTCATTATTTCTGTAAAATGACCTTTGTCCACTGCCTGATCTGAAATTATATCCACCTCTGTTCTGATATTCATTAGGCCTGAAGGATGATTGTGGAGAAAAATATCCATCATCATAAGAGTTATAATTTCTTTGGGGCTGTTGTGATATTTTATTAAAATTGTATTTCCCCCTGAAATTGCCATTGTTATGATCTCGATTTACTCAATAGTTTCTATTCTGTTTGGGATGTCAGGTATTGTTAGTACCTCTGGTGAAGGAGCTGTCATGCCCTTTTCAGGGCAGCTCGGCCACCTTTGGTCCAAACCTGGCATCCAGCTCTCACCTGTGGCTCCTCGTAGCTGTCAGCATGCAACAGTGGCCACCCCCCGGGCAATGGCTTTGACAGGCCGGCTAAACTAGGTGAGGGTAGCCAACTGGTTATAAACCTTCGGTGAGTTAGGGTCTGCCTACCCATGCATGTGAAGACTGGATTCGATAGACTGCGCGGAAGAAACCATCTATTGGTTCAACTGGCATGACGGCAATTACCAGCAATGCACTGTGGAGCGTAAGGAGCATGGCAAGGCACGTAGAACGCCCTGGTCATCCACTGCATCCTGTGTTGTCTCCAGTCGTCTCGATAATATCTTGCCACTGGAACAGATAACTCCGGACGAGAGAGTGAGGATGACGATTAACGCAACTCTTCCTCACTTTAATCCAATTACAGCACAAGCCACAGCCTCTGACAGATACATACAGACACTACACTGAAAGACCTGTGGCGATGGGGGAGTGGCGAACCAGAAAGTGTGGATACACTCAAGCTGCAGCCACAATCCTGCACACAGGCGGCTCAGGCCATAGGGTCGTTTCTCGCTGAAACTCTGAAGCAGTGGCGAGATCCGGCAGCCCCCTGAGCGACTGAGCAGCCCTCTTTAGGATCACTCTGCTCACCTCCATGGCATGAGGAAGGGGCTAGAAAAGGTGCCCTGAACATAGCCTGCTTCAACCTACTCTGACCAGCTTGACGCGGCTGGAGGGTATCCCAATCATGCGTTCGAACAAAAAGTAAGAAAAAAATGAAGGTGCTTACCTTCGGCACGTGGAACGTGCGAACACTACTCGACAGTACCCTGGCCGACAGACCTGAAAGACGGACTGCACTTGTGGCCAAAGAACTGGCGCGCTATAATGTCGATATAGCAGCCCTAAGTGAGACGAGACTACCAGAAGAAGGTCAGATTACTGAAATTGGAGGTGGCTACACATTTTATTGGAGTGGCCGGGACAGCAAGGAACAGCGTGAGGCTGGTGTTGAGATTTATAAAGCTGGAGGCAGCATGCTGCTGCAGAGACTAACAGACCTCTTCCACTCAGTATGGGATGAAGAACAGATACCACAGGAATTAAAAGATGCCACCATCGTTCACATATACAAGCGAAAGGGAAATCATCAATCATGTGACAACCATAGGGGAATCTCCCTATTATCTATTGCAGGCAAAATCCTGGCTCGAGTCCTGCTCAATCGCTTGACTGTTCATCTCGAATCGCAGGACTTACTTCCAGAGAGTCAGTGTGGTTTCTGAGCAGGCCGCGGGACCGTCGATATGATATTTGCTGCTCACCAACTTCAGGAGAAATGCCAGGAACAGCACAGTGACCTATACACAACATTTATTGACTTGACCAAGGCCTTTGACACTGTCAATAGGGACGGACTATGGAAAATTATGGCGAAATTCGGCTGTCCCGATAAGTTCATCTCAATTGTCCGCCAGTTTCATGAAGGTATGATGGCTCGCATATTGAATGATGGAGAACCTTCTGAACCCTTTCCCGTCACAAATGGTGTCAAACAGGGTTGTGTGCTCGCCCCGACACTATTCAGTATGATATTTGCTGCCATGCTGTCTAACGTTACGCATGACAGTAGCGACGGCATACACATCAGATACAGGACAGATGGGAATCTGTTCAATTTGAGACGATTACAGTCCTTTACGAAGGCGAATGAAACAATGATCTCTGACCTCGTCTTTGCGGACGACTGTGCCCTCAACACCTGCACAGAACTGGACATGCAGAACAATATGAGGAGGCTTTCTGTAGCGTGTGATGACTTTGGCCTTACCATCAATACGAAGAAATTTGAAGTAATGTTGCAACCTGCTCCTGGGAAACCTTACTGTGAACCAAATATCACAGTAAAGAACCAACGTCTCCAAGTGGTGGACAGCTTCACTTATCTAGGCAGTACCCTTACCAAAGATGCGAATATCGACTCCGAGGTCAACAACAGAATTGCAAAGGCAAGTGCAGCTTTCGGAAGACTAAGAGTAAATGTCTGGGATCGACAAGGAATTAGTGCCGCCACCAAGATAAAAGTATATCATGCAATAGTACTCACTACCCTCCTGTATGCCTGTGAAACATGGACAGCGTATAGCAGACATGCCAAGAAGCTTAATCATTTCCACATGAGCTGTCTTCGCAGGATCCTCAGGATCAAGTGGCATGATAGAGTATCTAATTCTGAGGTCCTCAACAGAGCACATATCTCAAGCATCTACACATTGCTGCAGAGGGCCCAAACTAGATGGGCCGGACATGTTGTTCGCATGCCCGGAAAACGCATCCCAAAGCAGTTGATGTACAGCGAACTCTCCATGGGTAAGCAAACAGCAGGGGGACAAAAGAAACGTTTCAAAGACACACTGAAAGCATCAATGAGCAGCTTCAAAATTGATGTCTCCTCTTGGGAGACTATCGCACAGGATCGCTGTGCCTGGCGGACAAACATTACTCAAGGTGCTCACATTGCAGAACAGAATTTACCTGATAAGGCAGAAGGCAAGCGTGCTGCAAGAAAGGCCAGAATGCACAGCAACACTACTATCGACTCTAACCATGTGTGCCTCGTATGTGGCAGGGCCTGTAGGGCCAAAATAGGATTAATTAGTCACATGAGATCACGGCACAGATGTGTCACAACTAAGTCTGAAGCTGTCGCGATCTTCGCTTGCGATGGGCAACTATTATTATTAGTTTCTATCCATACTATTGGATCTCTGTCTAGGTGAATTATACATTACAGTCCTAGCAGATGCCACTGGCAAGGAATCCTTAATTTTATTTTTGCCAAGGTTCCTACCCAGATGTGCAATTTGATATTGATGACCAAGATTTTCCATAGCAGATAATGTTTCAGGTTTTCTCTCCTGTGGGAATGATAAAACGTCGCCACTGATTGAAGACAACACCTTGTCTCTAAGAATCAAATCAGCCAACCCCTCAAAAGTTTTTTTCAATTTTTGACAATTCAACCCATCTAGAACAGTAAAGCTTAATAGATGAGACAAATTCAGTAAAATCTTTAGCTGAATCTGGTAATAATGATTTAAACTTCAACCTATGGCCATTTTCATCTAATTGATACTTCTTTAGCAACAAGGCTTTTACAGCCTCATAGTCATTTCTAGTCTGATCATCCATTGTGCAGACTGCAGTAAGAGCCTCACCTACCAATAAAGTCATTAGCCTACTAGGCCATGTAGCTCTATCAATTTTAAACTCTTGGCAATAAGTTTCATACCTATTTCTTCTTTGTTCATCCTGAAAAGGATGTTGGTTGCGTTGTGTCCATTTACAGCAAAGCTGCGATATTTGCACCTTTTGGCTGACACATCCAACTTCAGCATGGCATTTTTGGGACCGGGTTAACCTTCCCTCTTTGATCCCTACTCACTCAGCAAGACTGCAGTGATGCAGCCTGTTTCCAAGACCACCACTTGGAGGTGGAGTAGGGTCTTGGTCAGCTCTGGTTCACTGACCCTGATGCAAGCAGTCTAGCTATGGGTCGTTAACTGCATTTCTCACTTTTGGCGCGTCTAAGGCCCCTATACCTATTTAAGAAGCATGAAATATCATTAATTCATTCATAACTGTTAAGGATAGATTTGGGATGCAGATAAAATAGTGTGGCATGTTACTACATGCTAGCACATTTCCATTTTTATGTGAGGAATTGTGTTCACCTGTAGTCAAACTACTGTTTGCATGAAGCGTTCACCAGTGGTGAGTGAGGCGTTCACCCGCAGTGAGCGACGGTCAACTAGTGACGTTTTTGTCACATGTCGTGGGGTTCAGTGTGTTAATTAATTGGTCTTCCGTCTCTGTGTTTGCATCTGAGAGAGATGTAATTTTTTGAGCTCCGTGATAATGGAGAGTGATATATAAATATACAGTGTGGCATTATTGATTTTCGGAGGCTGCCACGTTATTTTCAAGATGGTTCCCAAACTTATCTAGAAATTCATACCATAATTTTCTATAAGTACTTTGAGATATGAGGCAACTAATATTTTGTTTGCCCTGATTGCTTCTGCCAATTACTTTGGTTTTCGTGGATTATCCGAACCTTTAGTACAATGGCCAGGATTGAGGGGAGATGAGAGGAGTGTATTATTATTATATTATTGCCACTTAAAGATGCCTAACGTTTGAAACTTATTGATGGACGAGGGATAATCTACTATGCTTATCCAGTGCCATGTACTTTTGATGTTTTGATGGACGTTATTGTGAAGTGACTTTATTTATTAAATGTCAACCATGTTTCCCCGTGGACCTGTTAACCTGCCGGCTTTGTTATGTATACTGACCATAATGTCCTGAATAAACACCTGCTATCATTCGCGGATCCTGCATGCTCCTTGTTGAGTAGCATTATGTGTGTTGTGTATAAATGTTCCGTGGAGGATGTCACATTTGCCACACAACATTGAGGGTGTTGTATTTCATCTGCTTCTCTAAAGGTATGATAATCCTGGCCTTTGCAGAGTAGTGTGCCACCCTCAGACACCAGGGATGATGAGGTGTAGTAACATGGTGTCTTTAGTCTGGTTTGTGTGTGTAGGATGCAGATGTGTATTCAAACAGTGAGCATTACAAACAAGGCAATCCACACAAGGACATCACGTCAACTCACGATGTGAAAAGTCAATAAAGCTGTAAACAGCAGTGATGGTTTTTTGGCAATATATATTGTGTACGCCACAATGACAAAATGCATGGACATCGTTATGCAGAAAACATCATAGGTATTTTACAACAGTCATTGTATCATCGAAGTAGTCGATTCAATGGGCACAGCAGACAGCATCATAATAATGTACATCATATGCCTTTTAGGATATCGTAATCAGCTGTACATGTAGTCAGGTAGTAAACTTCCCCTTTCCATAAGAGCTAGTAGATATCAACTAGGAGATTAAATCTGGTCTCCTAATTTTGACCTCAACAAGACAGGCATGTCTTTTGAGCGTCACATTATCGTCCTCTATGTTCCTTATACAGCAAAGGTATCAAACCTAGATCCATCAATAAAGGTCAGGAAGCAAATAGTCCGTAGGACAGGCATCAATCGATGCGTGACAATATAAGTGGATCGTGAGCTGAGCAAACTTGTCATATCACAGACTTCATAATAAGGCAGGCTAAGCAAAAGTCAACATCACAAGATGGCGATAAAGTTACTCAGCAAAAAAGGATTCCGTTACCTGTTCATCAGGAATTAAATCACATAAATCACTTATGCCTCCAGGCATTTGGAATAATATAGAGAGATAGCATCTCAAAAAAGGAACAACAATGATGAGGACTCCTTCCTGAATAAACTAAGCGAAGACTAGCACATCGCTATGTCTCGCCTTACCAGCATCTCTGCTCAGACTGAACTGGGCGGAAATCATTTAAACAATGCCACAAACAGAGACATGCGCAGAACACGCGAATCGAATACAACTCAGCTAAACTTACGAAACGAAGAATGTTCTACGATGTTCGACTAAAGGTTCGAACCTTAAAAGGAAATGAATCTTGAAACATTGCGATTGCCAACTGTTTTCAAAGAACTGGCGATCTGAGCGCTCCATATATGGACATGACTCAAAATCGTTCACACAACTATCAACAACCCTAGCTATCAAGATAAGACAACTTCTTGACGATAGCTATCAAGATTAGACGACTGTAGAAATAAAAGTGACTACAATTCCATGAGTTACTTCCCATGCATTAAAAAATTAACTATAGTCAGAATGCATGGTCAGAATAAGTTGCGACAAGTTTAGCGCAACATTACCGCCACCTCCCGATAAAAAAAAATGTGCAACTTTTTTTTTTTAAATATCCAAGAGTAAAACCACAAGCGGTTTAACAACGCACGAATTATGCGAGGATAAGTAATTGCACTGCCTAATATGAGGCTAAATTGACACATAAAGTGTCTGGTGAGAATATTTCTCAACAGATAAAAAATCTTATTCAAAAAATATATATATCGGGGAGGTGCCACCAACACACACTACGCTTGCATGAAAATACAATATAAATATGCAAGTTTATATCATTATAATCAAATAGCAGTGTCATACTCTAATACCGCTTAGAATGGATGTACACATCTGATATTGAATGTTAAATATTACATTATCTAAATGTTTAATTAATACCATTACATAATGAAATTAAACATAAATGACGATCCAGGACACATCTCCTGTCGTTCCAAGGAAAGTGTACAATGTGGAACTCTCCATGTTTGACAACAGAAAGGTAGCTTCTCCGATCAACAATAACATGCTGAGAAAAAACAACCAATATAATTCTATTTAATAGCCATTAAGTTTCATACCATACAATACATTATTATTAACAATTGTGGCCGAGTGAACTTTCGGCCCTTATATTAACTACTCAGTCTTCTTCTTATATTAAAGATGGGAACAGAAGAAGATGATAACAAAGCACAATAGTATGTGTTCACCTAAAGTGAGGACAGATGTGCTAATGTATTGTAGTAATATAGGTGTGTTATGACTCTGTCGTATATCTAGAAATAGGACAGAAGTATTAGTTGGAATCATGTGGGCATCTAGACAGAATGTCAGCCATCACATTATCCGACCCACGGATAGCTCGTACCGTGAAGTGAAAAGGTTGAAGAGCAATAGCATATCGAGTGGATCTCGAACTCTTCAAGTTCTTAGTCTGAATAGCTGTAAGAGCTTTCTGATCAGTTTCTAGAATGAAATGTGCGCCCAGGAGGAATCTTTGAGAATAGACCAAACCATAGCCAACAATTCACGGTCTAAAACCGAGTAGTTCCTCTCTGCCGCATTTAGTTTTCTAGAAATGTACATGACAGGATGCAGAGTTTCAGCATATTCCTGCATAAGTGCTGCTCCGATCCCAGTGGATGAAGCATCACTTCGAAGAACAAAAGTTCTATCAAGAGTAGGTAATCTTAGGATGGGAGGAGAAGAAAATATACTTTTAATCTGGTCTAAGGAAGATTGACATTCCTGAGACCAACGAATCAGATTAGGCGACCCTTTCTTCAACAACGTTGACAGAGGTGCCATTATCGAAGATAGATTCGGAATAAATCTCCCATAGAATTGAATTAACCCCAAGAGACTCCGGACTTGTTTCTTCGTCTTAGGTACAGAGATGTTCAATATTTCGAAGTATTGTGGTCTTCTGTCTTCAAGAGACCATGACCAACACGATGACCCAAGAAAGAAATTTCACCAAAACCAATATAAGCTTTAGAAGGTTTTGCTGTCAGATTATACTCACGTAGAGTAGACAGTAGGTCATATAAACCCAGATAGTGATCTTCCCAAGAATCACTGAAGAGACAGATATCATCTAAGTATGCGATGACATCTGAACGATGAGAAAGAATTCGACGCATCATGCGAACGAAAGTAGCAGGGGCGTTCATAAGACCGAAGGGCATTACATTCCATTGAAATAAACCCCTAGGTGTAGAGAAAGCAGTCAGAGGTTTGGCATGATCTGCTAAAGGCACTTGCCAATAACCTTTTGACAAGTCAAGTTTAGTGAAGAATCTAGAATTAGAAAGTCTAATAAGTAGATCTTCTAGTAAAGGCATAGGTTCAGCATCGAACTTTGTGACTTGATTTAATTTGCGATAATCAACGCAAATTCGTATGTTCTTATCTTTCTTCCGAACAATAACCATGGAAGAAAAATATGGAGAAGTCGATGGTTCAATTATGTTTAATTGGATCATTTCATCCAATTCCTTTTCCACTTGTGACTGAAAGTGTATAGGGATAGGATACGGTCTAACCCTAACAGGATTACTGTCGGTAAGAATTATGTCATGTTCTATGACATGCGTGTGACCAGGGATGTCGGTTAGAACATCCTTAAATGTCTGTAACATCGACGAGACTTGACGATGTTCATCAACAGAAAGATTAGGAGAAATGGAGACATCTTTCCAAGATTCCATAGAATGTAGTGGAACCACTGGAAGAGGAAGATCGACATCAGAAAAAACAGATTCCTCATCCTGTATGACAGACAGGGATGAGTAATGACCATGAGGTACAGAAGAATCGTCCGTTGCCTGGAAAATAGGCAGCAAATAGTCTGGACGCTCATGAAATTCCGTCAGCATGTTGATATGGAAAGTCTTATGCTTTCCATCTATATCGACCACATAGTCAACATCGGAAATTCGTGAGACTATTGCATATGGACCTTTCCATGCAATCAGAAGTCTATTTTCCCTACTGGGGAGTAGGACGAATGCTTTGTCACCTGGACAAAGTTGTCGTAGACATCTGTTCTTGTTAGCAAACTGCCTTGCTTTTTCTTTAGCAATTTCTGATGAAGCAGTCGCTAGTTTGCATGCCTCAATGATCTTTTGCCTAAGAGCAATGACATACTCATATGAAGATTGAGTGTCATCACTAATATCATCGGCAGTGATGAGATCGTGTAATAAAGACATAGGGCCACGTGGACGCGCGCCGAAGACAAGTTCAAAGGGAGAAAATCCTGTATGCTCATTTGGGACCTCTCTATAGGCAAAGAGAGCCGCGGGTAAAACCCTTTCCCAATCTTGAGGATGGTCTTCAGTTATCTTACCAAGTAAAGTCTTGAGCGTTCTATTGAGACGCTCAACTAACCCATTAGACATAGGATGATAGATGCTACTGAGAGATCTTTTAATGTGTAAGGTAGACATTACTTGAGACATAGTATCAGATATGAGTTGAGTGCCATGGTCTGACAGTATTTCTCTGGGGAACCCCAAGCGAGAAAATATCAGCCAAAGAGCATCTGCGATATCTGTAGTAGATATGCTCTTTAGAGGGATAGCCTCTGGCCAACGTGTGCACATATCGACACATGTAAGGATAAACTGATGTCCTCTGGCCGACTTTATCTTAAAAGGGCCAATAATATATATGGCCATTTTCTGAAATGGCCGAATAGGGATGTCAGCAGCCTGGATAGGCGCAGCATGTCGTGGTCCTCTAGATTTGACCTCCTGACATACCTGACATGATCGGCAGTATCTACGAATGTCTTTGTTAACAAAGGGCCAAAAGAAAGCCGCAAGGACTCTTGACTTTGTACGGGAAAATCCCATGTGTCCAGCACATTGCGAGTCATGAGCATGTTGCAATATTTGCACTCTCATACTCTTGGGAACAAGAATTTGCGAATGTGCTGACGTAGCCGAGTCTTGTGCCATACGTACAAGTACGCCGTTTTTCATTTCTATCCAAGATTTTCTTTGTGTATCCTTATTTGGATCACCTTTCTTCGCAAGAATGAAGAATTTCTTTAGCGTAGGATCTTCTTCTTGTAATTTTATGAACGAGTCACGAGAAATAGCCAAGGTACTATCTTGGCTATGAACTTCATTATCATTATTCAAAGAAGTTTGTGGTGTTTGTAGAGCTTGTGCTCTTGTAACCACTGCATTGGTGGCTTGCATATTATCATCTCCCTAAGCAGCAATCTGCTGTGGGGTACATTCCCTAACTCCGTGTATACGACCAATAATAAGGTCCGCAATAGGATTAGGTAAGAGACAGGCATGCACATCTCCCGTAAAGAAAGGAGTGGCAATGTGAATTACAGCAGTAGGATATTTCTCTAGAGTGCCGCCAAATGTGACACATTTGATAACCCTTCCTGTCGCACAGGATGGATCTACAAGCAATTGTCTAACACCAATAGTGGTGCATCCGGAATCGAAAAGTAGTGAGACCGGAGTATTATTAACAAGACCCTTATGTAGGATTAGAGAACCTCTCCCGTCATGTGCAACCGAAGCAGGAAGAGCGAGGAGAGGGTGACCACAACTCAAAGTCGATATTGTAGTTGGTTCGAACAAAGTACTGCATTGGGGGGCACTTGTTTGCTCTCCCAAAGTCAAAAGAAGAACAAGTGACAGCGTCAGAGTTTTTATTATCAGAAACCTGATTACAGGCTCCCTGAGATTCTTGTTGAACCGAGTTAGCCTGCTGATATCTCTTTTTTTTTTGTATTGAGATCTACCGCGACTACTATTACCTCTGAAGTTATCACTGTTGTTATTATCTCTGTAGTTATTATTGTCTCTATTATAACTGTTATCCTGTTTCAAATTACAGTTTCCATGATTATTATCATGTCCACATTGATGTGAACATCTATTTGTTTGGTTTTGAGGTCTACGCGAGGAAAAGCCTCTGTTACCATATCCTCTTCTGAAATGCCTAAAATTATTAGGTTGGAAGTAACGAGGACTGTCAGCTCATCTCCAATTCTTTGAAGAAGAATCACCCTGAAATTGATTTCCATAATTTTGACCGTAACTACAGTTACTTTTCCTATCAAAATTTTGTTGGAATCTATGACTAGAGTTTTGACCATAAGGTGCTGCCGAAGCAACTGGCAGACCTTCTTTTACTTTAGAGTTACCAATGGTTACGTGAGGATGCGCAGTTATATACTGGCTACAGAAATCTTCCATTTCTTTTATTGTTTTAGGTTTACGTTCATGAAGGAAAGCAAGGAAAGACTCATTGACAGAAGACATGACTTTGTCTCTAAGTATTAAGTCCATAAGTCCTTCATAAGTTTTTTCTGTCTTAGACAGCTCCACCCAACGTGAAAAAGTAAGACGTATCTTTGAAATGAATTTTCTGGCAACATATTTTTAAATTGAAGACGATAGCCGTCTTCGTCAAGTTGGTATTTCTTTAACAATATAGCCCTGACAACCTCATAGTTATTCTTGTCAGGCTCATCTACCATGCTTAACATACTCAAAGCATCACCTCTAAGTATTTTGGACAAATGATAAACCTGCAGTGATTTATCTATGTTATGTACTTTACATGAAGTTTCAAATCTGTCCAGATAGAATGTTATATCGTCGATTGAAGCATTGAATGGTGGTAGATTAAGCTTGAAAGTGCTTGCATTAGTCTTATCTGAGACCTTATTTGCATCATTAGCATTACCCATGTTCATCACCTTTAATTTCTCAACTTCCAAAGCTAAGAGTTTTTCTTCATGCTCCATTTTTGCTTTTCTCTCATCAGCCTCTCTTTGTAACTTCCTTTCTTCAGCTTCAGCTTGTTTTTCTTATCTTTTATTTTCAGCCTCTTTTTCAAGTCTTTTATTTTCAGCCTCTTTTTCAAGTCTTTTATTTTCAGCCTCTTTTTCAAGTCTTTTATTTTCAGCCTCTATTTCAAGTCTTTTATTTTCAGACTCAATCTGTAGTCTCTTCTCTTCAGCTTTTGCTTCTGCTTCTCTTTTTTGTTTTTCCATTTCCATTTGGAATCTTTTTTCATCCATCTGCATCTGCAGTTTTAAATTCTCAGCTTCTATTTTCTTTTGTTCAGTTTGCCCCTTCATTGTCTTTTCTTCCGACTTCAATGCCTTGGCATATTGAGAAGTCGCAAATTCTTCTAACTTATCACCAGTCTTCCCAAGCAATTTACCCTGCTCAATAAAGTGCTCAAATGTAGACATGATGAGTAATAATATGAGTCCACAACCTGAAATAATTAATTATCTTATTTCAAATTTAATTATAACAAGTCTTAAATGAAGTACTTGCTTACTCGCAACACTATATTATCATCCCAATCTCTATGGGAAACAAGTCTTATATCAAAGAACTTGTGTATAGCCCTTGTTGAAATATCATCAATCAACTCTTGATCATAGGTGCACTTCCCATTCAATAGTGCACAATACTATTCATCATTTATTAATCATCAATGTAGTAGTAATGCATAAGCATAACCCACTATCAAATGTGAATTAACTACTATAAGTGTAACCAATGACTATGTAAACACAATCACAATGTAAACGATAACAATGTAAACATTACACTGTAAACAATACAATGTAAACAATGCAATGTAAACAATAACAAAGATTTAGCAACTATACGAAAACATTCGCAGAAATCAACAAAAAATAAAGCGAAAATTAAAGAAATATCACAAAAAATGTGATGATATCTGCGAGAAGATAATACAAATACAAGACACCACAGTGTATAAACAAAAATGGTGTATGAAACTAAACAATAGGAAAGAGTAGGCTAGCAAATACAAACAAATCAAAACAGAACTAAAGAATGCAGAAAAATAACGAAAACAATACTAACACATGTCATCACAACTAACAAAAAATAGCAACAGAAGTCGCTTTGCAAATTCCAGTATCGGAAATTTGCACACCCTACAGAACACTCTCAATAGAAGACCTCTATGACGTGGTATGATCTATAGGAGTCGCCACCCATCCAGACCCGCAGAAACATAAACATTTAAATATAAATATACAAATAACAAATAAACATATAACATGTAAACAAAAGAATTAGAAATACAGAAGACTCAGTAGAAGTATAAGGGCACAGTTCACGAACAAACAGGCCACTTAACTTATGGAACTCCAATCGTCAGTACAGCAAACAGGATGTAATCAGCATTCTGAGATCAAAGATCCAACGTTGATTGAACATGTTGATCTTGCTTGGTAACTGCCAGGACGATGGTAAACTTGAGCTTCTGATATAATGTATGTTGTGTTGTTTCGGCACTTGACCCTCTTATCCAATAGTAAATTGATTGGAATCGGTACTTGGCCTTCTTGAGAAAACAACTCGTATCAACCGGCACTTGACCTTCACAAACGACAGCAACTTGATGCAAGGAGGACAGCAACACGTTTCAACTGGCAATGTATGACTCAACACCGGGTACTGTCATTTAGGCTCCCAAAAATTGCAACAAAAAATTTTTTAGTCCAGAAGGTACCGGACAACGCCGAGTAGTTTCAGGATTTTTTAATGTAGATGTAGAATGTCTTGAAAAATGCTGTATGTTGATTTCTTGAAGGATGCAGTTTGTTGAATTCTTGTTGAATGAAGTGGGTAAGGGACCCCGAGTATGTTGGTACCAGACCAAACCAGCTTATGGCCACCAAATGATAGATACCTTTTTGTTGTACGCCATAATTGTTGAAGGCGATGAAGACATAGTATGGTATCTGTGGTCTGGTTTGTGTAGGATGCAGATGTGTACTCAAACAGTGAGCATTACAAAACAGGGCAATCCACACAAGGACGTCACGTTAACTCACGATGTGTAAAGTCAATGATGCTTGCAACAGCTAGTGACGTTGTTTGTATAATTTATTATAGACGCCACATCGACGAGATACATGAAGATAATTATGCAGTAACATCACTGGTATAGAACAATAGTCATTACATCATCGCCGTAATCAATACAGCAGGAACAGCAGACAGCATCAATAATAATGGTACATTATATGCCTTCTTAGGATATCATAAACAGCTGTGCATGTAGTCAGGTGGTAAGCTTTCCCTTTCCATCATAGCTAGTAGATATCAAATGGGAGATTAAATCTAGTCTCCTATATTCGACCTCAACAAGACAGGCATGTCTTTTGAGCGTCACATTATCGTCCTCTATGTTCCTTAAACAACAGAGGTATCAAACCTAGATCCATCAATAAAGCTCAGGAAGCAAATGGTCCTTAGGACAGGCATCAATCGATGCGTGACAATATAAGTAGATCGTGAGCTGAGCAAACTCGTCATATCATAGACTCTTTAATAAGGCAGGCTAGGCAAAAATGTCAACATCACAAGATGGCGATAAAGTTACTCAGTAAAGATTCAATTACCTGTTCATCAGGAATTAAATCACATAAATCACATAGGCCTCCCGGCACTTTGAATAGCATAGAGATATATCATCTCAAAAAAGGAACAACAATGATGAGGACTCCTTCCTGAATAATATAAGCGAAGACGCTAGCACAACGCTTTTTTTTTTTTTTTTTTTTTTAAACCTTTATTTAGGTCAAAACATCAATATTATTTACAAAAATTTTACAAATATCACATGATGCAGGATCAAAAAAAAAGTAAACACCCCCCCCCCCCCCTCCTCCCCCTTGTCCCCAAACTATCATTGCAACAAGTCAATAAACAATATAACAATATACAGTACCAAGTTATGTAAACAATATCACAAAATAAACCTGCTAAAGATAAACATACTAAAGATAAAAACCCCCCCCCCCAATATATGCAAGTCAACATCCGAAATTACAAATAAGAAACCTGTTGAAAGTGGGTGATGAAATGAAAAATGGTACATCGACAAATGATGGTGACCCCCTACCATGACATTATTAATGAGGACATATGTTGAAGAGTATTTACACTGCATGATATTTATAGACACAAAGTATTTACAGACAAAGCTACTTGCTTTGTATAACGACCGAAGGGTCAATAAAGGTTATTACATATTTATTTTAACAACAAAAGTTTCAAATTTGTTTTGTTATGTCTTGCGTCATGCGTTCGTATATTTCCATAAATATTTTACTGTCATAATGTCTATTGTCGTATACAGCTCTGTTCCTACATGTCCATACAAGATACCTAAAGTCAGCTAACAAAGTCAGTAACTTAAGTTCTGTTCGTCTCGTCATTCGTGGTAACGTGTTCATCGTGACTGCTCTATATAAATTAAGTGTCTGTTGTGAGTGTGGGGCTATTAATGTCCTTAATTTGTTTAAAGTGGGGGCCACTGTCCTACATGTGTAAAACAAGTGGTCTTCTGTCTCTGTAATGTTATCACTACACAGTTTACATTTTGGTGGCGCTTTGCCTGCTTTTTTTGCTGACTGCCTGCCCGCAATAGGCGTTAAACTGTGTAGTAATCTGAAGGTGACTTCTTTTGCTTGTGGTTTGATGTCTATTGCGTGAATGTTTGTGAAACTCTGTGTGTAATCAGTTATGAAAAGGTTGTACTCCCTTTGTGTGTTTAAAGGTGTTTCCTGTGCGGCAACTAGAAGTTTGTATATAAGTTTAGTGTCTTGTCTTACTAAATGTTTATTTCCTTCTAAGTTTTGTAAACATATTGTGTAGAAGGGTGGTGGTGTACCAAAAAAGTGAGGTTGGTTATTGTTTAATTTACAAAGATTAGATAATCTTAACCCCATATAATAGTGTGCCAGCGGGTATAGACCCGGGCTCTTTATAACTTCCCCTATATATTTAATTCTCAAAGCTTTAATTTTAGTGTTGATATCTTGTAAGGCTATCCCCCCTTTATTTTTTGGTTGCATTAAAGTAGCGTGTTTGATACTGTGCCAGGTATTCCTAAAAATAAAGGCCCTAATTAGTTTATTTATTTCTGTTATAATCTTTTTAGATACTATTTGTATATTTGCTGTATAAATTATTTTTGGCATAATAAAACAATTAACTATAATACTTCTTCCGAAAATGGTAGCCGTTTTATATTTGTAACTTTCTAGCATATTTTGGATTTTCTCTATCAATTTTGTCCATGTTTCTTTATTGGGGTCTTGAGGATTAAAAGAGAAGTTAATTCCGTAAATGTTAATTCTACTCACTACCGTTAATTGAAAAGGGAAATCTGACCTATTGCCCCATTTACCTATTCCCATTATGCTAGATTTTTGAATATTTAGTTTGGATTCGCTAGCGCGTCCAAACTCTGTGAAAACCTCTAAGATATTTTTTATAGAATCCTTTGTTGTTGGAAAGAATATCGTATCGGTGTAGGCCAACAATTTTCTTTCCCCTGCACCGGGGACGAAAGTCCCCGTGATATTTGTGTCCTGTCTTATTCTTTCCAACACAGGTTCTAACGTTATTACATATAACAAGGGCGACAGAGGGCATCCTTGCCTAACACTTCTCGTTAATTTAAATGTTTTGGTTAGACTATGATTAATCAATATTTTACTTTCAGGTTTTTTATATAGGATTTTTATCCATGATCTAAAGTATTTCCCTATATTATTAGCTTTAAGACTCTTATTTACCCTATCAAATGCCTTTTTAGTCTTTAACTGCCTATCATGTGTTATGTAATTAGGAAATGTGTGTGTCTGCTAATGTTCCTACCATGCACACTACACTGTTGATTTTCAATTATTGTGTGCATGTGTGGCTTAAGCTTCAGAGTTAATGCCTTGGCTAGAATTTTATAATCAACATTTAAAAGAGAAATGGGCCGAAAATTCTTAATTGACTTTTTATCATTACTGTCCTTGGGGATTAACGTAATATAAGATTGGTTCAAACTTTCCGGGAGTTCCCCTTTTTGAAATGCCTCTTCCAGCATTTTAATTAGAATGGGCCCTAAACAGGGGAAGAAAGCCCTGTAGAATTCTGCAGTTAACCCATCAGGTCCGGGTGCTTTATCTTTTTGAAAAGTACTAAGTGCCCCTTGCAAATTATCTAAAGTTAGGGGTTGGTCTAGCCTTTCACTTTCCTCATCACTTAGACACTTTGTGTATTTTAGAAATTTGTCTTGTATGTTTGCATCACTTTCTTCTTTAGTATATAGCTGCTTGTAGTATTCGAAGAAAGCGTGACTAATATTGGTATTGTCTGTATGATGTTTTCCTTTCATGTCAATTATTTCATGAATCTGTCTACTGCGCTGAATGTTTTGCTCTACTGCTAAATATTGCCTACTAGGGATTTCCTGCGTTATAGTGTGCAATTTTGTCCTAAGTAATGCTCCCTGATAGGTATACTGTCTATATTGATCTAACTGCTGTTCTAAGGTGTGTAAGTGAGGGTTCGTGTTGTCTAAACTTTTGGTTAAACTAATTGCTTCTTCTAAAATCCCCTCTTCTTTTTTAAACTTTTTGTGAATAAGTGTAGCCAAAATCTGCGTTCTATCTCTAATTGTGTTCTTTAGCATATCCCAATATTGAGCAATGTTATTATTTGGAATGTCTTGTGCGTAACCTTGTATCAGTTGTGTTATTTGTTCTGTATAGTAAGTGTTTTTAAGTAGGCTGTTGTTAAATTTCCAATGCGGGGATCTCTTTACTTGTTTGTGCGTGTGTCCCGTACTTAAAGATGTGTAAACTGCGTGATGATCTGTGAATTTAAGAGTATTTTTATATGGTATATTTTGTGTATATTATAGTCACTAGTGGTGTAAATTCTATCTAATCTTGAAGCCAGTCTAAAAAATGGGTTCGTCTTGTCGTAATATGTAAAGGTTTGTTTATTGGGTTCTATTTTTCTGTATGCGTCTGAAAGGTCATGTTCGTCTAACATAGCCTGAACTTGTCGTACAAGTAAAGACTTTTCTCGTGTCTGCGCTCTCGTGAAGCCTCCAGACCGGTCAAGGTCGGATAGAATACAATTAAAATCCCCCCCCCTAACATTTTTTTTTCCCCCTTGTAGTGTTCCGTTAGTATGTCGTGTAATCCGTCATAAAACTTAGGCCTGTCAATTTTCGTCGCAGGGGCGTATATATTTATAAGTGTGTGTGTGTCATGCTTGTTGTGTTTGTTTTGTATTTGTATAATGACAATTCTGCCATCATTGTCAGTTCTGTGATGCACTGCATCCCAATCTTCATTAATTTGAAGAATGGCAACACCAGTATGGCAGGTGCCCCGGGCGAACCAACCATGCTTCAGTCCTAATCTAGTTGTTATTTGACCCGCGTGATAGTTTGTAGTGACACCGGTTTGCTGTAAAAGCAAAAAATCGGGTTTCTCTTTTTTAATAAGTTTAATTACATGGTCCAGCTTATTTCTCAAACCATTGATATTGAGAGATATTATCACTAGACTGCATGTCGGAGTGGTAAGCAGAAGTTGGCCACTCGCTATAAACTGTCTACCTGGCAAAGTGGCAGAAAGGTCACTTGCCCTATCTAAACTATCTGACGGAACGGGGACTAAGTGCAAACCGTCCGTTTCCCTTGAATTACAAAGCGGAGTAGTGGTCTGGGGCTGGCTACCCGCTACAGGTGAAATACTCAACAAAGCACTAGTTGATGGTTTATTATGTGTTGTAATGAATGTACTAGGCAAAGTGATACTTGTTGCACATGGCTTACACAATAGAGCGGTGACTGTGGGCTGACCGCTCTCTGTCATAACTAGGCCACTCGACTCGTTCATGTTTGCATTTCTTGTCGAGGGGGTGCGTAGGGGCTGACCTGTTGACCTAGTTACATGACTGATTGACGGAATAGTGACCTGGGGCTGACTATCCGTTCCGCACTGATAATTTAGGCTGGACGCAGATGAAACAGCGTCGCCTAACATTTCCACCCCAGTAAGGGGGGGGGAGGAGTTGACTGTTTAAATGAAACTGTGCGCATGTTAAAGTGTGTGTATTGTGGAGAAGCTAACTATCAAAAAACTATTTACATAAACACTATTTACATAAACACAACTCTTAATAATACATTTTAACACCACTCCTAAACTATGGGTGTTGGCACACTTTACTGTAATAAGATACATTTTTATTTTTATGGACAGTTTCACTTGGGTCCACTTGAGGGGGCACATCTTCCCACGCACTGGTAGTCTATTGTTCAAGCTTTTAACAGGCTCAAAGGGGAGGGTAGCTTCGGGGTGCAGCTCAGGCGTGCCTTCACCTGCACCATTCGTCCTCACTCGTCTCACCTGCTTGAAGCCTGGAAGTAACTTCTTGCACTGGGCCCCAGTGCCGGGAAGAAAGACTTGTATGTGTAGGCTCATTAGTCGCTCACATCTTCAAACTCTTGCCCATCTATGTACAGGGTGGTCATCGACTCCATGGCCTCGTCTTCAGTCATGGTCGCCCAGTTACCGCTTATACTGTCTTGTGTTAGAAGTGCCCCTGGCACTTCCGGATCTGGTCTAAAGGCCCCCGACACAAATGACTGAGTTGGTGATTTGTCAGGGCTATTTGGCTGGGATCTTCGCTCGTCAACAACAGGTGTCAACGCTGCCTCCTCATGACATAACTCTTCTGCAGTCACCCTGGGTGATGGGGGAGATCCTCCTTGCTCGGTGAGCGCTTGCTTGGAGAAGTACTATTATTTCGCTTCACCTCTTTGGGTTTGACAGGCCCTGTTGTCTGGCGCAAAAGTCTTTTTCTATTCTTCTCTCCCTTCCTAGAGAGCACATCTATAAAGTCACCTTCCTTACTCGTACCTGCTTCAGGGCTCTCTGCTGTGTGGCTCTCAATTGCATCGCTCTCTGACGCGAGGAACTCACTCCTCCTGTTTTGCTCAGCCGGCGTTTTGTTCCCGACTGCTTCTTCTTCTTTGGTCTGTTTGGCCTTAGTTGGGGCCGCCCGCCTTCTTGGGCACTGGCTAACCCAGTGCGTGTCCAATCCGCAAATAGCGCATTGGGTTCGTCTACCGGGTAGAGACACCCATACCTTCAATATTTTATCTTCTGCACCTTAAGGTGCACAAAGTGCGGTACTTGATGTTCTGTTGGCCGGTATAAGAAGATCCATTTATCTTGGGCATTTTTAATTCTGCTCACCTCCACATCTTTGTCGCCCGACACTTCGGCCGCTATTCTCCTCACCGCTTCTGGCTTTATGGTGGGGGGCATCCAGTTCAGTGTCCCTTTGGACTTCTCTTTATCCAGATGCTCTATATAGATGCTCATCTGGGGGTTGGTCCACTCGAACCTCTTGCCATGCAGCCCTTGGTAATGTTTTATTTGTGCCGCCGCTGTCAGAGTGGCGTACCATCTGTAGGGCCCTTCAAAACGATACAAAGTGGCTATGCCACTCATTCCGACACCAGCCGGTCCTGCTATAATACTAGATATCAGGGAGTAGGAAGCCCTGTTGGCCTGCGGCCCAGTAATGGTAATAACCAGTGTTCCTGGCCTATGGAGCATACCTCCTTCTAGATCTTCTTCTGCATTGATCATTATCACAGGCACAAAAGGTGCGGACATTCTTATATTTCTGTTCTTGGTAATGAAACCAAATTAAGCACGAAAAAAAAAGTCACAAAGGCTAGCTTAAGCCGAAGCCTAAACTAAACCACCACAAAAATCCAGGGAAAAAAAAACCAAAGTCCAAGAATCTAACTGAACAAATATCAGCGAGACTAGCACAACGCTACGTCTCGCTTTACCAGCAATTCTGCCAAGACTGACTTGGGCGGAAATCATTCAAACAATGAGACAAACTAGGGACATGCGCAGAACACGCGAATCGAATACAGCTCAGCTAACTTACGAAACGAAGAATGTTCTACGATGTTCGTCTGAAGATTTCGAACCTTAAAAGGAAATGACATCGCAAGTTGCCAACTGTTTCTAGGAAAACGCTCCATACATGGTTATGACTTAAAATCGCTCACACACAAATTATCAACAACCCTCGCTATCAAGATAAGACAACTTCTTGACGATGCTATCAAGATTAGACGACTGTAGAAATAGAAGTGACTACAATTCCATGAGTTACTTCCCATGCATTAAAAAATTAAATATAGTCAGAATGCATGGTCAGAATATATAGTCAGAATAAGTTGCGACAAGTTTAGCGCAACAGTATACCATCAGGCACTTGCAGGAAATAAAGAAGTAGAACACCAGACAACAGAAAAACAACAGACATGAGTGGCCCACCCAGGATTTGAACCCTGGACCCTCCATGTGACAACCCCGCCCAGTCATGCAAGCGAATCACACCATCCTCCCTGCCACCTACGCATCACCAAAGAATGATGTTTCGATGACAGGTCATTAGTGCGAACCTCAATACATAACACCGGAAGTTTACTATGGGCAGTTCAGCCTGTTAATGACGCAATCACTTCTGTTGTTCCCCTATATAACAGTATAGCTCAATGGTCATTATTCACATAACAGAACTGGAACTTTTCAAATGATTTCAGTGAATAAGTCCCGCTTCGACGACTACAATACCAGATCGCTCAAACAAAGAAATCCTGCAACATAAAGTGGTGTCAGAAGTGGGATGTTGCGCACCAGAACAGTGCGATTCAGTGAAATATGATCTCGGCCAGATCGTAACTGAGCCCAAAAATCATTTATCATGTGTCGTGCGAGCTAAGCGTGAAGAGGAATTTTTACGTACATGTAGCTCCTTGCATGTCGTAAGGGCTGGACAATCATGGTTATACTTCTGATCATCCGGCCGAGAATGATTATCAACAACTCCCAAATGAGTAGATTTCACATGTCATATAGAAGATTTCATAAATAACTAATCAAGGAACTGTCAGACTGGGAAACCACTGTACAGGCCCGGAAACCCGACATCCCATCTCATACATCTTGGTATGCACTTAGGAAATTTTTTCAGCTAGTCGAAGTCGGAAATGTTGAATTTATTCGCATGTTCGAACTGCAAAACTCTTATCACCAGTTAGCTTTTGTTTGCTTTCATAACTATTGCGATGCTCACAGAGCTGTTAAATTCAAACATGGTTCGATTTTTGCACACCATCCTCTAGACGTGCAACTCGTACAACACTCTGCACCACGCACTTTATAGTTGCATTTGTGGGTGCGTTCTTCTTCATTCTTTTCGGGATGTTTTGTACTTGTCCGTGGTCTATTCTACTATTGCCGACACTTCTTTGTACTTGATATCATCTATGTCATGCATATTAGCATTTCTTTATTTTCCAGGGTACGTTGATATGATCCGAAATCAGCTGTACCGACTATCAGAAGAGATCCCACTTCTGATACCAATATATGTTACGGGCTTTATTTTGTATGTGGGCATATTACTCTTGCTTTGACTTTCTCCTCTAACTGGACTGTCGTTTTACTGCAGTAAAGTTAGTATATTGCCGTAACTGTGGGTTTCTGCAATAATATTGGATTCCGGATATTCAAGCATATTGGTTCTTATTATATTTTTGCCCATTAGTCTGTCATCTAAGTTTCTTGATATCTCTTCGGTGTGTGTGTAATCAACCTAACATGGTCTATCAGAACTCTTGAACGAAGAACAGAAGTGCTTAAGTATGTATTACAAACTTCTGCAACTCACAAGCAATCGACAGGAATACCTGAATGACGACTTTTGCATTTATTATCCATGCATACAACATCGTACGATAATTGACGATGAAAACATAAGGTTCATATATCACGTAGACAGTAGCGAACACACTGTACATTAGCCTCAACTGTTTGACCTCCACACGGTCAAGTTAACCGTTACTTTAGCACATTAACTCTTCAGAGTTGTAATATCTAGCACTGTTAGCTTCTTTAGAATAATTACGCAGTGAACTTATTTCAATAGGTTACCATACCTTTAGCTTCTCTTTTAGGAGCCTTATTATTTATTAAATCTCTGGCTAGTTTCTCATATTTAATTTGGCTGCTCACGCCATCGTAGTCTGCCATAATTGAACCTGTTAACCTTAATCTACACACACCATATTATATTAATTTAGTCTATGCGTTATCCACCGATAAAACGCGTACCATTTCGTGAATTTTGATAGGTAATTAAGATATATTCCGGTCCCGCCTGAATAGAACTGAAAAAGGTGATACTCAGTGAGAGATAAGTAAAGAAATAGATTTCACGAGTGAAATGGTGAAAGATAGAGTCTGTCCCTGGATTGAGAAAATACTCTAGTTCAGCCTATCGTTTATGACTGAAATTGTGTTGATCAGACAGTATACTTCTCTGTATATATTAACATTTACACTATAACCACTCACATACACACCTACAGATAAGTGACGACAACTTGATGCACAAACGTGAAACTATATTATTGGAGTAGGGATATTGGGCCGAGCTGACCAACACAGGTAATTAAATTTATGTTAAGTTTATTTATCATAGGAAAACTTCACAACATCTAATATCAATAGCAGTAAACAAAAATCATAGGTTACAGAAATACTAAGAATTAAACCCAATAAGTGCAATTCCCCCCTCTGGTGAGACAATATCCCGTTAGAAGAAGTTATTAACTCCCAAAAAGTCAAAAGATTTGGGCTATGGTATAGAATTTGCCTGTACTGTAAAGAACAGAGTTTCTAATTTAATCTGTCCTGAAAATGAACAGTATTAGCAAAACATAAGAAGAAAAAACAAAGTGAGTACAATGATTATATAATATAAGAATTATTCACTCCTGCTTTCTCTCGCTCTGACAAACATGTGGCCACATTTCAATCTCGCTTACCTAATTGCTGATTTACGACGTCTGGAACAGAACTCCTTGGTACACACAACAAATCCAGTGTTGGTTTTTTTGGCAAAACAAGCCCCAGTTCCTCAAGTTTACTGATTAATCCTCTTATTCGGGGAATGCTTGATTTGTTACTGTTTATTGAATCTGTTCATGTCACAGCAATTAGCCCAGGTAGGAAAACACTTTCGAGATCTGATGTACAAAGTGTACAGTAGCTTGAAATATTCGATAGTTAAATAGAATGTCAGGTAGATAAATCTTTTCTGGGTAAATCCTCTTCCATAACACATTGTTTGGTAGTCAGGGTAATGTTAAATTTGATATTTCTTTGCCACAGCGGGCTGAATGTAGATGAAAATGCAAAAAGAAATCTGGGTAGCTAAATGTCCAGTTACTGTTATTCTTAGTGTCATATATTGGTACGCTTCTCTCTCTCTAGGTGAAACAAGAGGCCAACCAGGTCAACCTTGAAGACCTGATATTTACATAAGAATAGTTCTGTCTTGTATTTTGTTGGACTAGACTTAGACCCTTTTCTCAGATTAAGACCGCTGGTAGATTTAGGTTTGTGACCCGTACTGTATATAGGAAGAAAATACAAACATTTTACCACAATCTCAATTCTATCTTTACCCGCGTAAAAGTAAAATTTATTTTCCACTCAGTTATTAACTTTGATTAGAAAACAGTGTATAGCTTATCTTATCGTTCTTATTAACCCGTGAAATAAATTCTAGTCATTTAAAAAAATTACACAGAATGGATTAGAGATAAATATATATTTCGTCAGTACTACATCTAGTGCATTTACTAGTCAATTAAAATATCTCTTATCTGGATGATACCGAGTAATTAAATTAACGTTACAGCCGGAAAATTTAGCCATAATTTATTTTAATTTGCTAGTCAATTAACACAAAGATCCGAGTGAAATATTCTGACGGACTTTACCAATTAAATCACTAAAAATGCAACACAAAAAAAATGAAACTATCTCCAATCGAAAAAAACTAAGTAACTCCACTTTAACAATGATCTAGAATTCGAAGTTAGATGTTCCGAAAAATCTGAGGCGACTAGATAAATGATTTAAAATGCTGGGGTATATATACAAGGGGCTTGACATAAGTCTTGGGCCTGACCATGAAGGACATGTCACAGTGAGCTGAAATTTTGTATAGTGTTTATTCCTTTTCAATATAGCCACCGTCTGAATTGACACACTTCTGCCATCTCTGCTTGACCTTGAAAAGACCTTGGGAGTAAAACCCTATTTTTCAAACTAAACCAGTCATCACATGCCAGTATAACTTCTTCATCACCGTCAAAATGATTTCCTCTCAGCTGTTTTTTAAGATTTGGGAATAGAAAAAAGTCTGATGGAGCCAAATCTGGAGAATAAGGTGGGTGTGGAAGAATTTCAATATTCAAATCGTTGGCTGCTAGCTGCACAAGCCGTGCTTTGTGAGAGGGCGCGTTGTCTTGAAGCAAAGGAAGATTCTGAGTGCGCGTTATCCCTCGTTTCCTGGTCACAACCTTTCTTAGTTTGGTGAGAAGATCTGCATGGTACTGTCCATTAACTGTGTTGACACGAGGCAGATAATCTTTCAACAGGACACCCTTGGCGTCCCAAAAAACAGTCAGCATCACTTTTCCTGCAGATTTCTGCGCTCTCGGCTTGACGGGTGTTGGGGACCCGGGGTTTTCCATTGCATGCTGGCAATTTTGGATTCGGTGTCGTAATGGTGTACCCAAGTCTCATCTACTGTCACCATGGTCTCCAAAACAATTTTTGACTGACACTTTTTGAGCAACTGTTGACAGCAATTTACCCTCGTTTGCTTCTGTTCACGTGTCAGCAGTCGCGGAACCCAGCGTGCACACACGTTTCTCATGTTCAGTCTGTTGTGTAAAATTCTATAAACTGTTCTTTCATTCAGTTTTACTCTACCAGCTATCTCCACAATTGTCATTTTTCGATCCTGGTCAATGATTTTCTTCACTCTTGTTGCATTTTCATCGTTGCACTCTGAGGCTGGTCTACCAGATCTTGGCAGATCAGCAACATTTGAGCGGCCGCACTTAAACTGCTGACACCAGTTTTTTACCAAAGTATGTTGTTGTTCGTCCATCACGGGTGATGAAGACCACTCTGTTCATCCAATTATTTAGGAATATGTTAGGTTAGTCTATGGGTACGAAGGTGACTGATGAGTCCGATGCGTTCCTGGAAAGATCTCGGACAGTGTGGGCAGGGAATGTTTGCTTCATGTGAAGGTTTTATTACACGGTCCTTTCTAGCTTGTCTCCGCTGTTCCGCTGCTGCTCTTCTGGATGATTCGCATGCCACTGCACCTTTACGAAGAGATGTGCGCCAAGCAGTTCGGTCTTGCGCAGCAGCTTCCCATGTGTCAGGGTTTATGTCAAAGGTTTTCAATGACGTCTTTAACGTGTCTTTGAAGCGCTTCTTTTGGCCACCATGGGAGCGTTTACCCTTCTGTATCTCACCATAAAAGAGTATCTTTGGCAGTCGATGGTCTGGCATGCGGACTACATGACCTGCCCAGCGAATCTGTGACTGCATCAGAATAGTATCAATACTAGGGATACCAGCTCTGTCAAGAACGGCGGTATCCGGGATCTTGTCTTGCCATTTGATGTTCATTATCTTCCTGAGAAGACTGTGTGGAAGTGGTTTAGCTTCTTTACGTGGCGCCTGTATACAGTCCATGTTTCACTTGCATAAAGCAGCACTGGAAGCACCGCAGCTCTGTACACCTTCAGCTTTGTCTGTAGACGAATGCCACTTCGATGCCAAACGTTGGTGTATAATCTGCCAAATGTGCTGCTGGCTTTGGAGATCCTGGTGTTCACCTCATCATCAATGACAATGTTCTGGGATAGTGTGCTACCAAGGTATGTGAATCTGTTCACAACATTCAGTTTCTCACCATTAACCTTGGTGATTGGCTCAGTATAAACTGTGCCAGGAGCTGGTTGGTACATGATTTCTGTTTTCTTCGTGTTGATGGTAAGCCCAAAGTTGGCGCAGGCTTCGGAGAATCTATCCACACTATGCTGCAGATCAGCCTCTGAGCCAGCATTGAGGGCACAATCATCAGCAAACAGAAGATCTCTGATGGTGTGTGATTTGACCTTGGTTTTTGCTTGAAGCCTCCTAAGGTTAAACAATTTTCCATCAATACGATAACTAATGTCGATTCCTGTGTCCCCGTCTCTAAAAGCACCAGTCAGCATAGCAGAAAACATGATACTGAACAGAGTCGGTGCAAGTACGCACCCTTGTTTAACTCCATTTGAGACGGGGAAAGGCTCTGATAGCTCACCGTTTTCCTGAACTCTAGCCTGCATTCCATCATGCAGTTGCTGCACTATTGTGATAAATTTCTTTGGGCAGCCATATTTTGCCATGATCTTCCATAGACCCTCTCTACTGACCGTGTCGAACGCCTTTGTCAAGTCAATGAACGCTGTGTACAGGTCACAGTGCTGTTCTTGGCATTTTTCTTGTAGCTGTCTTGCAGCGAACACCATATCTGTGGTTCCACGTTCTTTCCGGAATCCACACTGACTTTCAGGTAAAAGACCTTTGTCAAGATGAGCCGTAAGGCGATTCAAAAGGATTCTGGCGAATATCTTCCCAGCGATTGATAAAAGAGAGATGCCTCGATGATTGTTACAGTCTTGGCGATTACCTTTACGTTTATATAGATGTATAATTGACGCATCTTTGAGATCGTGTGGGATGGTTTCACTCTGCCACATTTGCTGGAAGATCATGTGAAGTTTCTCTATCAGAACTGCACCGCCATCTTTATAAACCTCAACAGGAATTGAATCATATACCAAAGTATATGAAGGGCAAGAATCACGAAACACTGGTTCCATCTCCCTGTGTATTTCTGTAGGTGTTTTTCCCTGAAACATCAGAAATTTTATCACAGCTCTGGCCTCCTTCTTTTCCATTGTTTTGTCAAATCTTTGGAGCAGCAGATCCGGTCAATAGGGTACATTGCGCAGTGCACCGTAGCGGGAAAACCCAGTGAAGAAACAAACGCGTACTTCACACATTCTGTGCAAATATGATGAACTTTAAATGTGCCAAGTTTCATCTTCCTCCTATGACTCCTTCATGGTCAGGCTCAAGACTTATGTCAAGCCCCTTGTATATACGAGTAAAATGGGTAGAAAATCGCTATCCAGTGCGAGATTTCGCGTCTTGCCCGTATTTTTGGGGAAAACTGCGGTCGATTTCTGAACGAAAGTCAAATTTTACACTTATGCCGACCGCAGACGTTGTTCCACAAGCAAATCGTCTCTTTGATCTCGTCCACACCACACCGCTGATTACTGCCCCTGAGGATCACGAACGACCGTATGGGGGGGGTAACTTTGATTATCTCCCCTTGCATTCGCTTAATTCCCCCTGAAAACTGTACTACCGAAAGTACGATTTTTGACTTATCACCCCTTTGGTTCTACCATTAGACAATTCATTCTCTCTACGCGCGTTAATTGTCTGATCTGTCACTATTCCACGATTTGCCCAATTGCACGCGTGATAATACAGTTAACGGCTCTACTCGCTGGCTGTTTACCTGTCCCATCGTGGACTAGCTAAATAGGTCTGTATGTAAACACTACTAATGCTTGTAAGACAAAGAGAAACGAAAATAGGCGTGGCTAAAATATGAGTTAGACTGATGTAGACGTGCATAGGTTCAGCGTTAACCATCCGTGCATACTAATAAAGGAGCAAGGTGGAAGCAAAAACGTATTGATATATGTAATCTATTTACATAATCTCTGTCACAGTATGTCTGGGCTTGAAGATATGAAACCACTTCATGTCTAATTTATGGAAATACAGTTACCTATATCCGTAGCTTCTGGATGACTGTTTTCTTCACTCTCATTTTCCTCTTCCTTCGTGGTCCAATTCCTACTCATGAAGTCTGCCCCTAAGGTTTCTTTTCCTGGTATGTATTCTACTTTAAAGGAATATACGCTTAGCAACAATGCCTAGCGCATTATCTTTGCATTAAATTCCTTATTCGCTCCAAGAAACGCCAGTGGAGCATGATCTGTCTGCACCATGAATGATACTCCATACAGATATTTATGGCGTCTCCTTATACCATGAACCAGTGCCAGACATTCTCTTTACTGTAGAATAGTACCGTTCTGCTTTATTCAATTTACGACTGCCGTATGCCACTGGGAATAGCCGGTTCGGATCATCGTCACCTGCTTGAAGCAGAGTTGACCCGATGCGTCGACCCGTAATATAAAGATTTTGGTAATGTCAGGTAATCGTAAAATTGGATAATCAGACAGCTGTTCCTTGAGCGTGACGTAAGCATCTTCGCACTTCGAATCCCAGATAATTCTCTCAGGTCGCCCCTTCTTTGTAAGGTCAGTAAGAGGTGCAGTCAAACCATTGAAGTTTTTGATACATTTCTGGTAATAAGCACACAGTGATAGGAACGATAGTGTTTCTCTCTTCGTTCTTGGCCTTTTTGCTGCACGTATTTTCTTTACGTTCTTAGCAACTGGCCACATGGAACCGTGAGCAATGGTATGCCCCAGGAAATGCAGCTTTTCGAAGCCGATTAAACATTTGCGAGGTCCAGCTGTGAGACCAGTTTCCTGTAGTCTCCTGAGGAGCATAGCAACCGTAGCAATATGTTCTTCATAGGTGTCCGTTGCAACTATACTGTTAAAAAAAAAGAAACACATAGCTACTGAAGGCACACACATAGCCATAATTTTGACATTCAATAACTTTTTTAATTTAATGAGTTAATTGTTCAAATTGCACACAAGAATACCTTAGGGTTCAACCAATCAATTGACAGTTGTTTTGCATCTGGGTCACGAGAGTTTTTTGGTGTACGGGCTTTCCCGTTAGTATGGTGTGTGGCCTCTTCTTGCATCGATCAGCAACTGGCATCTCCTGGGAATGGATGCGATCAGACGTCTGATGTGGGCCTGTGGGATGGCTGCCCACTCTTCCTGGAGGGCCTGAAACAGACCACGATGATTGGCTGGAGCAACGTCTCGGCGACAAACACGTCTATGCAGCTCATCCCACAGGTACTCAATCAGACTCATGTCTGGAGACAGGGATGGCCAGGGAAGGGTGAGAATGTTGTTGGCAGTCAGGAACTGCGTGGTCAACCGTGCACAATGAGGTCTGTCATTGTCCTGTTGAAACAGACCTTTGGGCAGCCAAAAGTGGAAGGACATGGGGTCGATGAATTTCATTGACGTATTGTTGCGCATTCAAGCCTCCTTCAATGTGCACCAATTGACTCCTTCCGTTGTAACTGATTATTCCCCACACCATTGCACCTCCACCACCGTGCGGCGGAGCTTCATCAACGCAATTTTGGGCAAAATGTTCACTTTGCCTACGGTAGACCCTACGCCGTCTATCATGACGCTGCAACAAAAAGAATGATTCGTCACTAAACCAGACACGTCTCCATTGATTGTCAGCTGCCCAGGGACGATGCTGGTTGGCCCAAAGAAGTCGATTTTGGCGATGGCGGCGCGTAAGGACAGGTCCTTGGTGAGGTCGTTGTGCCCAAAGTCCAGCGTCATGCAGTCTATTCCGGACAGTTTGATCAGACACATGACGTCCTGCAGGCAATGACTGGGCAGTTGAGGAAGCTGTTGTAAACCTGTCTCTGAGGTGACGAAGCTGAATAAAGCGATCCTACGCTGCTGTTGTCACTCTGGGTCGTCCACTGCGATGCCGGTCTTCAACTGAGCCAGTGGCTTTGAACCGGTGCCAAAGTCGACTGATGGTACTCTGATGCACGTTTAGATGCCTGGCAACCTGACTTTGACTTTCGCCTGCATGCAGTCGGCCAATAGCAATGTTCCTTAAAGTTATCGATAGAGACGCCATAAATGTCTGCTTGAAAATGAACTGAATTTTTTTTTTGTAGCGTTATCCTTTTATAGGGTTTCAGTTGCGTAGTCAGTGAATAGTGTTCACCTGAAATTTTGTTGCTTTTACGTGCGCGCAACATGAGCTGTGGTCAAAAATTGCGTCATAAACACTATTGACCACTGCGTTGTAACGATTACAAAAACGAACGCAATTCAGGTCAACACGTGCATTTGACACTGTAAGGAACATTTGAGGCTGGTTTTTATATACCCTAGCACCAAATTTTACTTACAAACTCATAAAAACGCGCCCTCGGATAGCTATGCGTTTCTTTTTTTTGAACAGTATAGTATATCGTCCATGAAATTGTGGATATGCGCACTGTGCAATGGTTCTAACAGCTTTTTCATCATCCTTGTGAAGACTCCTGGTACGTTATGTAATCCGAATGGCATCACGTTGAACGTATAGTGTCCTTCACTGGTGCTGAAAGCGAGCAAAGGCTTCGTTTCCTCCTTGACTGGTATTTGATAATAACTTTTACTCAGGTCAATCTTGGAGAAAATCCGTGCCTTGCTTAGCTTGCTAAACAGCTCAGAAGCGCCCTGGAGAGGTTCTGACTGGAATTCCGTTACAATGTTCAGTAGATGGTAATCGATGCACAGCCGAACTTCCTTATTGGGCTTCTGCAACAGCACTACGCTCGCACTATAAGGAGATGTCAATTCATTATTTTTTTTTTTTTTTTTTTTTTTTTTTTTTTTTTTTCGTACGCCCGCTAATACTCGAGGCGAAATCTCAGGTTATTATTTTATGTCTAACCTGACATTGATTTTACGTGAGTATCCCTTTATTTCTTGTACAGAGACAGGTGTCCCTCGCCATTCAGGCAAATACTCGCCGATTTCGGAGGTACCCATTGCAGCTGGGTCGGCTCAGGAGCCGCCAGTCCCTGGTCGACGACACTCCTTCAAATGTACTCGCCAGGTCTCGAGTTAATCCAGTCCAAATCCCGGTCGACGAAAAATCCTCAAATGCCGTCGCCCGGGTTTGATCCTGTATCACCCGGTCGCCAGAGCGGTGTTCTAACCACTACGCTAGCGCGGCTCCCAATTCACTAATAATTCCTGCTTTACTAGCTTGTCTATCTCTTCACGTAGCATATCAGCTTTAGCAAACGGAATAGGGTAAACTTTGGTTCGAACAGGTGTCTCGTATGTAAGTTTCATCTTGAACTCTACGAGATGGGTTCGCCCAGGTATGTCCGTTAAAACTGCTGTGTACTGCTTCAGTAGTGCACTCGTTTCTGTCTGCTGTGCTTCCGAGAGAGTGTCACCGAATTTTACATCTTTGAAAGATTCCGTTTGTTGCAGTGGATATTCCATGCAACTATCGTCATCTTCCACATCTTCGGTAGCTATGGCGACCGCCAGGAGATGTTCGGAGGACGGCACAGGTCTTTCCAAGTATTTCTTTAATAGATTTACATGGTAGACCTTCTCCTTTCCTTTAATAGAGATCTGCTATTTAGTTCTCGATCTTTTTAAGGACGGTAAATGGCCCTTGCCATCCGACACGTAGTTTGTTGTTTCCGGTTGGGAGTAGCAACAAAACTTTCTCTCCTGATTGTAATTCTCTCTCCTTCGCTGCTTTATTGTATCGTTTAGCATGCTTGGCGCGTGCTTTCTTAAGGTTTGTTGTTGCTAGATTCCATCCTAGCTGTAACCTTTCCTAAGTTCTGATACGTATTTACTGGCTGAGACGACTGTCTCATCAGCCTTCTGGTCTGTCAGAGACCGAAGTAAAGCTTCTAGCGGCCCCTTAATAGGTCTGCCGAATAAAAGAGTAGCTGGAGGTAACCCTGTAGATGTATGGGGGACTTCCCTGTAAGCGAATAAAATAAGGCTGCAGGAATGAAAAGGTCCCAATCTTCAGGTTTCTCCTGGCCCAGCTTACATAACATCGTGGTGAGGCTTCCGTTGACACATTCTACTAACCCACTTCTGACCGGATTATAAGGGCTTGTGTAGATGTGCTGGTTCCTCAAGATCTTAACGATCTCCTCCATTAACAGGCTATGGTATTGGGATCCGTTATCCGTCAAAACTTATTGAGGGAATCCCAACCGTGTAAAAATCTGCTAGGGTTTCTGCGACATGCTTGGAATATGTGCATGTTAGCGGTATAGCTTCTGCCCACATAGTGCATGTGTCGACTAAGGTCAGGATAAACCTGTTCCTTTTTTTGGTCCTTTCCAGGGGTCCTATAATGTCGACTGCAACCCGTTCAAATGGTGTCCCCACTATTGGCATTTAACCCTTGGGAACTGGGGGTGACCAATGCTTGGGTGTCACCCGTTGGCACTTGGCGCAGGATTTCACGTACCTGATAATATCAAGAGTTCATTCCTGGCCACCAATAGTGAGTCGATATTTGCTGATTTGTGGCGTTTTGTCCCATATGTCCGCTAAAGGGAAGAGAGTGCCCCATTTCTAAGATTTGGTCTCTGTACTGCGTCGGTACTAGGAGCTGATTATGCCCTTGATCATGGTTGCCCGTTCTATGATAAAGTACGCCATCCTTAGAAAAAATGTCCCCGTTGTGTCTGGGGTCCTTGGCCATGGGCAGTTTCCTAAAGCAGGGCTCCAAGGTAGGGTCCTTTTGTTGCGCCTCTTTCTTAGGTAACAAATTTGGCGCAGGCTCCCATTCCTTCTTGGTTTGCCCTCTTGTGGTTACTGCTGCCACAATTGGCTCTTTCGGTCTCCCAATAAACACATATCTACAGCGAAGTATGACAGGGTAGATCGGGTCATCCATAATAGCTGCTTTTATCACACCTCTGACGAAATCAGAGTGTATCTCCACCAATGAGATGGGAAGCGTCATGGGTGCATCTCCTTTGAAAACTCTACAAAGTTTTATGGTTTCTACTGTCTCTTGACCAGGTTTGACCAAGTGTCTTGCAACAATGCAATCAAAAGATAAACCTGTGTCAAACAAACAATAAGTTTAAGTACCATTCAAAATAACAGTTCCTCGCGTTGAGGGTCTCTCTTCCTCAGGTTGAGAATCACTGACATTAATTCTTTCTTGCGAGGCTGTTTGCAAGCATCCGATGCAATTCGGCCCGGTGTGCTTGCTCTGATCAAATGTCCCGTGCGCAGGGGTTTTCCCGTTGTCACCCTGTGCTTTCTGGCCGCGCTGCCATGCAGGACGATTAGGCTGATCAGAATTGTTGTTGGTGGAGTACCTGTTTTTATAGTATTTAGATTTTTCCGGATGGGAATTCTGGGGTACACTTTCTCTGTTCTTATGGTGGTGAGAAGAATGGGAAGACTGTTCTAGATTATTTTTCCGAGAAGGCTCTTCTGTCGGTTTGCGTTTTGTACCTGGCAGTTCGGCCAGCACATTGTGATATCGCTCAGACTTGCTCAAAACGTCATCCAGCTTTTCTGCGCCTTGTTCAGCCAGAAATCTACGGGTGTCACTTGACAAAGTGTTCTTTATCTGTTCGATTATGATGAACTCCTCAAGTCCTTCATAGGTAGAGGCAAGCTCTGAAAGCTCCAGGCACTTTATCAAGTATCCCTTCAGACGAGAAGAGAACTGGTGAAAAATGTCAGTGCTTTCCTTTCTGCTGTTACGGAACAGTTGCAAAAATTTGCGAGCATTCATTTCAAAACGCTCAAGTAAAGCCTTCTTCAACATGTCGTAATTGTCTTGGTGACTGCTTTCCAGTTTTGCGTTTGCATCATACGCAGAGCCTTTTAAAGCTTCAAACGCCAATGCGACCTTTCTAAACCGTACAGATTTGCCATTCTCTCAGATTTTTCTAGATAACAGTCAATTTTCTCATTCGGGCTTCGGAAGGGTTCTAGAGCAAAAGACATGGCTGCTAGCTGAGGAGATTGAAATGGTGAAAGGTAGAGTCTGTCCCTGGATTGAGAAAACACTCTAGTCCAGCCTATCGTTTACTACTGAAATTGTGTTGATCAGACAGTATACCTCTTTGTATATATTAACATATACACTATAACCACTCACACACACACACACACAGATAAGTGACGACAACTTGATGCACAAACGTGAAACTATATTATTGGAGTAGGGATATTGGGCTGAGCTGACCAACATAGGTAATTAAGTTTATGTTAAGTTTATTTATCATAGGAAAACTTCACAACATCTAATATCAATAGCAGTAAACAAAAATCATAGGTTACAGAAATACTAAGAATTAAACCCAATAAGTGCAATTCCCCTCTCTGGTGAGACAATATCCAGTTAGAAGAAGTTATTAACCCCCAAAAGGTCAAAAGATTTGCGCTATGTTATAGAATTTGCTTGTACTGTAAAGAACAGAGTTTATAATTTAATCTGTCCTGAAAATGAACAGTATTAGCAAAACATAAGAAGAAAAAACAAAGTGAGTACAATGATTATATAATAGAAGAATTATTCACTCCTGCTTTCTCTCGCTCTGACAAACATGTGGCCACATTTCAATCTCGCTTACCTAATTGCTGATTTACAACGTCTGGAACAGAACTCCTTGGTACACACAACAAATCCAGTGTTGGTTTTTTTTTGGCAAAACAAGCCACAGGTCCTCAAATTTACTGATTAATCCTCTTATTCGGGGAATGCTTGATTTGTTACTGTTTATTGAATCTGTTCATGTCACAGCAATTAGCCCAGGTAGGAAAACACTTTCGAGATCTAATGTTCACAGTGTACAGTAGCTTGAAATATTCGATAGTTAAATAGAATGTCAGGTAGATAAATCTTTTCTGGGTAAATCCTCTTCACAACACATTGGTTGGTAGTCAGGGTAATGTTAAATTTGATATTTCTTCTCCACAGCGGGCTGAATGAAATGAAAATGCAAAAAGAAATCTGGGTAGCTAAATGTCCAGTTACTGTTATTCTTAGTGTCATATATTGGTACGCTTCTCTCTCTCTCTGGGTGAAACAAGAGGCCAATCAGGTCAACCTTGAAGACCTGATATTTACATAAGAATTGTTCTTTCTTGTATTTTGTTGGACTAGACTTAGACCCTTTTCTCAGATTGAGACCGTGTAGCGTCCTTTTCGTAGGCCGCAACAGTCTTTTACAGATATGGTAGTCTCATATTTATTAATATGTGGTCCTACCTCTGTAGTAAAACTTTACGCACCAACGTACTTGATAGTAAGTATTGTTGGTGAGTTTGATTTTTGTAGCGCACGATTGTGCACTAAGGCGAGTAGGGGTTATCCCGTCCGCACGTGTATCTAGACAGTCAGTTGACGTCATGTGTGGGCTTGAGAAGCCAGAATCCCAAGTTCTACTTAGGAAGCTTTGGGAGTTCGAAACCCGTGTTTTGAGTAAAGTATTTATGTTTAGACCCGGCCCTGCGGTTGAGCAGTCGTAGCCGGTAGTCATCCACGTAAGTCGATTCGCTAAAAGAGCGAAGATGTTATTATATTTTATAAGATTATTTTCTCCTCCCAGCGCGTGAGTATCTAGTCGCGAAAGGCTATCGACCTTTTCGGAAATGGATTCACGTCTGGACTTATATCATTGGAATTAGATCTAAACTTAATACAAAAGGGATCATTCAAAATTAACGTGGATTGTCGATATATATTATTGTATTTGAATAGCCGTCGTAGGAATCCGGCTGATTACAGAGGTGACTCAAAGATTTATGCTTGTATAACTTTTCATGTCAAGGAGGTCTACAGTAAATAACTGTTCATACGTTCTGCTATCGTTTGATTTATGAACCCTAATTTGTATAAGGACATTATCAATGTTGGAATCTTAGATGCCACGTAGCATAATGGGTATTCCATATCCTTAGCCAAGGTCAACGGTCACCGTCCTTGGAAGTTAACTACTTCATTATCATGTACTTGCTGAATTGAAGTCAACATGCTATGCCATAAGTTAATGAAATAAGTTTACTACGGAATGACTAGAAAGAATGTCTTTGAAAATATATTAACTGTCACGATAACCATTGTTAACTGTGATACGTCAAGGATCTATGTCTCGTCTCGTCAATCGTACCATGTAAATAAACTGAATGGATTTTACATCAAGGAGTTGACTATTTCAGTCTTGACATTCGTTAAGTTACCCAGTTGAAACTCCTTTGATCGGTTGTCTTATTACTTCATCAAATAAGAATCGCGTAATCAGCACAGCTTAGTAGCCTACCAGACTCACCATCAAAAGAACCCGATACAACTATAGAGGGTGACACAGCACACAGAAAAGCATCTCAACAGACCGCCGGTAGATTTAGGTTTGTGACCCGTACTGTATATAGGAAGAAAATACAAACATTTTACTACAATCTCAATTCTATCCTAACCCGCGTAAAAGTAAAATTTATTTTCCACTCTGTTATTAACTTTGATTAGAAAACACAAGTGTATAGCTTATCTTATCGTTCTTATTAACCCGTATAATAAATTCTAGTCATTTAAAAAAATTACACCAAATGGCTTAGAGATAAATATATATTTTGTCAGTACTACATCTAGTGCATTTACTAGTCAATTAAAATATCTCTTATCTGGATGATACCGAGTAATTAAATTAACGTTACAGCCGGACAATTTAGCCATAATTTATTTTAATTCGCTAGTCAATTAACACAAAGATCCTAGTGAAATATCCTGATGGACTTTACCAATTAAATCACTCAAAATGCTAGTATAAATACATTTACCACAACACAGAAAAATGAAACTATCTCCAATCGAAAAAAACTAAGTAATTCCATTTTAACAATGGTCTAGAATTCGAAGCTAGATGTTCCGATAAATCTGAGGCGACTAGATAAATGATTTAAAATGCTGGGGTATATATATAAAATCGCTATCCAGTGCGAGATTTTGCGTCTTGCCCGTATTTTTTGGGAAACCTGCGGTCGATTTCTGAACGAAAGTCAAATTTTACACTTATGCTGATCGCAAGTAAATCGTCTCTTTGATCTCGTCCGCACCACTGTAGCTGATTACTGCCCCTGGGGATCACGAACGACCATATGGGGGGGGGGGGGTAACTGTGATTATCTCCCCTTTCTTGCATTCGCTTAATTCCCTCTGAAAACTGTACTACCGAAAGTACGATTTTTGACTTATCGCCCCTTTGGTTCTACCATTAGACGATTCATTCTCTCTACACGCGTTAATTGTCTGATCTGTCACTATTCCACGATTTGCCCAATCGCACGCATGATATTAAAGTTAACGGCTCTACTCGCTGGCTGTTTACCTGTCCCATCGTGGACTAGCTAAATAGGTCTGTATGTAAACACTACTAATGCTTGTAAGACAAAGAGAAACGAAAATAGGCGTGGCTAAAATATGAGTTAGACTGATGTAGACGTGCATAGGTTCAGCGTTAACCATCCGTGCATACTAATAAGGGAGCCAAGTGGAAGCAAAAACGTGTTGATATATGTAATCTATTTACATAACCTCTGTCACATACCATATATTCTGGACTCGAACGTCCTTATATCTTACATTTACCATTGGCTATTCAAGCCTACACTTATATCATTTAGTGGGCTAACCACACATAATCTAAAAACACTGCTTTATGCCCTAAGGCCACATGTCGACTCTCCGTAACCATCTAACACGTCAGCAAGTAACGTATGCATAGCGTTATGAGTCTGACTAGAGGCAATGCATAGTGCGACCATCTCAAATAAAACCAAACGGAGATGTTGGCAAAACCATGCAGCAGTCCTCAACAACAAGGCAATTGTATGTTTGATTTTAAACTGTCAGTTTGTTTGTAAGATGTTTGTACTGTTATTTTGCTGGCATTGTTGTTAACAGAAGGGTCGATGCAGTTCTAATTGTGAACATATTTTGGTTGATCAGTTTTGATAATGTGTTGGTGGGTGGTTTTTACAATAGCTATTGAATAGCTTTCTGATGCTTATATTACTGCCCAGTGTAGAGTTGTAAAGTGAATATGTGGGAATATGGAGTTAGTGTGGGTTTTTTTAATCCATGTGAGCAGTGTCTTCAATGTTACATCAGCATAAATGTAACGATAGTACACAAATACTCATAGATAACGCAGCAAAGATCACAATCCTTTTTTAGTGCTATTCTAGAGGAGGGTAATCACACACACACACACTCACCCATCTCTTGTGTTTCCTTTCTCTCCCTTTATATATTCCCCACATAATAACCCATGTTTCTCTTCTCCTTCACAGCCCTACTATGATGGGAAACTTGTGGTTGGTGGATGCCATGGATATTTCTGACTTTGCTTCCAGTCTTGTTTCCAACTGGATGTCCCTCAGAAAGCCCACCACTTTGAGTGAACTACTAATGGCAGACAGGAAAGAATGCAAATTTCCTGGTCTGACAGGATTTGCTCCTGTTATATATGGCCTGCCAGTGGTTATGAACTGTAAACAGTGATTGGTACATCTTCAATGAAATAGTGTCACTGACATCAACATTAACATGATCTCAACGATCTATGAATGGTGGATGCTTGACTACAGTTTTCTCACTTAGGTTGCCATGTGTGAAGCTCTAAAAGACTTAAACTCAATCACCACTATAAGTTTTTAACAGAGAGAGCTTTCAGCAGTTACATATATTGTAATGTGCAGAGAAGATCTAGCATCATTTAGTATGTGATAAACTGTCCTGGTTCCTGTGCTGTAACCATGACCTGTTGTGATCGTATAGTGGAGGAAGCTATGTGATGATCGATAGTCAACATAAACTCTCACCAAACAGCAACCGTCTTACTTTTGTTCTCACTTCAAGGATTGATTTGATCAGTCAAAATTATTCTTATAAAAATGTTTATTCCAGCAGATGATATCTTGTAAAGTAATACAAATTGGAACATCTAATTATACTCTTCACTTTCAATCCATCATCATCATCATCAGTTGCCATCTCCACAACGAAGGTTGGCTGTAATGGATCTCCAAAGTCTTCTGTCTCTTGTCTTGGTGGTGCACTCTGATAGACTCTTTCCTGTCCATCTCTTGATGTTATCTTCCCACTTATAGCGTTGTCTTCCCCTTGCACGTTTGCCTTCAACTCTCCCTTCTGTTATGGTCTTCTGCAAGGTGTTATGCCTTTTTATGTGGCCAAAGTATTTTAACTGCCGAACTTTGACCTCCCTCATTAGTTCTCTTTTCATACCTAGATTTTCTAGGACCTCCTTATTTGTTTTCATCTCTTTCCATGAGATACGCCCCATTCTTCTATATATCCACATTTCAAGAGCCTCAATTCTTTCTTCCAAATGCTTATTCATCGTCCATGTTTTTTTTATTTATCTAGAACATATTATGCAAGAGGCTCTCTACGATTATAAATCAACCATATCGATTGGAGGCCGACCTCTGTGCAACCTACGTTTTGCTGATGATATTGATCTGATAGCTAGATCAGAATCAGAACTTCAAGACCTTACCTCTAGACTGGAGAAAGTAACAAGAACGTATGGGATGGAAATTAATATAGAAAAAAGCAAGATATTGGTGAATAGCCATAAGAAACATGTTCCGACCAACATTACGTTAAATGGGCAAACGTTAGAAGAAGTTAACACCTTTAAATATCTCGGGTCCACTATATGTAGTGATGGAAGATCAAGTAAGAAATCAAGACAAAGACTTGAGATGGCCTCAGCTGCCATGACAAGGTTGAATGTGATCTGGAAAAGTAACATCAGTTTTCCTGTGAAGATCAAATTATACAAATCACTTGTATTATCTATTCTCTTGTATGGGTGTGAGAGCTGGACACTCACTGCAGATACGGAGCGAAGGATTCAGGCTTTCGAGCATAAATGTTATAGAAGAATTTTGCGCATTTGCTATAAAGAGCACAAAACAAATGTCTATGTTAGAGAGAAGATAAACACCTATGCAGGCCACCAAGAACCACTTTTGTCAACAGTGAAACGTCAAAAGCTTGCCTGGTTTGGGCATGTAACTCGTCATGACTCCCTTTCGAAAACGATCCTTCAGGGAACAGTCGAAGGTAAACGGAGAAGAGGAAGGCAGAGAAAATCCTGGGCTGATAACATCAAAGAATGGGCAGGACACGGTTTTTCCACACTTGTACGCATTGCTGAGGATAGAGAGCAGTGGAGGACCCTGTCTGCTGATGCTTCCACCATGGCACCCCTACGACCCATGACGGGTTACGGGCTGAGATGATGATGTTTCTGCACCATACAGAAATGCAGAATATATATAACACTTTATGATTCTCAGTTTTAATTTGTGAGATAACTGTTTGGATGTCAGTATATGTTTCATGTTGTTGAATGTAGCTTTGGCCATTCCTATTCTCTTCTTGATTTCTGTTTCACATCTGCCATCTTCTGTTATTATATGACCAAGATATACGTAGCTCTTGACTTGTTCCAGGATTTTCCCATTTACGCTTATCTTTAATGTGGGTTTATCGTTTGTTTTGCTAATTATCATAGTTTTTTGTTTTCTCAATATTAATGTCGAGTCCATATTCATGACTTATGCTGTTCACTTGCTTCACTAGTTCTTGTAACTCTTGTTCACTTTCAGCTAACAACACGGTATCATCTGCATATCTAAGGTTGTTTATTGACCTTCCACTGATGTTCAGTCCTGGTATTTCCTGTATCTGTTTGAAAATTTTTTCGGTGTATAAATTAAATAGGCAAGGGGACAGCACACAACCTTGTCTGACACCTCTTTTTATGTCTATGTATGGTGAATAATTCCTTCCAGATCTTACTGTGGCAGTTTGCTCCCAATAAAGGTTACTGAGTATTCTTATATCTTTTCCATCAATACCTATGTCTTTGAGGCATTCAATTATTTTCTCATGATGGACTCTGTCAAAAGCCTTCTTATAGTCAATGAAGCACATATACATACTTTTTTGGACCTCTGTATATTTTTCTGCTAATATTCTAAGGCAAAATATTGCCTCTCTTGTTCCACTGTTCCGTCTAAAACCAAACTGTTCTTCTTGGATTTTGCTGTCTACTTTACTTTTTATTCTTTCCTGTATGATTTTGAGCAGTATCTTAATTGCATGACTCATCAGGCTGATTGTTCTGAAGTCTGAACATTCTGTTGCATTTGGTTTTTTTGGGCAATGTTATAAAAACTGATGTCTTCATGTCGTGTGGTATATATCCTGTATTGTATATATCGTTGCATATTTCTGTGATTGTATCTATACCAAAGCTCTCCAGAGCTTCTATCATTTCAATTTTTATGTTATCCATGCCTGCTGATTTTCCTTTTTGTATCATATGAATGGCATTCTCTACTTCTGATCTGAGAATGTTTGGGCCTTCGTTAGAATCTGGTGATGGTTTTTTACCTCTGTTGTCCTCGAATAGTTCTTTTACGTATTCTGCCCATCTGTTTGATATGTCTTTCTCATCAAGTAATATTACACCATGTTTGTTCTTGATACAGCTTCCTCCTTGTGCAAACCGCGACCGATTTGATAATTTCTTTATTTCTTCATGCACATCTCTTGTCATGTGCTTTGCTTCCAAGTCTTCTATTTCCTTGCATTTTGTTTCTATCCACCGTTCTTTTGCTTCTCTACACATAGTATGTATGTCATTGTCTATTGTTTTATATTCTGGAGTGTTTTTTGCTTTCTTTCCATCATACATCAGTCCAAATGTACTTCTTTCTCCAAGCTTTGGGCTGATGTTATCCTTTTTTGTGGTTGACCGGAAACTAACCCATGATTGGTCTTTCTTGGTTAACAGTCAGTTAATTTAATCTCAAAACTATCTAACTACAAAATCTCTCTACCAAATTTATTATCACCAAGTGACGTTGACCAATCATAGTTCCAGTTTATGGACTTTCCAGTATATCTTGTATGAAAATCCACACAAGCTTTAATGGCATCATGGACATGAGTACCATGACAAATGATGTCATTGGTTTATGACTAGTGTGTGTGTACTAACTAGCCTATACAAATACTTAGTGTATCAGACTTGCTGAAGTACTTTCTATCATAAGGGTGGCGTAGTAAGCCAAACGGTCACACTGTTACAAATAGTTTCGTTGCAGATCTAGAGGTATTGACTAATTATTTATGAAATTCTTTTGTTGATTATATTTTGTATTATTCAGTGCAGCTCTGATCTATGTTTATTCTTGCTAAAAAAATATAACTGTCAGAAATGTCTTTCACAAATGCAATGATCTCATACTTAATTATTTATTCATATGGATATGTTGTCATTTTAAAACCTGTGTTTATATTCAGGAGGCTGGTGTTGCAGACTATTGGAGCTATGCCCTCAATGTTGCAAATCTTTTTATCAATGTTGTAATTTCTTTGTTCTTTCTTCCAGTGTTGGAAAACTGGGTTATTGATTTGCTTCTTCATGTTCTTGAAGACTGTTAGTATTAATGCCGATATCATTGTTCATTAAAGAGTTTATCCTTTCTTCAGGTTTTAGTGTTGGGTTATTTTAAGTTCAGATTTGTTATTTCAATTATTCTATTGTTCTTATAATCTTACGCCAAGTAACACTAGGGTTTGCTCATTGTCAAATATTAAAACACCAATATCAAGGTCAAAAAATTACGGTAACAGTCCTTTAATACTTGCAACAGATGAAAACTTCATCAAGAAGAAAAAACCATCATCGACGACTGTTTATATTTATTCTAGAATTCAGCTATTTACAATAAACCTCATAACTTCACACTGTCTATAGACTTTGAACATTTTTATAAACTTGCACATACCTTTGTGCATTAATCACAGAATTTTCAAACTTCATGGATTCTACATCTTTTATACCATCGCGTTAGACATTATTCCATTATACTATATTATTTCATATTTTTGTTTCACATCTGTATAATTATTATGGCTAGGTTAGCCTAGATTAAATTCTGAGATCATATTTGTATTCATTTTTCTTGTCACTCCAATCTTATTGCTAACACATCAATTATTAATTACTCTGGCATGATGGCCTTTACAAATGTCACTCGATGCCTGTCAAATTATTTAATCTCTTTGCTTAGATCCACATCAATTAAAATACACTACTGATTGACACTGGTGTGATGCTGACCACATTGCCCCTAGTGTGCCCGATGGTCAAGAAAAAATGAGCCTAATACCATATTCCCAATATGCCTCAATGGGCATGTAATGGGATCCTTTACCTTTTTTTACTGAACGAACGAACAAACTTTATTTTCGAAGGGTAAAGAATTGGGCGCGCAGGCCTGTCTAACATTCTGCCCTTACATTCTCATTAATCTTGCATACTATATCCTTTCATTCCCACATGATGCTTTAAGCATTAATTTAAAGGCATGCAACATTATAAAGTTACCATAACAGCATTCATTTACAGTATGCAATCATAATTAAAAAAATGAGTAGGTTTTTTTTTTTTTTTTGAAACAAACAAGCTAGTAAATGGGGGAAAAAAGTAATAATAAAATAAAATAAATAAAACAATAAATAAAAATAAATAAATTCTGTATACCAACACTCACTCATGCGGTCAATCCGTCTACAATTAATCTGTATTTTTGGTATGCGGGTACATTCTCATGACTCACATTTCTAAAATACAGTATTATGTGGGTACATTCACACATACATTACATTATATAATAATTTTAAAGTGAATATAATAATGATATTACATGGATATAAAACAAATTATTCACACAAAAAAACGAGCGGAAGAGGAAAAGAAATGTTGACCTATGGATGAGATGTTGACAGGCAAATGCTGTTTCTATGGGGGTAGATAATCAGTGTTGAGGAAGTGTTTGAAAAGTGCTTTGATCGTGCTGATCGACACGAAGGGCATAACGCAGACTTTTGCTACATCATTAGGCACAAAGGCCACAAGCAGACTCTTTTGTAACTATTTTTTTTTTTGCGTCATCAACATATACACTATACATTTTATGGCCTCTCTAGTTAGGACGCTAAAGGGTGCAATCATCCTGACTGAAAATACACCAGTCAAGATGGTTGCCCACCATGAAGCAATCCTCAGCAGCAGGGTTGACCCTAGAGGCTTTGCGGTCTAAAAAATCACACCTCAACTCAAGAGGGGGGGTTGAACAATGGACCACCGAGCTAGGAAGCAAGTGCACTAACCAGGATCCTAGAGTAGCAACTCCGACGCCAGCTGAGCCACAAATGGATGAGGTCCAGTGTGGCTTCCAAGCAAACCAAAGTACTCAAGACCTAATCTTTACACTCAGACAGCTGAGTGAAAAGGCACTTGAGTGAGATCCATCTCTGTTTCTTAGATCTGGAAAAAGGCATTTGACAAGTGTTGAAGCGTCTTCTTTTGCTTCAAACTTTTTTACTGTGGGTCAATGATCAGGTTGTCTGAACTCGGTTAATTTTAAAGATGGTTGACAACCGTTCAGGTTCCTTATGAACTTCCATTAATGAATGTGGGTAATATTCTCTCTTACCACAAGAGAGTGCATCGTGCATGAATTAACAAATCAATAATAATATGTGGCAATGAGCCAAGTCAAACTTGATTGATTTCTGGTAAGTCATCGGGTTTTTTAGTCCAAACATGGATACAAATTTTATTGACGAAATATACGACGACATCATAAGAAATTAGTTCATGAATAGTACATTGCATTGCATTCTAATTAAAACATGTTACCGTCCGTCTTCCAGTTACTTAAGTGTCGTCAGAACATCCTGGGCTATATACTCGCATTGTTGCGCAGCGCAGTCAACCGGTAGTCAGAGCCGGATTAACGTAGTAGCAAAAGTAGCATATGCTACGGGCCCCGCGCTTTTAGGGGCCCCGCGCCAATAAATATGTACATAATTTTTTGGTCATCTTCTAATACGAGCGTTAAACCAGTGATCTTGTGATTTATGCCATCTTTAGCGCCTTTTCATTTGGTGTCACGAAATTGTGAGAGAAAGAGCATAAGAGGGTGACTTAGTGTGACTCTTCATTTTTTTATCTTAACTGGTTGCGGACGGAAGCCATTTAAGTGTCGTTGAAAATTTGGTCATGTTTGGACGGAAGCCACTTTTTTGGCTCTAGACGATTGCCCCTCTAATTTTGTTTCGTTCTTTGTGAAATGAGTTTGCATTAACAATAAAAACTAGAATTTAGGAAACGGAAACTTCCTGTTTTAATTTAGGTATACGGCATGCTCGCACTCTCTTTAAAATGTCTTGATTTCTAAGGTTAGAAAACTCAAAAAATGTGCAGAGATATTGGACGTAATTATGCTTCTGGAAGTGAAAAACGTAAAGCCAAGGAAGAAAAAGAAAGAAGAGATCAACTTGTGATATCAAAAACACGTAAGCTGACAGAATATTTTGATGTTCATGGTGGTGGTACTCTTACCGCTGAAGCTGGAAGTACATGAACAACTAGTACTAGTGCTGGCTGTGCAGCAGAAAACATACAGCAAAACCCAGTATACACTGAGTCTGAATGTGAAAGAATAAGTGAAACGAAGAAGTACTCTAATGATATTGGTTACTGGCTGAACAATATAGATGAATGTGAGCGTGAATATTGGATATCCAAGGGAAGTGAAAAATGTCAACATGTTGATAGTGCCTTCTCTTCATCCGTGCGATTGTATGACACTGAAAAGAAAACTCGATACTGTCAGAAGTCTTATTTTACATATTCATAAACTTACAAACAAGCAACATGCAAGAAAATGGTTATGCTATTCAGAAAGTAAAGGGCACCTATTATGTTTCCCATGCAAGCTTATGAGTTCAGAATGTTCATCAAAGTTTACTGTGGAAGGGTTTAATAACTGGAAAAATGCAAGCAATCTATTGCGTCGACATGAAGAAAGCTCCTCACATAGACAAGCTTTAATTTCAATGTTGATGCGTAAAAAAAAAGGTGAGCGTGTCAATTCCCAACTTGTGAAACAAATGAACATTCAAAAAAAGTATTGGCACAAACTTCTAGAACGAATAATTGAAGTTGTGAAGTTTTTAGCAGAACGAAGTCTTTCATTTCGTGGCAGTGATGAAATTGTTGGGTCCCCTTATAACGGGAATTACTTAGGGTTGTTAGAATTACTGGCCAAGTTTGACCCTTTTCTGGCAAAGCATATAAGTACTCATGCAAACAAAAGATTTGGACATCATATCTATCTAAAACAACGTGTGAGGAATTCATCAATCTGATTGGATCCAGCATACTGGATCACATTCTCTGTGAAGTGAAGAAATACAAGTATTATTCCGTTTCATTGGATTCTACTCCAGATATATCTAATATGGACCAGCTGACTTTGACTCTGCGCTATGTTTTGCCATCTGGACCAGTTAAAAGATTTGTGACATTTTTGGATATGGGAGGTCATAGTGCTGAACAGCTTACTAAAAGTCTACTTAATTTTTTAAAGGCAAATGACATTGATATTAAAGACTGCCGTGGTCAAAGTTATGACAACGCCAGCAACATGAGTGGCAAGTTTATAGGATTACAAGCACGAATTAAAGAGATGAATACGTTTGCGCATTACATTCCGTGTTTTGCACATTCACTAAATTTGGTTGGAAAATGTGCTGCAGAAGGTTGTCAAGAAGCAGTCATTTTCTTTGGATTTGTTGAAATCCTGTACACCTTCTTTTCTGCTTCCACCTACCGGTGGGGTCTCCTTTCTACTGCATTATGTGCTGGCGGTACTCATAATAAGTCCCATTTGCCCTTTGTGAAAAGACTGTCAGATACCATGTGGTCCGCTCGGGCAGATGCAACAAAAGCACTTTTACAGAGCTTTTCTGCAATAAAACAAGTCTTGGATGATATTTCAGATAACAATGATCAGAAGACAGAGTGTCGTCAACAGGCTCGTGGTCTACTTTCAACCATGATGAAGTTAGAAACAGGAATAATGATCATACTGTGGGATCAAGTATTACAGCGTTTTCAAATGATCAGTGCTTCTTAGCAATCTTCTGACCAAGATTTGAATACAGCTTGTGCACTCTATGAATCCCTGCGGGGGTATATTCAAGCTATGCGGTCTACTTTTGCAGACATAGAGCAAAAGGCCAAGGATCTGACTGAGTGTGAACATTATCAAGAACAAACTCGAAGAAAACACAAACGAAATCGAGAGTATGATGATTTCAGTGGTTCCAGCACACTTGATCCACTTGTTGAATCTCAAACGCCTTCTCAGCAGTTTAAAAGCTGAACAAGTCTTGTCCTTATTGATAGCTTGCTCTCTGCCTTGTCAAAACGCCAGAAAGCTTATCAAAAGTTGAATGATGTATTTGGATTCCTTCGTCAGTTACAGTCGTTTACACCTGAAGAGGTGGTAAGGAGATCATCGAATCTTATTAAATCATATCCTGAAGATCTGGAAGAAAGTCTGTGAAGAACTTGTGCAGTTTACAGAACTGTTGAAAACTGATCTTGCTTCTCATATTGGCACTACTCTAGACCTTGTAGAGTTACAGTTTTACCGTTTGATAATTGACAATTCTTTGGAGTCTTGTTTTCCAAATGTAGAAATCGCCTTGCGCATCTATTTGTCACTAATGTTAACCAACTACAGTGGAGAACGATTATTTTCAAAACTGAAACTTATTAAAAACGAACTAAGGAGCACCATGGGTCAAAAGAGATTGAACAATCTCACACTAATGAGCATTGAACATAAACTTCTGCGTGAAATTGATACATCCTATATCATCAACAAATTTGCTCATGCTAAATGTAGAAACATTAATATTTAAACAATAATGTTGACTGTGTTGTTACTTTTGATAATGATAATTTGCATAGTGCAAATTACAAATGTATGTGTTCAAATATATTTGTGTTGTTTTATTGTTTTGTTTAAATATAGGGCCCCTTTCTTAACATATGCAACAGGCCCCGCACTAGCTTAATCCGGCCCTGCCGGTAGTGAGACCCAATTAGTTTGCGAACACAGATCATAAATGATCAATAATCCTTCTGTCCATAGTTATCCAACAACCATGTAACATTTCCATTAAATTCATTATAATAGTAAGGACTGACCCTCTGTCCTTATTTAAATATAAAAAATCGGCATAATGTGACGCCTAACACTGGAAGGAATAATATACGTCTTCATGGCTTGACGGTCAGAATAAAAAGGGTCAAGTACATTAGTCACCAAGCGTGACCATATCAACGCTACCGCGTCACAATCGAACCATGAGATTTGCGTTCACCAAAAGAACCATGAAGCATAAAAGTATTCTATATTAAAAATCTCGCAACATCAAAATGCGTACTCCAGACGCGCTGCCAACTGTAGCAGACGACATCGTTGAAACATGTCGTAACAACAAGGTCCCATGGAGCAAACTTTGGACTGTTTGGCAAGGAAGAACATTCCAGCATCTCTGATACATGCTGTAAAGAGCTTCTACAAGTCTTGCAGAAATTATGTGAGGATGGTAAATCATAAGTCAGAAGAGTTCAGCATCACCACGGGTGTAAGACAAAATGATATCCTGTCACCTTAACTTTTCATACTCCTCACAGACGATGCCATGAAAGCACGTAAGGAGAGGAAAAAATATTTCGTTGGGTACTAGAAAATGAGACAGTCTGTATTTCAGAGCTAGCATTTGTTGATGATGTTGCCCTGATTGCTAAATCAGAGGCACATCTCCAATCAAATCTGGAAGGAAGAGCTGGAGAAGAGAGGGATGGTCATAAGCAGCTTAAAACCAAAAACCATGGTGATATCATGAGAGAAAAGAAGACATCAGATTAAGCTGGGAGAACAGGTCCTGGAGCAGGTCAATCACTTTAAATACCTTGGAGCTGTCGTAGACTGGATGGGAGGCATCAAAGAAGAGTTGGCTACCCGAAGAGCAGCAGCTGGGAGACTTTTTCAGGCCATAAATTGAGGATTTCTCAGCAAAAGAGAAGTTAGTAAGAAAACAAAGATGGCTGTATACCACTCCACCTATGTCCCATTCTTGACGTATGGATGCAAGTCATGGGCAATGACTACAACCCACAAAAGCCAGATCCAAACCTCAGAAATGAGTAATTTGAGGAAGGTGGTTGAAGTAACAAGAAGAGAAATGGTCTGTAACCAGAAGATTACGCCACGGCCTAAAATCTCATCAAACCCTGTTAAACGTCTTTTCCAGATCTATGAAACAAAGATGGATCTCACTCTTATACTCAAAGGCCTTTTCACTCAGCTGCCTGAGTGTGAAGATTAGGTCTTGACTACTTCGGTTTGCTCAGAATTCACACTGGATCTTATCCAATTTAGGCTCAGCTAGGCGTCTGAGTCTCTCCTCCAGGATTCTAGAGTAGATTTTACCAAAGACACTGAGAAGGGGTATGTCTTTATGGTTTCCACTTGTTGATTGTCACCCTTTTTGAAAATCGGCGTTATTGCAATCTCCCAATCCTTTGGTATGGTCTTGTTGCACCTCGCTGCCTGTAGGACCCTTAAGAGTTATAGGTTGCCTGCTGCTCCCATGTAATTAACCATTTCTGGTGTTATACTATCATGCCGTGCTGCTTTGCCCATCTTGATTTTCTCCAGTGCTGCCTTCAATTCTTCCATCTTTATGTTTTCTTCACCATCATTGGTTTTCTCTTCTGTGCTAGTGGTTATCATTTCTGATGCGAATATTTTATCATTTTGTTGTAGGGCTATTTCCTTATTTTTGCATTTCTCATCATTTAAGGCCTTGGCGAGCCTCCATAGTTTTCTTCCATCTTTGTCGACGTTAAGACTTTCTGTTGTTTTGATACAACTATTTTTGGCTGAACAGTTTAACGTTTTCCTGTATTTTGCAGAGATAGCTTTGTAAGCGATGTTTGCCTCAACTGTTCTGTCCTTTTCTGCTACATGTCTGGCCTCTGTTACCTGTTCTTCCAGTTCTTTGAGTTCTTCTGTCCAGTACGGCTTATAATCTTTTCTCGCCGCTCGAATTCTTACTTGAGAGCCAGATAAATGTTCTACCGGACAGAAAACAGGAAATTACCAAAGAGCAAGAAATTTACCAAAATATACCAACTGTTCCAGAACAGCACATGACATCAAACCTCACCATGAGAGAGCTAGAGGCAGCCATTGTATCCCTTAAACAAAGAAATTCACCTGGAAAAGACAGGGTAACAAATGACATGCTTAAAGAGCTAGGGCCTAATGCCAAGAAAGTCCTCCTCAAGATTATGAACTATAGCTGGAAGCGTGGAATTGTACCACAAGCCTGGAAAGAAGCAGTACTAGTTCCAATCCTCAAAAAGGACAAAGACCGAATGGACCCCAACAGCTACAGACCCATCAGTCTTCTAAGCTGCACGGGAAAGCTTATGGAGAGAATGATCAATACCAGATTAAGTTGGCACCTCGAAGAAAAACAAATTTTACTGCACCAACAGGCAGGTTTCAGGCAACATAGGTCTACAGAGGACCAAGTCACCTACATTGCACAGGAAATCGAAGATGCTTTCCAAGAAGGAAAGCACACTTTAGCAGTATGGGTAGACATGGAGAAAGCATTTGATAAAGTTTGGAAAGATGGGCTTAGAGTTAAAATGCTTAAATATGGAGTATGTGGAAGAATGTATAACTGGATCAGCCACTACCTAACAAACAGAACAGCTAGAGTGCAGGTGCACGGACAGTTAAGCAAAAAGACTTCAATGGAACATGGAGTTCCACGGGGTGGGGTCCTTTCCCCGACACTCTTCTTCATATATATAAACGATATAACAGAAAACATCCACAAGAATATCCACAACTCCCTCTATGCTGACGACCTGGCCATGTGGACTTCAGAAGAATACATCACCACAGCAAGAGTGCGCATGCAGGATTCACTGCTAGCCCTTGAAAGTTGGTCCAGAAAGTGGTTGCTCAAAATAAATGAACAAAAAACTACACACACTATTTTTACCTTGTCAAATAAACCACAGCAAGCAAAGCTACAACTAAATGGGCAGGAAGTACGAGAAGATGAAACACCAACATACTTAGGAATCACACTAGACCGCCGAATGACGTGGAAATCACAGATAAACAAAATACAGCTAAGGGCAAAACTTTGCATGGCCATCATGAAAAAGTTAGCTGGTACCACATGGGGTGCTGATGAGAATATCCTCAAAAAGCTGTACACAGGCAGAGTCAGACCTGCTATGGAATACGGCATCAAAGCTTGGTCGACGGCAGCAAAGTCAAATTTTGACAGAGTAAACAGACTCCAAAACCAAGCAGCACGTATTATAACAGGGGCCCTAAAGTCCACACAAATCAACCATATGGAAAACATTATAGGGCTACTACAGTCAATGGAAGATAGACGTGACAGCAGAGTCCTACAACAAGCTGAAAAATGTAAGAGACTCGAAGGACACCCCATGTTCCAAAGAATGAATAGGCTAGGAAGAGGCAGGCTCAAGCGAACCAACTTTGTAGCCCAAGCAAAAGAAAAAATTAGCAAAAATACCATGCTAGCAAACTCAGTTGCAAAGAAAATCCAAACAAGCTCAACTATCCCACTGTGGAAAATAAGATACTTTCCTGATTTAAAATCTGATATTCCAGGCATTGAAAGTAAGGGAACACAGACAGAAACACAAAGAAAGTGTATAGCAACCAAGTATATTTACCAAAATTTTCCAGCAAAGCTTTGGACACATGCATATACTGATGGTTCAGCAAAAAATGCAGTTGAAAATGGGGGTGCCGGCATCCTCATAAAATTAAAGAATAGAATCCACTCAATGGCAATTGCCACTGGCAAATACTGCAATAGCTTCAGTGCTGAAGCAGAAGCCCTGAAATAGGCAGCTGAAACTCTAATTGAATGCAAAGCACAGGCAGAAAAACAGATAGTAATCTTTACAGATGCCCTCTCAGTAATATCAGCGCTGAAGAGCCACCAAACTAAAGGATTGAAAGAGCTGATAATCTCCCTTGAAAGACTGGCCAAAAGCTTCAACAAGTGCACTATCCAGTGGATACCAGCCCATTGCAACATAACAGGAAATGAGGAGGCAGACAGACTTGCTAAGGAAGGAGGTGCAACTTGCTAAGGAAGGAGGTGCCTTAAACAAAATGATATAGACAACTTACTCAACGGCAAAGACTACTATAAAGGCTACATTCAAGTCCAAATGGGAAAGAGAGCACCCGGGCCATTTGAAAAATGATGCATATCATCAACTATCCAGGAAAGAACAGGTCATCATTTTTCGGCTACGCACTGGACACAACAGATTGAGATACCATCTATACCACAAATACAAAATTGGTGCAACAGATCTCTGCACCTGCGGTACCAGCCCGATGACGGTTGAACACCTACTGCAGTACTGCCCAACCTACAGTAATAAACGGAGTAGCATATGGGAACAACCCACTTCTGTCAACGAAAAACTGTTTGGAGATGTCGGGAACCTTGAGTTGACTACTGCCTTTATTAGAGTCATAAATGTGGAAGTCTGAAGGCGAACGAGGAAGAAGAAGAAGATTTCTGATGCTTCTCCATGCTCACCATCCAGGAGTTCTGAGAAATATTCTTTCCATCTTTCTATTACTTCCTTCGGGGCAGTAAGCAATTTGCCTTGCTTGTTGATAAGGGTGGATTTAAGGCTGTCTTCACTGGTGATAAGGCCACACTGTCTGGCCACTATGGACGTTGCAAGTTTAAGTCCAAGTACGTGGTAAATCCTTAACTCTGTCAAAATACCACCCCTATCGACACCAGGTATATTATAGTTGAAAATGATATGGTAGAGATGCCAGCTATAATATAGTTGAAGATGTAGGGTGTCTTATCTGGTTTTTGTTGTTGTTGCTGTATATATAGTAATGAGGTAGTTCACAGTTACAGCACATGAGATATGACATGTGAAGTCATAAAAAGGGTGAACTGCTTTGACGTTTCATCATTTATTTGGACGCCACAAATGACAGGTACGTTACATAAGTCATGGACATCAATAGTTCAATATATTCAGCATACTAAAGTTGAATTCATGGATCTGCATACATTCTCCAAGTTGATACAGATAATCCTAGCTGACGATAGCCTCAGCTTCATCTCATAAATATTCATAAATATCAATACTCCTCTCTGATACTGGAAGATCAGATGTACAATATAAGTCCATTACTGTTCGCACGAGAATAGCATACATGGAGTACAGGTCAAGCTGACCTTTATAACATTCCTAAGTCTAACCCTTGACAAAAGGTGCAATCGCTGACATAGCGATGTTCATAGGACGTAGAACTGTTCTTCGGGCTTAGCATATCCCGTGTACATATTAAATCACAGGTATGAAGATACCTGGGGTGTGACTTCTAGTAGAAGAACCTCTATCACTGTAATACGTGAGCGAGCAGAGATCGACCATTGTCAACATAATGTTAAATTATAGATTTGAAACATAAATGAGGTATTACCTTGTTTCGAAATCAACACCACAAAACACACGCCTCCAGGCGTTTAAATAATCAAGGGAAGGACCTTGTTAGCTACACTAACTCACAAAAGGATTCCTAATTCCCTATTAACAAATCACAGAGACGCGCATAGCGTCCTGCTCGGCTCAGAACTTCTCATCGAATCCCTGGGCGGAAAACGATTCTAACTCTCTTATACAATGTCTTTTGAAAAAAATTATACAATGTCTTTAGACAAAATTCTGTGCTTAACAGATTACAGCACCCCCCGGGAAAAAAATGAAACTTTTTTTTTGGAATCCTAGAGCCAGAAACAACAGGCTCTAAACGCACGTATGATGCGCGGATATAATGCCTAATATGCAGCTAGCTCGATGCATAGAGCGATAGCTGAGATTATATCTCAGAACCTTAGAGAAAATATTTCCCTAAGTGTACGCGTATATTCCAGGGAGGTGCCACCAACATACGCCACAGTGATGGCAACATCATAATGCAAGCCAAATCATACTCATACAAATCTATGAAATTACATATACTATCATAGTATTAAACAATGAAGTGTTGTGCAAACAGCGGTGTCATATTCTACTATACCGCACTATAGAATTACACAAAAATACATGATACAAGCATATAATATAATGATACATTGTATTGTTCTAATTAAATAGATGTTCCTAGAAGATGTGGACATAATCCGCTCCAAATTAGCTTAGGACTTGATATACTTCAAAGTTCCACAATGGACATAATCTCGCAGACGTCAAAGATGTGCTGCGAAAATATCAATAATACAAATATTTATGACAAATGGTAAATCTGTTAATACAGTCATCAAAATACAATATATAAATGTGGCCATGTAAACTCTTGGCCCATATATTGCTAACTAAGCCTTCTTCTGTTATGATCAGATCGGTAACAGAAAAAGGAAATTATATGGTACAATGTTATAAATTCACAAAAAGTGATAACATATGTGCTGATATGTCATTATAGTAGTGGACTGTATATCAGGAAATATATATGACAGAAGAATTAAGTGGAATCGTGTGGGCATCTGGACAGAATGTCTGCCATCAGATTATCCGAACTACGGATAGCTCGCACCGTAAAATGAAATGGTTGAAGAGCTATGGCATATCGAGTGGACCTCGAGCTCTTCAAGTTTTTGCTCTGAATAGCAGTAAGAGCTTTCTGGTCGGTTTCCACAATGAAATGTACGCCTAGAAGGAATCTTTGCAACTTGAGAATTGACCATACCATAGCCAATAATTCACGGTCTAAAACCGAGTAATTCCTTTCCGCAGCATTTAATTTCCTAGAGATATACATCACCGGATGCAGAGTATCAGAATACTCCTGCATAAGTGCTGCCCCAATCCCAGTTGACGAGGCGTCACTTCGAAGAACAAAAGTCTTCTCAATAGTAGGTAACCTAAGAATAGGTGGGGATGAAAATAGAGTTTTAATCTGGTCCAATGAGGATTGACATTCTTAAGACCAGCGGATCAGATTAGGCGATCCTTTCTTCAATAAAGTAGAAAGTGGTGCCATAATGGAGGACAGATTCGGAATGAATCGTCCGTAAAATTGTATCAAACCTAAGAGACTCCGTACTTGTTTCTTCGTCTTAGGGACAGAAATGTTTAGTATTTTCGAAACATTGTGGTCCTCTGTCTTTAAAAGACCATGACCAACACGATGACCCAGGAAAGAAATCTCGCTAAATCCTATAAAGGCTTTAGAGGGTTTTGCAGTCAAGTTATACTCGCGAAGAGTAGACAGCAATTCGTATAAACCCAAATAGTGATCTTCACAGGAATCACTGAATAGACAGATATCGTCTAAGTATGCTATGACATCAGTACGATATGAAAGAATTCGAAGCATCATGCGTACGAACGTAGCAGGGGCGTTCATAAGACCAAAATGCATGAAATTCCATTGAAATAAACCCCTAGGTATAGAAAAAGCGGTAAGAGGTTTGGCACGTTCAGTTAAAGGAACTTGCCAATAACCTTTAGACAAGTCTAGTTTGGTAAAGAATCTAGAATTAGAAAGTTTGTTTAGTAGCTCTTCTAGTGAAGGCATAGGTTCAGCATCAAACTTCGTAACTTGGTTCAATTTGCGATAATCAACGCAAATGCGAATATTATTGTCTTTTTTCCGGACAATAACCATAGACGAAGAGTATGGTGAAGTAGATGGTTCGATTATTTCCAATCGTATCATCTCATCCAATTCTTTCTCGACTTGTGACTGAAAATGGATAGGTATTGGATAGGGTCTGACTCTGATAGGATTATGGTCAGTAAGCACTATGTCATGTTCGATGACATGTGTGTGTCCCGGGATGTCTGTAAGGACATCCTGAAATGTCTGCAACATCGAAGAGACTTGTCGATGTTCTTCAGCGGAAAGATTAGGAGAAACGGTAACGTTTCTCCAAGATTCCGTAGAATGAAGTGGGACCATAGGAAGTGGAAGATTGACATCAGAAAAAGTAGTTTCCTCATCCTGTATGACTGACAGGGATGAGTAATGACCATGAGGTACTGGAGAATCGTCCGTCGCCTGGAAAATAGGCTGCAAATAGTCAGGTCGTTCATGAAATTCCGACAACATATTTATGTGGAAAGTTTTATGTTTCCCATCAATATCGACAACATAGTCGACGTCGGAAATCTTGGAGACTATTGCATATGGACCTTTCCATGCAATAAGAAGTCTGTTCTCCCTTGTAGGAAGTAGAACGAGTGCTTTGTCACCTGGACAAAGTTGTCGTAGACATCTATTTTTATTAGCAAATTGTCTTGCCTTTTCTTTGGCAAACTCGGATGACGAAGTTGCTAATTTGCATGCCTCGATGATCTATCGCCTTAGAGCAATGACATACTCATAAGAAGATTGAGTGTCATCGGTAATATTATCGGCAGTGATGAGATCGTGAAGTAAAGACATAGGACCGCGCGGTCGCGCGCTAAAGACAAGTTCAAAAGGAGAAAACCCTGTGTTTTCATTGGGGACCTCTCTATAAGCGAAGAGAGCCGCAGGTAAAACCCTGTCCCAATCCTGAGGATGATCCTCAGTTATCTTCCCAAGTAAAGTCTTGAGTGTCCCATTCAAACGCTCAACTAACCCATTCGACATTGGGTGATATATACTGCTGAGAGACCTTTTAATATGTAAAATAGACATTACCTGTGACATAGTGTCGGATATAAGTTGTGTGCCATGGTCTGACAATATTTCTCTGGGGAAACCCAAGCGAGAAAATATCAGCCACAGAGCGTCTGCAATATCGGCAGTTGAGATGCTCTTGAGAGGGATAGCCTCTGGCCAACGTGTGCACATATCGACGCATGTGAGGATAAATTGATGTCCTCTAGCCGACTTAATCCTAAAAGGACCGATAATATCTATCGCCATCTTCTGAAAAGGACGAATAGGAATGTCAGCAGCCTGGATAGGCGCAGCATGTCGTGGTCCTCTCGATTTGACCTCCTGACATACTTTGCAAGATCGACAGTAAATACGTATGTCCTTGCTTACAAATGGCCAAAAGAAAGCCGCAAGAACCCTCGACTTTGTACGGGAAAAACCCATATGTCCAGCACATTGCGAGTCATGAGCATGTTGCAATATTTGCAATCTCATACTCTTAGGCACAAGAATTTGAGAATGTGCAGACGTAGTCGAGTCTTGTACCATACGTACAAGTACGCCGTTCTTCATAGAAATCCAAGACTTTCTACTTGTATTTTGATTTGGATCACCTTTTTTTGCTAGAATGAAGAATTTTTGTAAAGAAGGATCTTCTTCTTGCAACTTTATGAATGAGTCACGTGAAATAATGCAGTGACTACCTTGGCTATTTATTTCATCATCACTAGTCAATGAAGTTTGTGGTGTTTCAAGAGCTTGTGCCCTTGTGACCACTGCATTGGTAGCATGCATATTTTGATCTTCCCAAGCAGCTATCTGCTGTGGGGTACATTCACTAACACCGTGAATACGACCGATAATAAGGTCCGCAATAGGGTTAGGAAGAAGACACGCGTGGACATCTCCCGTAAAGAAGGGAGTAGCAATATGTATTATGGCAGTAGGATACTTTTCCAAAGTGCCACCAAATGTGACACATTTGATGACCTTTCCTGTAGCACAGGATGGATTCACAAGAGATTGCCTAACACCAATAGTAGTACATCCAGAATCAAACAAAAGTGAGACTGGATTACTATTTACAAGACCCTTATGTAGTATAAGAGGACCTCTCCCGTCATGCGCAACTGCAGCAGGGAGAGCGGGAAGAGGGTGACCACAGCTTAAAGTAGTTACGGTAGTTGGTTCAAACAAAGTACTACATTGGGGACATTTATTTGCTCTACCAAAATCAAAAGCAGAACATCCGATAGCATTAGGGTTTTTATTATCATTAACCTGTTTATCTGCTCCCTGAGATTCTTGTTGTACAGAGTTTGTCTGTTGATATCTCTTTTTCTTATGTAGAGATCTACCGCTACCATTATTGCCTCTGAAATTATCATTATTTTCTCTCCTGTAATTGTTATCCTGGTTTGTGTTCCAGTTTCCATAATTGTCATTATCATCTCTGTATTGATTTGAAAATTTAGCAGTTTGATTTTGAGGTTTACGCGAAAAGTAGTTACCTCTATACTGACTACCTTTGCGGAAATGTCTAAAATTATTACCTGCATAATAACGAGGAGTGTCAGCTTGTCTCCAGTTATTCGAAGAAGAATCACCATGTGATTGATTGCTATGATTTTGATCATAATTACAGTTACTCTTTCTATTAATATTATGTTGAGTACCCTGACATTTACGTTGGAAGTTTTGGCCATATGGTGCTGCCGAAGCAACTGGCATACCTTCTTTTACTCTAGAGTTGCTAATGGTTACGTGAGGGTGCGCAGTCACATACTGGCAACAGTATTCTTCCATTTCTTTTATGTTTTTAGGCTTACGCTCATGAAGAAAAGAAAGAAAAGATTCATTGACAGAAGACATAACCTTGTCTCTAAGTAGTAAGTCCATAAGTGCTTCATATGTATGTTCTGTCTTAGACAGCTCAACCCATCGTGAAAAAGTAAGACGTATCTTTGAAATGAATTCAGAGAATTCAACTCCAGTATCTGGCAACATATTTTTAAATTGAAGACGATAGCCGTCTTCGTTAAGTTGGTACTTCTTTAACAAGACTGCCCTGATAACCTCATAATTGTTCTTGTCAGGCTCATCTACCATACTTAATATACTCAAAGTATCACCTCTAAGTAAGTTGGACAATTGATAAACATACATTGATTTATCTATATTATGTGTTGTACATGCACGTTCGAATCTATCCAGATAAAACGTTATATCGTCACTGGAAGCATTGAATGCAGGTAGTTTAATCTTAAAAGTACTTGCATTCAACTTATCTGACCCCTTATTTGCATCATTAGCATTACCAGTGTTCAACAATTTCATCTTTTCTAACTCCAAAGCTAAGAGTTTTTCTTCATGCACCATTTTTGCTTTTCTCTCATCAGCTTCTCTCTGTAACCTTCTTTCTTCAGCCTCAGCCTGTAGTCTCTTATTTTCAGACTCTATCTCTAGTCTTTTATTTTCAGCCTCTTTTTCAAGTCTTTTATTTTCAGCCTCTTTTTCAAGTCTTTTATTTTCAGCCTCTTTTTCAAGTCTTTTATTTTCAGCCTCCAATTGTAGCTGACATTTTCTTTCCTCAGCTTCTTTGTCCAATCTTCTCTCCTCAGCTTCAGCTTCTCTTTTCTGCTTTTCCATTTCCATCTGGAATGTTCTTTCATCTGCCTGCATCTGCAGTCTCAGATTCTCATCATCTATTTTCTTTTGCTCAGATTCTCTGTCTAATCTTTTATTTTCCTCTTTTTGTCTCTTCTCTTCAGACTTTTGTGCTTTAATCCATTGAGTATTTGCATACTCTTCCAATTTATCACCAGTCTTGCCAAGGGATTTCCCTTGCTCAATAAAGTAATCAAGTGTAGACATGATGTCTAATATTATGAGTCACAAAATCTGAAATAATTAATTAATTTATTTCAATCTTAATAGTGATAAGACTTAAATAAGTACTTGTATAATCACAATGTTCACTCCAATCTTTGTGGGAAACAAGTCTTTGACAAAGAACTTGTATTGCTCAATGTATAATAATACCACAAGTCACTTCTTAATCATAAGGGCACTACACATCCAATAGTGCATAACCACATAATCATCAGTTATTTATCATAACTGCACTACACATCCAATAGTGCATGAACCAATCCACCAGTTAGTTATGATAAGTGCACTATATAGCTAATAGTGCATAAGCAAATATGTAACAATAGTGAAAGCTAACTATGCAAGAACTATATAAACAATAACAACAATCGATGACAATGTAAACAATAACAAAGATCCAAGACAATGTAAACAATATCAAAGATCAAAGACAATGTAAACAATAACAAAGATCAAACATAGTACGAAAACATTCGCAAAAGTCAAAGAAATAAACAGCAGAACTAAGGAAAATATCAAAAAGGATGTGTTGACAAATGCGAAAAATGTAAACAAACAAATGACGTCACAGTGTATAAACAAAAATGGTGTATAGAACTGAATAATAGGAAAGAGGAGACCTACAAATACAAACAAATCAAAACAAAACTAAAGAATGCGAAAAAATACCGAAAACAAAACTGCACATGTTATCACAACTAAACGTAAATAGCAACAGATGTTGCATGCAAATTTTCAATTAAGAAAATTGCTCCTACAGAACGCTATCATAAGACCTCTATGACGTGGTACTCTTATGATAGTCACCTACCCAACCAAACCCGCTGAAATATAAACATATAAATGTACAAATAAACATATAACATGTAAACATATAACATGTAGCAAATTGACAATAAGGATGTGAAAGTATAGAATGCTCAGTTAGAGTATAAGGGCACAGTTCACAAGCAAAACAGGCCACTTAACTTTTATAAATCCAAACGTCAGCACGGTGCAGAACATGATGTGATCAGCATTCTGAGGATAAATGATCCAACGTTGATCAACATCTGCTCCCATGAACAGCCATGACGTAGGAAAAGAGCTTCTGATATTGAATGTTGTTACGGCACTTGTCCTTCTTCCTTACAATCCTCGGCACTTGACCTTCTAACTGCTATAAATCGATTCGATCGGTACTTGACCTTCTGAATCAGCAACAGTAAATCGATTTGATCGGCACTTGTCCTTCTCAATCAGGAAACTTTGATAAACTGACGAGCAGCGCCGGGTACTTTCAAAATATTTCCAAATTCAGCAACGCCGGGTAGTTTCAAAATAATTTATTGAAGGAAGTGAGTTCAAAATGCTAAACTTGAATGTTGTATACTGTATGCTGTATGGGTTTGTTGACCCCCTTGAGTGCTGGTACCAGATTAAACCAACTTCTGGCCACCAAAAATGATAAGGGTGGATTTAAGGCTGTCTTCACTGGTGATAAGGCCACACTGTCTGGCCACTATGGACGTTGCAAGTTTAAGTCCAAGTACGTGGTAAATCCTTAACTCTGTCAAAATACCACCCTTATCGACACCAGGTATATTATAGTTGAAAATGATATGGTAGAGATGCCAGCTATAATATAGTTGAAGATGTAGGGTGTCTTATCTGGTTTTTGTTGTTGTTGCTGTATATATAGTAATGAGGTAGTTCCCAGTTACAGCACATGAAATATGACATGTGAAGTCATAAAAAGGGTGAACTGCTTTGACGTTTCATCATTTATTTGGACGCCACAAATGACAGGTACGTTACATAAGTCATGGACATCAATAGTTCAATATATTCAGCATACTAAAGTTGAATTCATGGATCTGCATACATTCTCCAAGTTGATACAGATAATCCTAGCTGACGATAGCCTCAGCTTCATCTCATAAATATTCATAAATATCAATACTCCTCTCTGATACTGGAAGATCAGATGTACAATATAAGTCCATTACTGTTCGCACGAGAATGGCATACATGGAGTACAGGTCAAGCTGACCTTTATAACATTCCTAAGTCTAACTCTTGACAGAAAGTGCAATCGCTGACATAGCGATGTTCATAGGACGTAGAACTGTTCTTCGGGCTTAGCATATCCCGTGTACATATAAATCACAGGTATGAAGATACCTGGGGTGTGACTTCTAGTAGAAGAACCTCTATCACTGTAATACGTGAGCGAGCAGAGATCGACCATTGTCAACATAATGTTAAATTATAGATTTGAAACATAAATGAGGTATTACCTTGTTTCGAAATCAACACCACAAAACACACGCCTCCCGGCGTTTTGAATAATCAAGGGAAGGACCTTGTTAGCTACACTAACTCACAAAAGGATTCCTAATTCCCTATTAACAAATCACAGAGACGCGCATAGCGTCCTGCTCGGCTCAGAACTTCTCATCGAATCCCTGGGCGGAAAACGATTCTAACTCTCTTAAAATTGGGACATGCGCAGAACGCATACACCTGAGTAATAATCAAAACGAGACGATGGTTGAAGACCTTCCAGAATGATTTTGTAAGAAATCGCGCCTTATATGGACAGCAAAAGAATCCTCAACACTGGTTTCAATCATTCTAAGAAACAGTTGACCGATACTACCATATAAGGAGAGTGACCAACACATCGTTCAAAAAAATGGACCGATGAGTCCCGTCACAAGAGAAGGTAACCATCCTTGTAAAATGTAATCACAGTTAAACAAGAGTTATCTAGCTTAGACTGTGCGAAAAATCAAAGTGTACAATTCAGACAAGTTAATTACACAATGTCTTTAGAAAAAATTATACAATGTCTTTTGAAAAAATTATACAATGTCTTTAGACAAAATTCTGTGCGTAACACTTGTCCTTTATAAATTTGAGAGGGCATTGTTTTTCCTTCCTTATGTTCTTTAGGGTCTTATAGAACAATTTCTGGTTTTCTTGTGCATCTTTTTCTAGCTTTTCTCCAAATTCTTCCCAGGACTTCTGTTTTGCTGCTAGCACCTTGTTCTTTGCTTCTGTTCTGAGTGTCACATATTCTCTATATTTTTCCATTTGTCCTGTTGTGTTTTTAGCTCCTAATTAATGTTTCCATGCCATTTTCTTCTTTCTTATTTTCTCTTAAACTTCCTCTGTCCACCAAAGTGTCTTTTTTCTCTTGTTCCCAAGTCAGACTTCACCACATGCTTAAACATCAGCTGTCTTTATGATATCCTTGAATTTAATCCAGAGGGTTTCCAAGTCATCAGGTTGTTCTTCTGTGCTGCTCACCGCTGCAGCAATAAGCCCCTGATATCTGGTCTTAATTTCTGGCTCTCTCAACGTGAAAGTCTTAATGCTCATGCCTCCTGTTCGTTTACTTAGTTTCTTGCGTGATGTTAGGCAGTTCCTAGGCTGAGCAACTCTTTCAAATGATCTGTTGATTGTTAGCAGGTAGTGATGACTTCCAATCTCTGGCTCCCTCCAGACTCTAGCATCCCGGATGTACTTGAATGAGCTCCTCCTAACTATGGCATAGTCGATCACTGACTTCTCATTCTTTGTTGGTTCACATCTAGTCTGCATGTATGTGCTTATGGAGGAACTTTGTGTTTGTAATGATCAGATTCTGCTCAGTGCAGAATCTAAGGAGTTGCTTTCCATTGTCAGTATCTTCTCCATATCTTTCAATGACTCACTCCATCAAGCTTGGTCATTTCCAACTCGTGGCACTGAAATCTCTGAACATGATAATTTCATCTAGGAAGTCATCCACCATCCTTTAAAGCAGCTCGAAGAATTCATCCTTGACCTCTGCTCTCTCATCCTCATTTGGTCCATACACTATGACAAGCACCAGTGTGTTACCAGGGCCTGAAAGGGGAGCAAAGAATAGTAACATTAGGTACCACAAAGTGATTTTTTGTTTGCACAGAAACACAAGAGAAAACAATGCTGTTTTGAAGCCCTTGAGAAACCATGAAATTTAGTACTTTATTTTTTTTTAATTGGACAACAAATAAAAAAGTTATGGCATTTTTAAAAGTGTGGGGACAATATTTTTGCAAAGTTGAAAAAATTACATCACATCAACTTCAGAGCACTCCTGTTTTCTTAAATATTATGTTACAACCTTCTCTGACAAACAGCATGCAGTCTGCAATATACTGACCACACAAAGAAAACAATAGGGCTTCATCATGAATAATTATCAACATATTTGAGACCAAATATTGCAAATCTACAAAACACATTACCGAAAAATGTCGTTTTTTCTTTTACATGAAAGTCAATTTTCACATCATATTTCAAAAAATATAAAAGGTACAAGCTTAAAATTTGTACACATTAATCTGCATACTACACAGATATATCCCAATTTTTTTCAACGGATTTGAACACCTGTTTGTTCTTTTATAATTTTTTAAAAAGTGTCTAGAGGCCAATTTATCGCAGGGGAAGAAAAAAATGTGAAAAATTTTTTTTAAGATACTGTCCATGTTCCATAAAAATTATTTGTAGGCAATAATTAACAACATCTAAATATATATGTGTGTATATATATATATATATATATATATATATATATATATGTATATATATATATATATATATATATATATATATATATATATATATATATATATATATATATATATATATATATATATTTTTATAGACCTCACAAAAGCATTTGACCTGGTTAGGGATGGACTCTTCAAAATCCTCCTGAAAATAGGCTGCCCTCCTAAATTGCTGGAAATTATAAAGTATATATATATGTGTATATACACATACATACACATGTATTGTACTGAAAAACAGGACTAACCTTAATAACTTTAATAGGGCACAGCCTGCTTAAATTAAAATGTATATTAATTAATATGAATACATGAGTCTGAACTATTTAAAGTGCATTTTATGAACGCTCTTTCTACATGTTTCTTTTCGAGGAATTTTAAGACTATAAACTAGTGCATGCTAGTCCGAACATTTCAGTACACCATTAGTTACTTTAGTTATGGTATTTTCCGGTCTCCTAGCTTTGACTCAATATGTCGGCAACTGGCATAGGGCCTTGCGATACCCTTCGCTTTTGATTCCCCCATTATGTTGCAAAAGAAACCTTCATTCAATTACAAATTAATCAGAACATGCATTTTTTATTCATATTGGTAACTTTCTTAGCTTTTCAAGCTCGTGAAAAAATTAGATTGATGTGCGAATGTCTGAAGTGGTGATAACACATTCAATCCACACTGTTACAACAGCTGTGCGATCGTGTTAAATTGCTAAATAATATTAAAACTATTGTAAATTTTACATTTGAAGTTCAAAACATTGTTAATAAGTGATAACTTACGTATAGTCATCATGAAATCAGAAGATGTGTTGAAGTTTGAACATGAACCAACATAAGTAGCGTCCCGATCACTGCTCATCATCCGACTTTCCCCATTTCACAAGGTTGGTGGCCGACGGCAGCAGGTCATACATTGATCTAACAACGAAGCTGAGCCTAAGAGGTGCCATATGCCATATATCATTCCATGTCAAGGACCTCTGCAGGGCTCCTTCCCATGTAGTCCATTGGCCTTGTTGGACCTGCTGCACTGCTTTTTGCAACCTCTTATCATTCTCAGCTCCTCGTATCTCCTGAACTACCATGTTTCTGCGCTCCCTGCTTGATGCCTTGGACCACCAGCGGATGTCTCCATGACCAAATCCCCGTCTATTCGTTAGTGTGTATCCGATTACCTCCCTCATTTTGAGTGACTCTTGGGCAGCATCAACAGCTTCTTCCACTCTCCACTTCCTTCTCGTTTTCAGTGTGGGCTGAATGGACTTCACCACGTCATCAGCTGACTCGCGTAGCATCATTGCAAGCCTTGCCTTTCCAACTTTGTACTCTTCAACAACTGACTTGAAGGGAAGCAGAAGTTTTGACTTTTTGCAGTACAGTGCTACATCTGACAGACCTGGTGGTACCCCTAGCCATTTCCTCATGAACTTGTTGACCTTCTGCTCTATAGCGTCCACTGTACTTGTGCTTATTTCATATATAAGCAGTGGCCACGGCAAATTCGGTATCAACGTGAACTGGAGGCACCACAGTTTGAACTTTCCCAGGAATCTGCTTTGGTCTATGATCTGTAGTCCTCTGTTTGATATTTCTATTGTCTGTTGCACTGCCTTCGAGTCTTTTAATGAGACATCGTACACCCTGCCAAGGCTTTTAACAGGTTCCTCAATGACAGTATGGATTCTTTGGTTGGAAACCATGAATATGACCTCTGCTATCTTCCCTTTCCTGACTGATAGGCTTCTCGACTTCTTGGGTTTGAAGCTCATTTTGCACCAGCTGACTAGTTCATCCAGGCGTGCTAACATCCTCCGAGCCTGATGTTCATCTGATGTCAGAATTGTTGTGTCATCCATGAATGCTTTGAGCGGTGGCATGTGACATATTTCACCGAGCTTTGGACCTATAGCCATTCCTTCAGCCACATTGAGGATTACCTGCATATCCATCACGAATAGTATCGGAGAGATGGTACATTCCATCGCAATTCCAACCTCAAGGTCAATCCACTTCGTTGTGTACTCTCTGGTTGAAAATCTGACAGAAAACCCTGCAAAATACAGCTTCAGCATTGCTGCAATCTCTTGTGGAACATGATACATTTCTAGGGCCTGCCACAACATCTGGTGTGGAATGGATCCATAAGCATTCGCTAGATCCAACCAGATTGCATGGAGGTTTGTTCTGTCAGACTTTGCCTTTTGGATTGCTTCCCAGATCATTGTGGCATGTTCTAGACATCCTGGTGTACCTGGGATACCTCCTTTCTGAATGGTAGTGTCAATGTACCATTTGCCAGGAGGTATTAGTGAGTCTTTTCGCCATCACTGAGAAGAATATCTTCCCTTCCACACTGAGTAGTGAGATTGGTCTGAACTGACTGATGTCTGTGGAATTTTTTTCCTTCGGGATGTAGACTCCGTTCGCCTTTCTCCATTCCTTGCTTACAAGCTGCGTTTTCCACGCATTCTTCAGTAAACGGAGCAGTCGTTTGAGCACCTCAGGGCATCTCTTATACACCACATATGGAACACCATTAGGACCTTGGAGCTGACTTGCACCGAGCTTTCTGGACAATGCTTTCTACCTCTTGCACCGTTGGGGGCTTGGTGTTAAATTCAGCTCCTGGCTTACTCGGCCATTTAAGGCCTGCCATGCTGCTGAGCGGCTCATCTTTCCGACCATCTGAATATGTCATTCTATGGTGTTCTTCCAGGTCTTCTTTCCTGATTTTTAGCGTACCCGACCGTGGCTGCTCAAACAGTTCTTTGGCAAACTTGAAGGGCTCCCTAAAGAATCTTTCCCTATCCCTTCGAGTCTTCCTTCTCTTCCTGCACAACTTTTCTGCTCTACAAAGGGCACTATGTTGGCCTTTCAGGTGCTCCCAAACCTGTCGTAACCCTTCCTTCTCTGTGGCAACTGCGTTCTTGAACAGTTTTCGGACATTCTTCTTCTGTTTCCTGATTTCTTCTATTTTAATTTGTCTTCTACTTTTTCGTTATGGGTTACTTTCCCTTGCCTCCCTCACTCCGAACACTTTGCGACAGTGCAGATATATTATGTCGCCGAAGATTTCCAGCTTCTTCTCCAAAGTTATCTGCTTCAGGTTGTTATCCAACTCTTTTGCCACGGCTTCGCCCAGCTGTTCCCAAAGCCCTTTTGCGCTGGCAGGTGGAAACTTGATTGCATCTCTCTTCCCGTCCAAGAAGTGTGTGAGATCATCATCTGGCAGATCAACTTGAATGTACTCAGCCCTGTGGATTGACTCCTGGCTGCGTTCTTCTAACGTCTTGTCCGTCGAGACAGAGCGCTGTTGATCTCCCCCTGATGACCTCCCACACCCTTTTTTTCGTTCTGTGGATTTTCATTCCTCTCTGAGTAGAGAATTCCCTACCACAGGCACATGGAAATTCCAGCCGTTGTTCAGAGCTCGAAGTCCGTGTAACGGGTCTGGTCGATTCCAATGAGGCACCTGTGGATTCATCATCCTCCCCTCCTTTCGGTGAATCCTGGGGGCATCTATCATTTTTGGGTCCTGTAGCAATTGAATACAGCTTACGGGGTGCTAACCCGATCAGCCGGTTTCTAGTCTTTCCCAGTGTCATCTGTCTTTCCAGAAGTCAATCGGTCTTTTCCCGATCGTCACTGGTTTGACCATGCAACTATGATAGAAAACTCTTTACAGAGCGATACAACAGGAAGCAATCTGATCTTCAGAAGAAGTCCCCCCGTCCGACAGTGACGAACTTACTGAAATTACTCAAAGTCAATTCTCTTGACCAGCAAATCTCAGAAGTCTTTGAAATTTTACAGTAATAAAGAAGAATGGCTCCCAAATCTTCTCATACCATGCAAGGAATTATAACACCACTTTCAAAGTCAAATCTTGTGAAATATCAACTTCACTTCGAAATATCTACGTCTTCTACTTTGGTTTCTATATCTTACACTATACGAAACTAAAGAGAAATCTCTCTTCTTTCTAATAGTGAAAACCGTATGCAAAATAGAGATTTTCTGGTCAAGAGTCAGCGTTTGGAATGAAGCGAGGTGATACAAAAAACGTTCAGAGTTCACAGCGCGCCAGGGCAAACCACGCGTAACACTGCTGTTTGTTTTTATTTGTAAAAAAATACTTCAATAACTTTTATTATTTGGCAGTTAATACACTTCAAAATAAAAGAAGATAACGAGTATCGTCATATAAATTTTATTGCAATCCGCTTAATAACGGGACAGTGACGACTTCAAATAACTTGACAAATTTTCTTCAGTTTTCTCCACTTTCTTCCATTTTCAACAGCACGAAGCGGGCACTTTGTGGTACCTAGTAACACTGTACCTTACCATGCATGTCGTAAAAAGGGACTAAGGAGGGCTGGGCATGGGGCTGGTTACTCCATCTCATAAAAAACTTTTTTACCAAAAAACTTCAACAAACATGAACAAGTCAAATACAGAATATAAATCAACTCAGCCGCCCTAGACAGAAGATGGTCCTCTGGAAAGAAGGCGCATGAAGCAAACCACAGAAAACAGAAAGGAGTCTGGGTTGCCAACTAACCTTTTTTTTTTTTGTCTAGGAAAATCTTCAGGATTGGCACCTCGAATGTTCGCGCTATATGTGAACAATGGAAAACTGCACAGGTAGCAGCAGAAATTACAGGATTGATATCCTGGGTCTCTGCGAAAAATGGAGGAAGGGTATAGAGAGGAGATTGATCACAGGAGAAATGATGTTGTCCTCAGGACACGAAGAAAGCCCAACACAGTGAAGGGGTGGTTACAATGCTGTCTAGGGAAGCACAGAAGGCACTTATATAATGGGAAGCAATGGGGCCCCGAATTATAGCAGCAAGGTTTAAATCAGCCAAAAAGAAAGTAAACATAAACAGCATTCAGTTTTATGCACCAACAAATGATAAAGAAGAATCTGACATAGGAGACTTTTACACCAGACTACAAAATGTCTTGGACAAGAAAGAAAAGAAAGGACATCACAATTTTGATGGGGACAACACCAGCTTTGAAGAAATCATGGGAAAGCATGGATTCGGTATGATGAACGAGAATTGGGAACTATTAGCTAACTTCTGTGCTTCAAATCAACTATACTACTCGTCAGAAGTCAAGGGCCACCCAATTATTTTCAATACACTTTTATATAAGCGCATAGAATGATTAAATGAAGGAAGTTTTTAGTAAAATGGGTGCAATATCTTCCTCTGACAGTCCTCTATGCACGTTAAGCATAAAAACAACTCACCGACAACCATGGTGATAACGTGCAATTTGGTTTGCTGACCATAAATTCACATTTTTAATCTGTTTTTTCAAACTTCCGTACAACCAAACAGGTGAAGTAATCGTGCTGATTGACATTCCACGTGCAATGGCGACTTTTCGTGAACAGAGTTTACTCTTAATTTGTTTTACAATCAGCAGACTTAGGGTAGTTTCATCACTTGCAAAAACCATGCCACCGAGAAGAAGTCTTGACACCTTACAAAGAATGAAGGCTATAGCGTGGGTTGAAAGTGGTTTATCTGTCGTGAGGTTGCTAGACGGCTTGCAGTGTCACACTCTACTATCCAAAGAATTTTGGAGCGATTTCAGGCCACAGGAAGTGTGGAGGATCGCCACCGGCCAGGTCGCAATAGATGCACCAATAGACATGATGACCGGTACCTCTTGTTGTCAGCCCTGCGCCATCGAACAGTGACTTGTTCCACTCTAAGATATCAGCTGAGACAAACTGTAAACGTTAATGTCAGTCAAAGCACCATTCGCAGACGTTTACATGAATTTGGACTGGCTGCTAGACGTCTTGCAGTCAGAATCCCGTGTTGCTTGCTGTCGCGAGCATATCCGATGGACAAGGCAACAATGGAGTCAAGTTCTCTTCACTGATGAATCTCGCTTCACTGTGTCATTCAATGATGGCAGGATTCGAGTTTGGAGACGACCAGGAGAGCGATTTACTGATGACACAATTCGAGAGGCGGATCGTTATGGTAGGGGTTCTGTCATGGTCTTGGGAGGCTTCTACAGACATGGCAGGATCCCACTCTACATCATCCAAGGCAACTTGACCGGCCCAAGATACCAGAACGAAATCTTGAGACCAATTGTTCAGCCTGCTCTGGAGGCCATAGGTGGTAATGCCATCCTCCAAATACACAACACAACATGGATATCATCAGACCACAGAACTGAGAATCAGATTGATCACATATGCACAAGTAAAAATTTAGGTCATCATTGCATGATGTAAAAGTATGTAGAGGAGCAGATGTGGTATCAGACAAGCATCTTCTGTTGGCTAAAATAAAATTAAAACTCAAGAAATTTACAACAGTTTATTGCTACAGACAACAGTATAATATGGGATTATACTGTTGTCTATAGATAGGAAACTCTATACAGAGCGATACAACAGGAGGCAATCTGATCATCAGAAGGGGTCCCCCCGTCAAACAAGTGTTTCGGCCCTTTATTCTTTTTTACATTCTGGGGGGGGGGGGGGGGGGGCCCCCCTGTGTCATGACTCCCAAGTGTCTCTACCTCCTGTTGTCTTATGTAGAAAATGAATCCATTTCACTTTGGATGCAGCTTTAAAATCCACAATTCCGCCAGCAGTAACAAAGTGAAGACAAATTATTGTGGTCGAATATATACCCAGATATTAAATGATGAATATATACTCAGGTATAAGATGATCATATATCTATTTGTATATATACCCAGGTATAAAATGATTATATATCTATATGAATAGATACCCAGATATATTATATGATGATAATATATCTATATGAGTATATACCCAGGCATATGATGATAATATATTTATCTGAATATATACCCAGTGTTATGATTAAAATTCATAACATCTGCGTCAATATTATAGGCAGCTCGATAGGGCTCCTTTTTTGTGTATGTTATACGGTGTCATTTATTAATAAAGGAAGTTACGTCATGCCTATAGGGTTGTCAAGCAGACGTGAATAAATTAAGAGCAGAAGTTAGGAAATCGTCTGCAAAAGGAGAGGCGGCTTGTGTTCTGAAGTGAGCGGACGCATGTGTTTTGAGCTCCTGCAGTATTTTGTGTTTTTCCTGAATTAATTTTAAGGTAGCTTCTTAACTGTTACGACACGTTTAATGTTGTTGGCCACTACAATTGTGAGCATTCTAAAGTTATGCGTTAACATATTGATATGCCATAAATATAAGATGTTTCGCGCTTAAAGTTATTGAACGCGAATTTGTATAGTTGTCTAGGTTTAGACATGACGCGGTACGTTGTTATGATACCGCATGACAACGTTCTATATTCACCCTTCAGACTCCGAACTTCGTCCAAGTCAGACGTATTATTCATCGTTCCCAGTATAGATTGTATTGTGCATAAGTCTCCCTTGAAGATAGACTATGGAGTCAGCTATAGAAACTTCTCAGGTTATGCCAACGGCCTTGGTTTTCGAGTCAACGAGGTAGTTCAAATAGTGCAAGCCAGCACTGTTCGAAGAAATATACTTGATCACAAAAGATAAGTACCCGTTTGTACGTTGAAGGCAATTTTAGTCCATTTGTTTTGCAGGCATGTCAAGCCTAGAATTTCTATACATGTTGTGTGTTTCTAAGATGAATATATATTGTTTATGTTCACTGCAATGTAAACAATAATGGTAACAATAACTGGAATAATAATAATCAAAATTATAGATCCAGAAACAATAGTTATCATGGTAGACAACAAAATAATTCTGCTAATCATCACCTACAATGGTCTAATTCACGTGGACCACAACGGTTCGAACATAACACAGGGGCTGCACTGACTAACAGTACACCCCATTGTAATCAAGACATTCATAATCTAGTACAATCTTCTTCATTTTGTGCGATTGATGTTGATGTGGCAAATCTTTGCCAAAAATGCCTACCTATTTTTCAGAAAGACATCCCTCCGGTATTGAAGTGTGTACATCCTCTTCCGGCAGTTAGTCTCTCTGCTAATGACGGTACCGGCACCTTGATTTTCAACAAAGGAATGGTCAACGGAACAGTGGTATCCGTGTTGAGAGATTCCGGGTCAACAACCATAGGCATTAGACAGTTATTAGTTCATCCTAGTTGCTCCACTAATGAATATGTTCAATGCATCACATTCAGTGGTATCATTGAGTACTACCCAACTGCCATAATAAATGTTAACACACGATTTTTTTCAGGTAAAGTCAGAGTATGTATGTTACAAAATCCAGTTGCTGACCTTACGGGGGTCGAATCCATGGTAGCAAGGATTGTACATCTGATGAAATTGTGGATTGGGAAAGGAAAAATTTGCAACCTTATTGCAATACTGACACTGTCATTGCTATGACTCGATTTCGTGCCAATAAATTGAATGCATGTGGCACATTAGTTTCCAATGTTGGTCTCTGTACCATTCTGGAAACTGAGGAGGTTGATGAGACTCTCCCACTGGATATTAATACTGGTGATGTCAGGTTTGATCTACCAAGTGGTAGTGACATTGACACTACATGCACATCAACTGTCACTCAGGTTGGCACTGTTGTGCGTACATCTTATGATGTACTATTACACTGATACATATCTGATTTATTCTTCTTTGATGTTGCGAATACTAAACGTCCAGCTATTGTCAATAAACTTGACAATGCTGTTACCACATCTCATGATATATCTTTCCACACTTACACCAATGTTAATACTACGACTCGTCCTACAAATTTTTTCTTTGCTCTTTTGTCTTTCATCACTGGTTTAGTTTTAACAATGTACATAACATGTTAACATGTTATTAGACAACTAGCGACTTTTAAATACTCACGTGGCCTTCACAATTTATTTGTGATCCTACTGGTCATTTTTCGTTTCGTCACTATGTCTTTTGCTCATGACTGTGATCATGGTATGAATCAATCCACCAATGACATGTCGATGATTTTCATGTCACGATCTGAGATGACTCAGCACTATCAGATGTCATTCTTTAATCTTGCTAGTGATAAGGTTCGGGAGTTTCATGGTCTTCCTATACATTTACGATTTTCTTTTCCTGATCTCGATGACATCTTACTTCTCTATTGTCATTATGATGGACTATCCTTATTTCAGGAAGATGAATTTTCTTTTCCTGACACACATAGTTCTTTACATCTACCTACTTTGCAAACTACATTATCTTGTCGATATGATCAGAGAGAACCTGATCTTCTTAAGAATGTATATATTATCGACGGTAATAAAATTGTTACTAATAAAATTAACAGCGTCACGGTTGGTTGTACCTATGATGGTAAACTTAAAACCGATAAGTCGGTCAACAAATTTTTCACTTTGATTATTACGCTGTCGTATACGACAGGTGTTACACATACTGCCAGGCTTGTTGATGAGTATCATACTAAGTTCCATCAGTATGATACATCATTCATTAAATATACTCCATCCAAGAGTAACATAAATTACAATTTATCTCACCAAACGAAGGTTACACATTACCATTGTTCACATTTTGGTGACATTAGTACTACCTATATTGGGAAGAGTGCATATTCTCGCAACTTTTTAGTGCGACATCTGCCACAAGGAATTACATGGCAGACACTAGGCATGTTCTTTTATTGTACTGCAGACTTTCAGTTTGCATGTCTGTTGCCACCTACCAATGACAGGTATGGTGAGGCTTTAGTACTAATGGATGTCCCCTTATCTACTACGACACTTTGTACTTTTGTCTTTCCGTGAATTTTACCATGCCTAGGTTAGACAGTAACTTATTTGTTCTACTTTTGCTCAGCCAATGCAGCATGAGTTAGTGTATTGTCTATTCTTTGATGGAAAGACATGCTTGTTGAATTCAAGTGGACTGATATTTCTAACACCGCGTCCACTAAATTTCTAGGGAAATTTTTGTTACACCTCCTATTTTGAGGTAATATGATGTTACTAAATTTTCCGAAAATTTATATTATTCACCAGATGCAGGCAATTTCGACTTGGGTATTGGTCTCCCTCATGACCAAATTTACGGTTGAAAGAATTCAAGTTCGATGAATGTGACGGTTCCACATAAGATATAAAGCGATGTTGCGAGTCTACTCAACTACGTGATTGAATATATGTCACGAACGTAACGGTTCTTGAGTCAGGCACATCACTACTGCATGCTACATTGATATCGATTTTCCTGTTCACCATTGAATCCATTCCAGGTTCAGAGAACGTCGCCGCGGACTCTTTGTCTCGCCATCCTTTAGATGATCATTGATGTTACGATTCCAGTGAGCCACGAACGTTTATGCATTTTTTCTCCAGGCGATGACTATGCATAATTCTTACATTATCTACGTTCAATTGCTTCTCATCTCGATCAACACATCCGTTCGTCCATATTATTATACGACCCTTCGACTTGTAACTATGGAGGAACATCTGTTTTCTACGTGTATTTGGACATTTACAGACATCAATTCGTATTCACTGTACAAACTATGCTTACGCTATGAACATTCATCTTCTACAGGCGAATTTTACGTTCAAATTTCGACATAAGTCAAGAGATTCATCAGGCTATGCATATCCTGTTATGACAAAGTCAGATTAAAGTAATGATCACGAGTCAGTTTCCTTTCCAGACACAAGTAGGACATGAACACACTTGCCAATTGACTCACTCAACTCTCAGTGATCCGCGAATAACTTTCAAATAATACGTCAAGATGTTTCAATACCCTCTACCAATTACATGAGTATGGACATATGGAGAAGTCTTACTGGTATCCGATACATGATAATTTTGACTTCCATTGATGTTTCATTGAACATATATGGCTAGACATTAATGGTCATCTACGTATTTTCGATCGTCGATTCGGTTTTCAATATGAACAGATCATCCTTCCGAATTATGTTTAGTAACCATGACTTACAAAGACGTATTACAATATTGATCTTTTCTCCTATACGTCTATATAGGATATAGATACGTCTATTCGTGGGTACATGTTACCACAATCATGATTCAATTACCCAAAGGTACGGGATACCTTCTTCAATGTCTATATACCAAGATTTCAAATATTATCCAACACTTTGTCATTGACATTTGATGTGATCAATTTCACTTTCGTACCTTCTATCCGTTAGTACATAATTGACTATCGGCTCAACAATCTTCACATTATACGTCCGGAATTACCGGTTGATTCGAGGCCCTGTATTAATTCTCCATGTTTGCTATGATGGACTTTGGTTAGTGTCCATAGCGATTTACCACTTTTTCCAGTACGATCTACCACCGCTATACGCTTGAACTTTGTGGGAATGTTCACGGGATACACATTCCAGATCGTCGTTGAACACTTATGTTCTACTTCTTCAGAATAAACATTTGGTGCTTACTTCACATTAGATACTTTGGACATATTTACGGAAAATAACAATATATTTTCCAGGATCGACACTTGGTGTTCTCCAGACTATTATTCTAGTGTATACATTGAATTAAACAGTATTAAATCATAAGTAACATATATACTATAGTAGGACTGTGATTAAGATGTATACTAATTGAATATTATTATTAGCTTCATTATTAACTTAACTTAATATTTATGATTCACATTTATATACTGAATGCACTATATAATTTTTTTTCTTCATATGTAGATTGATTTAGTTTAGTTACCACTTATATATATATTTCATAATTAGGTTGATTGACACATAATTCTTAAATTACTTTGATTCTTTAATATTTCATTTCTTTTCTTTCATTTCTGTTTTCTCGTATGCTGTTTGTGTTTTCTTTGTCTTATTTTCTCTAAATACAATACTTTAGTACTTTAATTTAATATAATTATATTTTAATTTAGTAACATACATTTAGTTAATTAGATAATAATTCACTTTCCTTTCTTGACTGTTGACGTTTCTTTTGTTAACTTAGTTATTAGTTCTTATGTGACAATGTTAGTACATTGACGACGACCTTCGACACTGTTTTATTCAAAACATTGTGAGCCGTATGTCGTTAATTTTTAATCTTTGATACAATTAATCGCGTTATTAGTTAAAAAAATCTATAGAAAAGATTTGTTTTAACCACGGTCGGTCAGGGGAATGTTACGACACGTTTAATGTTGTTGGCCACTACAATTGTGAGCATTTTAAAGTTACACGTTAACTTATTGGTATGCCATAAATATAAGATGTTTCGCGCTTAAAGTTATTGAACGCGAATTTGTATAGTTGTCTAGGGTTAGACATAACGCGTTACGTTGTTATGATACCGCATGACAACGTTCTATATTCACCCTTCAGACTCTGAACTTCGTCCAAATCAGACGTATTCTTCATCGCTCCCAGTATAGATTGTATTGTGCATAAGTCTCCCTTGAAGATAGGCTATGGGGTCAGCTATCTTATTAATGAAAGCAGTAATGGATCATTTCAATTAATGTATGTTTTCCTTGGATTAAGAACAGCATGGATTATTATACCGTATTTTGTCAGAATCATTATCTTCGCCAAATCTATGGCTGTTCGTTACCGGATGACCGACATAAGGCATCACGTGTAAATAGCCAGACCTTTTGACGACAGAGGAATTAATATATTTGAGACGGTACTGACTGCACGGATCTAATGTAACTATTTGATGCCATGATAATTGATGATGTATATTCGTAATAAACCATGTGGATGTTTATGGACTCATACACAAGATGCGTTGTCAAGTCCATGTTGAATTGAAAGGAATTGCCCAACATTCGCAATTAACCACCATTAGCACAATTGCTCGGTAAAGAACAATGTTATTACAGACGGGAAAGATACAAGCAGAATAATAATATGAAACAACCATTCACCCTTCAACGAAAGACAGTACGCAACATTAACCAAGAAAAACTTTTTCAGGTAGTTCCTTTCTTATTTTTCTTCGCTTTTATTCTATTATTCTCTGCAGTGTGAGGTTACAGGTAAGATGGCAGATATGGCCAAGTTACGAGCTGCCTGGCCTGAGGCCGCTCAGGACATGGGAATGGATAAGGAGGAGACTAAGGCGTATATGATAAGGGAAAACGATAGACATGTCCAGAAAGAGGCTGAATTAGAAAAATTGAGGATTTCAGCAGAGAAAGGGGAAAGGGCAGCTGCCTCAGAAGAAAGCGCCCGACTGGCCGAGATGGATCTTCGCAAAATTGAGGCAGAGGAAAGGGAGAAGGCACGAACTTGCCATGCGTTCTCTGGAACTGCAAAGTAGATCGTCGGAGGGCAGTTCAGCGAATGGAGATTCCCCCAGAGCAGTGGCGGCAGACACCTCAGAAAATGGAGGCCCCCAGAAGGCAGCCATGAACTTTCCATTTGACTCATTTCCTAACGGGAATGAGAAAATTTATGTGTTTTTTGAAAAATTTGAACGGAGGACAAAGGCATACGGGTTGGATGAAAGTCTTTGGTGTCTGAAATTATCGCAGTCCCTCAAAGGTCATGCGTATGACATCTACAGTAAGATGCTCAGTGACGACCAAAATAACTTCGAGGCCCTTCGTAACGCATTGTTACAACGCTTCCAGTGGACCCCTCGTAAGTACCAAACGATGTTCAGGGAGAGCAGGCCGGAGAAGGGAGAAAGTTTCGCACAGTTTGCAGAACGGGTGAGAAATTACCTTACTCGGTGGAGGGAACTGTCGGGACTGGCAAAAACCTTCGAAGGACTAGAAGAGTTAGTCCTGGCCGAACAAATAAAGGCAAACATGTCTCCCGATTTGAGGCGGTATCTGGCAGAGCAGGGCGCCCAGCATCTGGACCAAATTATTCTTTTTCGGAAAGGTTCCAGACGGCACATGCCGAAGTACTGGGTGTGACGAGTAGGGTTTATGTAGGTGGATGTGAAAAGTCAGACAATACGTATACACCACTCGTCTAGCTCACTGTCTAAGAATAAAGCACTAACTCCAACAGCCCTGTCAATCTCCAACAATATATTATATTCACAATAAATCACAATGGACGCAGGGCCATTGCAATTATAAGATACATCACAAATCCCGAGTATCCAGCACACACTCTGCTTCTCAGAATAATTACAATCACCGAATAGACAACTTCATAAATAACTACTGCAACATCCACCCTTCTCTTCTCTATGCGCTTCCCTGTCTCCTGTCTACTGACTCAACTCTCTTCTAGCTCAACACACGTCCGAACCAACACACTACTCTCTCTCTCTCTGACTGCCCCTTTCATGCGTATTCACCAAAACCCGTGAAAACCTTCTACGCTCTACTGATCTTCATTCACGCATAACTGTGGCTAACGGCTTGTCTTAAGCACTGCTCACAACATTGCTTGTAACTAAAATATTACAAGGCAAGCATTCCCACTCACAACAACTCACATGACTAATAAACTCCCGCTGGAGCATGGAAACATTCACAGATGCAAAATACCCTCAAAACACTCCGTGACATCCACCCCTTTCCCCACATGAAAAACCGGGGTTTTTCATCGAGGAGACAGAGATGGGAGTCCTATACATCCTCAAACCCAAAATATATCATCAAAGTAAACAATGCTTGCATTCACTATATCGAACCTCATAACAATAGCATACTAATTATTCTCATGACAATCATATTCACTATTTCTAACACTAAACAAATTCACCCTCACAACAGAGAAATGCATGTATAATGTTCAAAATTCATGTAAAGTCATCAAAATACACAAACAAAACTAAATGCAAAAATGCTTAATGAAAATCAAAATCCGCTTGTCTGGTATCTTGTCCTACATCAAACATTTTTAGGGTTAATGTACACCTGGTTAGCCCGCTGCTTGGTGACTTGGCAGACAGCCGAAAACTCGTTGCACCCACATATGACTAATGCGGAAGCATCTGTCCTGAGAAAGAAAATTTTGTCTAAATCAGAAAGCAACAAAAGTTGACTATTTGCAAAAATATTCTCAAATTTTATCTAAGTCACCTTGACACTTGTACAGATTACTCTATTAAGCCTTCTCTTCTGAGTTAGTGATGTTAGTTTTTGGGCTCTGTAATTTCAATATTATACTATCAGAGGCCCCTTCCGGCATCATATTCGTCTCAGCCTTGGTCATACTCTTCAGAGTAGCTGCTCCATTTAGGCTGATGGAATCCACGGCTACTACCACAGCTACAACAATAGCTTTCACCACCATCACTCCATCTATGACGTGCTCTATTATACAGAGGGTAGCTCTCTCTTCTGTCTTCCTAGCGGCAATCTCCTCTGAAACTACATCTGTATACTTCTCCAGCTCTTTGTTCACTATAGCTTGGTCTGTTGAAATAAAATCCTCTGTTTATATCTTGTCCTCTGTACCTGTTTCTAGATCCACTACGACGTTCACTTTGAAAATTACCACAGTAACCATTACTACTCGTTCGGCTTCCTCTAAAGTGTTTGAAATCTCTTAAGCCATTGGTTTCTCTGTTGTAATGTTTCTCGCGCGACATACGAGCACCCCGACTCATTCTGCGATATTTCTCAATCAGCTTTCCGCGCTCTTCTTTTATCCGGTCTGTCTCAGGATATTTGACAGATTCACCTTCTTCTGGCAAAGTAAAGTTCACTTTCGTTTCCTTTACTGCTCTTTCCTGAATATTCATCTTATGTTCACCCCATTCCTTTGCTGATTTAATATGCCTCCCAATGTTAGTTTCTGGTTGACTAAACTGTTTTGGAAGCAATATATCCTGTTGTTGTGGTGAAATTAAATTTAAAACAGAAGTATCAGCAACCTGGACATTACCAGATGACATGCTATCTACAGGAATTACCCTATGTTTTCCCTGCAATCTTGTCGTTCCTCCATAAGGACCATCTCTATGCTTGTGCTTCCATAGTTTGATATCCTCATCCATACACTCTTTGATACCACGGATATTTCCAATTATCAGGTCGGCGACCGATTTTACAAGAACAAAAGCTTTTACTTTGCCACACAGGAATGGTGTATCAATATTTATCCATGCTTGAGGATAGACTTCGACTCTACCCCCAAAAGTAATACATCGAGCAGTTTGACCCAACAAACATGACTCCTCAATACACGATCTCCGAACGCCAATCGTCGTACAACCTGTATCTCTCAACACTGACACAACTTTATGTCCTACGTACCCTGGATGCAAGACTATGTTCCTATCTGTATGAACTGCTGACAAACATGGAAGTGGGTGACCACAAATCAAAATTGGTGTCTCATCTTTATGAAAAAGTGGTCTGCACCCTTTACAACTCTCGCTGTTGAATGTATCTAAAACTATCATCGAATTTGCACGTTCAACCTTCCTATTAGGACAATCAAATTGAAGGTGACCAATCCCATTACAAAACATCTGTACTCCTTACGCTGGCTCTTCTGTGGACTACCCTGAGTACTAGCCTGAGGATCGGCCACAGACTGAGGTTCAGGCTTGTCACAAAACTTTGCTCCATTGCGTGGTGATCCACATTTAAAACACCCAGAAGGTCTTCTACTACCTGAGTCTGTCATATTCTGCTGTTTCCTGGGGGATGTGTAGAAGTCTGTTTCTGTCCATCTCTTACTTACTGCCTTCTTATTATAAGGTCTCTCCTCAATACGAGAATTGTGTCTCCGATATGGTCGTGTTTCATAACTCCGCTTGGCCACACATGTCGTAAATGTTTCTGGCACCGCCGATTTATGAATCGGTCTGCCTGGTTGTGCTGTTGCGTATTGTTGCCCTAACTGTGACATTGCTGAAATATTTTCCGGTTTTCTCTCCTGAAAAAAAGCCAACAAATCAGAGCTACATGAAGACATCACCTTATCACGTAAGATCAAATCACATAGGCCATCAAAATCTTTAGCAATGCCCGATAGATCAATCCACCTGCTCAATAACATCTTAATCTCTGCAATAAACTCTGCAAAATCTTGCTCACTACTCGGCATCGCAGTGTGGAACTTTAACCTATAACCCTGTTCATTTAACCTGTACTTGCGTAACAAAGTTTCCTTCACTATGTCATAATTTAATCTATCTTCCACAGTTAATTGAAAAACTGTTTTTAATGCTGACCCTGTTTAATAATCTGTCAACAGTGATCCCCACAGTTCTTTATTAATCTTTAAAGCAGTTGCCTTCATTTGAAACCTTTCCAAAAAAAAACAGTCCATAAAATCTATGGATTCGTTGAAAATTGGAAGTTTCAACTTGTACATGCTCCCATAATCTTTTTTTGATGATGAGTCTGAACCCGAGTAGTATATAATACGCAAAACAGGTCGAATTTAGGAGGCGCAAGATGACTTTTATATAAGGAAATACTCCAGGTCGATTCTGCAGGAGGCGCGTCAGGAGGATGCGCATGACTTTTTATATAGCAATATATATTAGACGGGAGGACTTCCTCTGACGATCAGATTGCTTCCTGTTGTATTGCTCTGTCCTATCATAGTTCGATAATGGCGGCGTAGGTTACTAAGGTGTTTTTGAAGCGAGGGGAGTCTTTTTGTGCTGGCGGGGGTGACGACGCATGGGTGTGTTGGGGTGTAGTGAAGTGTTAGAGACTTGCCTATACCAGGGCCAGCGTCTAGAGGTGAGAGTGAAGTGTTAGAGACTTGAATTGTATGTTGTTTGTTTATACCTTGCATATACATACAATATATATAAAAAATATAAAAAATCGATAATGGCGGAAAATATAAAAAGCGATAATGGTGGGTTAGTAGGTTACTAAGGGGGTTTTTGAAGCGAGTGGAGTCTTTTTGTGCTGGCGGGGGTGACGACGCATGTATGTGTACAATTTGGGGTGTAGCTGGCGGGTGTAGGTTAGGGGGGATTTTTGTGTGCTGTGGTATTGTTTTGTTATGTGTGTTGGTGTGTTTGTTTATACATATATACATACATTATGTATAAAAAATATTTAAAAATCGATAATGGCGGAAAATATAAAAAATCGATAATGGCGGCGTAGGTTACTAAGGGGTTTTTGAAGCGAGGGGAGTCTTTTTGTGCTGGCGGGGGTGACGACGCATGTGTGTGTTGGGGTGTAGTGAAGTGTTAGAGACTTGCCTATACCAGGGCCAGCGTCTAGAGGTGGGAGTGAAGTGTTAGAGACTTGACTATACAAGGTCCATCATCAAGAGGTGGGAGTGAAGTGTTAGAGACTTGCCTATACTAGGTCTAGCAACTAGAGGTGGGAGTGAAGTGTTATAGACATGACTAGGTCTAGCAGCGAGAGGTGGGAGTGAAGTGTTAGAGACCTGCCTAGATCTAGCAGCGAGAGGTGGGAGTGAAGTGTTAGACACTTGCCTTGGTCTAGCAGCGAGAGGTGGGAGTGAAGTGTTAGAGACTTGCCTAGGTCTAGCATCTAGAGGTGGGAGTGAAGTGTTAGAGACCTACCTAAGTCTAACATCTAGAGGTGGGAGTGAAGTGTTAGAGACGTGACTATAATAGGTCTAGCATGAAGAGGTGGGAGGGAAGTGTTAGAGACCTGACTAGGGCTAGTATCTAGAGGTGGAAGGGAAGTGTTAGAGACTTGACTATAACAGGGACAGCAGCGAGAGGTGGGAGTGAAGAGTTAGAGACTTGACTAGGTGTAGCATGAGGAGGTGGGAGTGAAGCGATAGAGGCTTGCCTTTACTAGGACCAGCATCGAGAATTGGGAGTAAGGTGTTAGAGACTTGACTATACCAGGTCCAGCATCTAGAGGTGGGAGGGAAGTGTTAGAGACGTGACTATACTAGGGCCAACATCTAGAGTTGGGAGTGCGGTGTTAGAGACATGACTAGGTCCAGCATCTAGAGGTGGGAGTGAAGTGTTAGAGACTATACTAGGAACAGCAGCGAGAGGTGGGAGTGAAGTGAAAGAGATGTGTCACTATACCAGGTCCAGCATCGAGAGGTGGGAGTGAAGTGTTAGAGACCTCATTAGGGCTAGTATCTAGAGGTGGGAGTGAAGTGTTAGAGACTTGACTATACTAGGTCCAACATCTAGAGGTGGGAATGAAGTGTTAGAGACATGACTAGGTCCAGCATTTAGATGTGGGAGTGAAGTGTTAGAGACTATACCATTTTTGTGTGTAGGTCTTTTAATTGTGTTTTTCTATTGTATGTTGATGTGTTTGTTTATACATATATACATACAATATATATATAAAATATATAAATCGATAATGACGGAAAAGATAAAAAAATCGATAATGGTGGTGTAGGTTACTAAGGGGGTATTGTTTTTGGCTGGTGGTGATGACTCATGGGTGTGTATTGGGGTGTAGCGTCGGATTAAGACAAGGTATAAGCAGTGTGGTGTGGATGTTATTGGTTTTGGTTTGTCTGGTGTGTTGTGTGTACGTATTTTAATTGTTGTATTGTGCTGGTAGTGTATTGTTTCTTCATACAATATATACATATATACATACAATATATACAACAGACATAAAAAATCGATAAAAGCCTGCAATAGTGAGATAAAGAGGAAAATATAAAAAATCGATAAATTCGCTTATGTATGTATGAGTTTTATAGAGGAAACTGACTAATGCGCGTGTCTGTGGTGTTGATGTTTGAGGGCGCGGTTGGTATGGCTTTTGGTCTTGTCTTGTAATTTTGTGTGTAGGTATTGTAATTGTTGTGTGGTGTGGTGTAACTGGTGGGTGTGCGTTTTTGTGTGCTGTTGTATTGTGTATGATTCGGCATTGTGTTGTGTTGTCTTTTTATACAATATTTATACAATATATATTTTACCACATATATTAATACGTATTCGCACAATCGTTATACACACAATATTTATACATCATAGATAACAAAGGCCAAGCTTTTTTAATAAATGTGTTTAATTCTTTTAAAAGAAGACGAAATATCAAGCTAAAGCGCTAGTCTTAGCCGCTTTGTATGTCTCTTCTTCTTCGGTGGTAGATTAAAGACATCGTCCGTGTTCTTGTCTGCGGTTGCTGTAGGGGGACAAGGGTTGGTGTTAGGACACCAGCTCGGTTCTGGAGATATTAGTTGATAACAACTGGATTTGATGTAGTGGTCAAACGTGTTACTGGTACAAGTAGTAGGACAGGTATCCGCGTTTGGTCCCTGTAGTCGGTCAAATTCGCCGAGGATTTCGCCCTGTAAAGCCAACAAATGTTCAAACTCAGGGCGAATCAATGTAATGCCGGTTTTGGTAGGAAACTTTAGATATGATTCACCAAAGTATTTTCGCACGTGTAGTAAAGGCTGGTCTCGGTAAAAACTTACAGACGCGGCCTTCAGCCCACTATCCAACGGTTTAAACATTTCATCACTTCTACGCATGTAGACCCAGTTTGTAGGAACGGGAGCAGTCATCTTCAGTGATTTGTGAACGTGGGTGCGTTGGTCCCTCAAGTGTCTATTTATATGAAGGAAAACTAGTTTAATCTGGTTTTTGAAACGTGTCCAGACTTTTTACGCGCTAACCATCATCATCATCAGTTGCCATCTCCACAACGAAGGTTGGCTGTAATGGATCTCCAACGTCTTCTGTCTCTTGTCTTGGTGGTGCACTCTGATAGACTCTTTCCTGTCCATCTCTTGATGTTATCTTTCCACTTATAGCGCTGTCTTCCCCTTGCACGTTTTCCTTCAACTCTCCCTTCTGTTATGGTCTTCTGCAAGGTGTTATGCCTTTTTATGTGGCCAAAGTATTTTAGCTGCCAAACTTGTACCTCCCTCATTAGTTCTCTTTTCATACCTAGATTTTCTAGGACCTCCATATTTGTTTTCATCTCTTTCCATGAGATACGCCCCATTCTTCTATATATCCACTTTTCAAGAGCCTCAAATCTTTCTTCCAAATGCTTATTCATCGTCTATGTTTCAGCACCATACAGAAATGCAGAATATATATAACACTTTATGATTCTCAGTTTTAATTTGTGAGATAACAGTTTGGATGTCAGTATATGTTTCACGTTGTTGAATGTAGCTTTGGCCATTCCTATTCTCTTCTTGATTTCTGTTTCACATCTGCCATCTTCTGTTATTATATGACCAAGATATACGTAGCGTTTGACTTGTTCCAGGATTTTCCCATTTACGCTTATCTTTAATGAGGGTTTATCTTCTGTTTTGCTAATTATCATACTTTTTGTTTTCTCAATATTAATGTCGAGTCCATATTCACGACTTATACTGTTCACTTGCTTCACTAGTTCTTGTAACTCCTGTTCGCTTTCAGCTAACAACACGGTATCATCTGCATATCTAAGGTTGTTTATTGACCTTCCACATGTTCAGTCCTGGTATTTCCTGTATCTGTTTGAAAATGTTTCGGTGTATAAATTAAATAGGCAGTGAGACAGCACACAACCTTGTCTGACACCTCTTTTTATGTCTATGTATGGTGAATAATTCCTTCCCGATCTTACTGTGGCAGTTTGCTCCCAATAAAAGTTACTGAGTATTCTTATATCTTTTCCATCAATACCTATGTCTTTGAGGCATTCAATTATTTTCTCATGATGGACTCTGTCAAAAGCCTTCTTATAGTCAATGAAGCACATATACATTCTTTTTTGGACCTCTGTATATTTTTCTGCTAATATTCTAAGGCAAAATATTGCCTCTCTTGTTCCACTGTTCCGTCTAAAACCAAACTGTTCTTCTTGGATTTCGCTGTCTACTTTACTTTTTATTCTTTCCTGTATGATTTTGAGCAGTATCTTAATTGCATGACTCATCAGGCTGATTGTTCTGAAGTCTGAACATTCTGTTGCATTTGGTTTTTTGGGCAATGTTATGAAAACTGATGTCTTCATGTCGTGTGGTATATATCCTGTATTGTATATATCGTTGCATATTTCTGTGATTGTATCTATACCAAAGCTCTCCAGAGCTTCTGTCATTTCAATTTTTATGTTATCCATGACTGCTGATTTTCCTTTTTATATCATATGAATGGCATTCTCTACTTCTGATCTGAGAATGTTTGGGCCTTCATTAGAATCTGGTGATGGTTTTTTACCTCTGTTGTCCTCGAATAGTTCTTTTACGTATTCTGCCCATCTGTTTGATATGTATTTCTCATCAAGTAATATTACACCATTTTTGTTCTTGATACAGCTTCCTCCTTGTGCAAACCGCGACCAATTTGATAATTTCTTTATTTCTTCATGCATATCTCTTGTCGTGTGTTTTGCTTCCAAGTCTTCTATTTCCTTGCATTTTGTTTCTATCCACCGTTCTTTTGCTTCTCTACACATAGTACGTATGTCATTGTCTGTTGTTTTATATTCTGGAGTGTTTTTTGCTTTCTTTCTTTCTGCCATTTTATTCAAGATGTCATCTGTCATCCAAATTTGATTTTTCTTAGACTCCTTTTTAGGTAAATTTGCATTTGCTGATTGTATGCTTGTTTTTAAGCATTCCCATTTTGCGGTTGCTTTTTCTTCTGGGTTTTCTCTTCTATACTGCTCCATGCTTTCTGTCAATAACTGTAGATATTTATTTTTGACATCGATTAAATATTTCTGTTTTATATCTGGTTGTTTCAGCGCTGATATTTCTATCTGGGGTTCCTCCTGTCTTCTGTTTCCTGCTCTTTTCAGCTTTATATTTACTTTGATGACGACTGGATTGTGATCTGAATTTATGTCGGCGCCAGGATGTGTCTTTGCACTTGTGACACTGTTCTTAAATCTATGTTTTATCATGATATAGTCGATTTGATTTTGTGTTACATCTCCTGGGCTTTTCCATGTGTATAATTTCCTTGGGTGGTGTTCAAAAAAGGTGTTACATATGACCAGCTGGTTTTCTTCACAGAACTGGATAAGTCTGTCTTCTCTATCATTTCTTGTCCCTAATCCATACTGTCCTACTATTTTCTTGTATTTTCCTTTTCCTACTTTTGCATTCATATCACCCATTACTATCAACACAACCCGGCAGGGCAGACCCAGTTTCAACTGGGTACCAGAGGAACTCTGGGACGGTTAAGGCGGCCGGCGCGATGCTGATCACAGCATCGCACCGGCTGACTTAACACCACGTGCATCACACATACCTTGTGTATATCGTCAATAACAAACTCTCTCTGGTGACAGAAATTGCTAGTCTCATTAACAAAGCTGTAGCTACCTTTGCCTGCCTCACATCACGCGTTTGGGGAAACTCCAAACTCACAACGATGACAAAAGCTGCAATATATAACGCCTGTATCATCAGCTTACTTCTATATGGCAGTGGGAAATATGTGAAAATGGAAGAAATACTCGACAAAAATATGTGAGAGCTATAAGGAATATTTAAAGAAATATTTGCCAACTGGAAGAAATTTTTGACAGCTGCAAGAATTATTTGCCTTGTCAAGTACTGACAACAGGAAAAAATATATTTAATGAGAAAATATTTAATGAAAAGTTTAGAAAACTCTAAGAAATATTTAAAGAAGTATTTGACATCTGCTTTATTTACCTACAGGGTGGAACCTTTGAGCAGGACTGGGAAAAATTTTGGGACCCTTCTTGGTGATTGAAAGAAAAATTTTCACTTAAGTTTGAAACTTGAAGGACAAAAAAGTAGATAACCATTTGATAACTGAAACATATATTTAGTTATATTTATTTAATGTCCTAAATTTCCGTGGTCGCCGCATTTTTGAACCGCTTGGGAGACAATATAAAACCTATCACCAAATGTCGCCCGTGTTAAAATAGTGAAACCTTAAATCACGGGGGTTCGAACACACGCACGAAGATCCAAATGATGAGAATGATGAGGAAAACATGGAAAGAACTTGAGCGGATGGCACAGGAAGGAAGACTTGGCATGTGTTTGTTGAAGGCCTATACTCCTCGGGGAGCTAAAGGGTATTGATTGATTGAATCATAAAATTAGTACAGTATTATTACAATATAAATTTTGTTTATAATAGATGCGGTCAGGTTATTCTACAACATCAATATAGGGAGTGATGCTTATTCCAAGTTTGTCTACACATGTCAACTATGTGGGCATGCTCTTAGTTTCTGTTCTTGTAACACAGTTCATTTTGTGCCGCTTTGTATCCCTGACTGAACGGTCAGATACCTTAATGTGCGTTACTTAAGCGGATTTCCTGGAAATAAATATTGAGAAATCTGCTAAATATAGATTATTGCACAATAAGTTTCAGTTTTATGGCAATCGGCTTGCAGATAGGAATAGACACAAACTGAACGGATTCTCATTTAGAGCTGGGAATGTCCTAGTCAGAGTGAGCAATATAGACAAGGCGTAACAAGTGTTGGGTGAGCTCAGTTCATCGCAGGGCTAGACACTTGTTAGACTAATTGGTATATACAGTTTATAAACAAATTTTGCATACAATTTTCATATGAAGCGCAACATCTAAGATATACACATCTTCAAGAAATGTATTTTTTGTCAAACTCCAGCCAGATGGTAGTCCACACTAATCGTCACAAATCCTACACGCTTTCCACAAATCGAGGACAACAACAACAACAACAACAGCAACAACAAAAAAAGAAAAAAGGTAGTTACATCTTTACAAGACACGAATAATTATTGTTGATGTATCAACATTACTGTAAACAAAAGCAGGTCAAATGTAGATACTGTCAACACTTGCAGGAGGGGGGAAAGATAAATTATGAGTGCAGTTTGAAATATTGCAGAACGTCTCTACAAAACGGAACTCCAAATACATACAAATAGAAAGATGGGATTAAAACCAAAAAAAAAAAAAAAAACACAAGGGAACTTCAAGACAATTTAGATATAAAACATGAAGGATTCAATGAACTGCAAAAAAGAAAAAGAAGTAATTGAATAAAATGAAGTGACATTTAGGAGACAAAGAAGAAGTGGTAAATCTACAGAAGTGAAAATTAATGACCAACTAGGTTTTTTTTTTTTTTAATGAAGACTATTTACAAATTAAAACTCATTAAATAATTTAAACTTAAGAATTGTATATTCACAGAGCATCGATCGGCTAAAATTGTGTTAATAGTATAAAAAATAAACTTTCTTAATATCTACCGTTTTCGGTGTCAGCTGATGCGGTAGTTAGTCGAGTTATTTTATTTGCCAGAGAGCGACAGCTCAGCGTCAATGTGACTTTTACTAGAAAAGATTTTACTAATTACAAAAAAAGATTTCGTCAAAAGCTGATAGTGGTAGAAAATGTTAAGCGTATGAAGAATTGATTACATTTCAATTTAAATTGTAATCATCTATCTGTGGGATACGGGGTATCCGGAGTGTGAAAATAGTTACTGAATCTGTAACTCTTGCCTCGGTACACTCATCATTCGTGTTCAAACACGCCGCGCATGGTTTGTCAAGCTGCTACATTTTATGACATCCCTTCGACCAGTTTTACCTAGTGCCCTACAACAATTGGCCATTCTCCAAGAGATCTTCTTCTTCTTCTACTGTTTTGGACCTCCATATCACTGTCACTGTCACTGTCACTGGACTGTTACCTCTTTCTTATGTCCCAATTTCATACTCTGTTCTAGTTTTGCCGTGGTCATATTCTGTCCTAGTTTTGCCCAGGTTTTTTCTTTATATGCGCATAAAATGGAGAAACCTTAAGATAAATGTGTACATGAATAAGACAGCTGTAGTGCCCATTGTAACATCAGCAGCATGTCAGTTTTTGGTCAATAACCTCTTTCAGTATATAACATATTTCTCCTTCTTTTTATTTTATTTTACTTTATTTTATTTATTTTGTGCCGGGGAAAGGGGAGAGGACATGTCAGCATTTGGCATACATTTATTCAGAAGCGTTGACTTCATTCGATCAAAACTTCCAGACCACGGTCCCTGAAACAAGAAGGATGTACCTTCCACTTCATAACTAATTGATACTCTAGTTCTACACTGAGCACAATACATCACAAACATTGAGTTCAGAGCGTTAGGCCAACTGTCAGCTTCATCTGAAATATTTTATACCAGTATTTCCCTCCCTAATGGTTACTACGCCTCTGCAATTCCAGCATTATTTCTTTCTAGTCAATCATCTAGGTGTCAGTGTACTGTTTGGCCATTCCATGCAGTTTTACTTTCCTCCGACACCCTCTGTTCAGGCTGGAGCAATATAGGCTTTACATCATGTTTGCTACTGAACTACACATATATACAGGCATAAATTAACAATTTACATTCAATTTTCATTAAAAGATATTGAATATTTCAAACCTACCACAATTCATGGAAATACACAGATACGTTGACTAGCAATGAATTCTGGCACAAATACTGGCACAAATTCCCATCTGCTTATGTTCCAGACTTTTATTTAGCAAAATATAAGCTGGCTTCAACGCACTGTTGCTTCATCAAGCTTATTTGAACTAGTGGTCTCGAACTAACGCTCTGAATTGTGTATATTCGCAGCTCTAACCAATGAAACCCTGTCCACACATCTTTTCAAAAAATACTCCTACTCCCGTTTCCCCTGACAACGAAGGATAGTATTTATAGCCCGACCAATCGTGTTTAGTCTTATATTTGTGGCGCTCCAATCAATTAGGAGTTAACATGGTAGGCTATTTCCGTAACGTAAGGTTTTTTCAAACACGTTATAAAAAAATTTTATGAGCAGAAATGATTTCATGCTGTCAGGCATCCCCACTATTTTATTTTGGTTATAATTTAGTAATTCCTAGACTATTTGCTTAACGTTTTACATATTCTTTGTCAGCAAACCCTAAGGAACCCAAATATACAAATTTAAAAGAGCTAAGTGGCTGCGTTCAAAATATGCAATTTCTTCTACCTCCTGTTTCGAAGATGTGCTGTCTGGGTACTGTAATGTTTTCAAACGTAAACCCATCTAATGTTATCTTTTCTAATAAGCGTTTTCCAGGATTTTAAAACCTAACTCTGGGAAGGGTAGTGACTTTTATCACTGTCGATTTGAAAAAGTTAGTGCTAGTAGCCTTACACGCGGGATGGCAGCAATTGTGTATCGCGCGACGCGTGTTTAGTCTTGCAAGCTTCCTGCCTTCATTCGCCCCTCTCTCTATCCTTTAGTCCATCTGTCTTTTGTTTTTGGTAACATAGTGTAGAAAAAGACATGAATGGAATTTTAAATCTAGGTCAACTTGCGTATTTCAAGGTTTTTCTTAGAAAGGCAGCACATTTTATTGTGTGTTTGGGAAACGCGTGTATGTTGCAGAAGGCTTTTTTACTATCAACATAGTGATTTTACACTGTGAAAAGCACTATCAAACCAAGAAAGCTAACACCAATTAGTTGTAATTCTCATTAATACCTGCACACAAACCCCCAGACAAACACAGTTTTTTGGAGGTTCTCGCTACACAACAAACGCGGGGCGGGAAAAATTTACTAATGGTCTCAATAAACGTCACAATAAGCTAGTCTTTTAGCTGTACTCACCCAACAACGGAAATTCCCAGTCCTATTTTTACATCGAAAACCGGGTATACACCGCCAATGTTCCCACTTCATAATAATAATATAATACAATTTTATATATAAACACTTATTACGCCTCTGTGCTTATAAATTACCTCACTTCGCGTACATTTGTATCCTCTCCACTTACAATACCAGCACTCACACAAAATTTTTCACATCGACAACGCGTCAACTATCGATTAGTTTTTTTGACTAATCAGCCCTCTGTTAGCGCGCAACAAGTCTGGACACGTTTCAAAAACCAGATTAAACTAGTTTTTCTTCATGTAAATAGACACTTGGGAGACCGCACTCACGTTCACAAATCACTGAAGATGACTGCTCCCGTTCCTACAAACTGGGTCTACATGCGTAGAAGTAATGAAATGTTTAAACCGTTGGATAGTGGGCTGAAGGCCGCGTCTGTAAGTTTTTACCGAGACCAGCCTTTACTACACGTGCGAAAATACTTTGGTGAATCATATCTAAAGTTTCCTACCAAAACCGGCATTACGTTGACTCGCCCTGAGTTTGAACATTTGTTGGCTTTACAGGGCGAAATCCTCGGCGAATTTGACCGACTACAGGGACCAAACACGAATACCTGTCCTACTACTTGTACCAGTAACACGTTTGACCACTACATCAAATCCAGTTGTTATCAACTAATATCTCCAGAACCGAGCTGGTGTCCTAACACCAACCCTTGTCCCCCTACAGCAACCGCAGACAAGCACCCGGACAATGTCTTTAATCTACCACGGAAGAAGAAGAGACCTAAAACTAGCGTTTTAGCTTGATATTTTGTCTTCTTTTAAAAGAATTAAACACATTTATTAAAAAAGCTTGGCCTTTGTTATCTATGATGTATAAATATTGTGTGTATAACTATTGTGCGAATACGTATTAATATATGTTGTAAAATATATATTGTATAAATATTGTATAAAAAGACAAAACAACACAATGCCGAATCATACACAATACAACAGCACACAAAAACGCACACCCACCAGTTACACCACACCACACAACAATTACAATACCTACACAAAATTACCAGACAAGACCAAAAGCCATACCAACCGCGCCCTCAAACATCAACACCACAGACATGCGCATTAGTCAGTTTCCTCTATAAAACTCATACATAAGCGAATTTATCGGTTTTTTTATATTTTCCTCTTTATCTCAATATTGCAGGCTTTTATCGATTTTTTAATGTCTGTTGTATATATTATATGTACGTATTGTATGAAGAAACAATACACTACCAGCACAATACAACAATTAAAATACGTACACACAACACACCAGACAAACCAAAACCAATACCACCTGCACCGCACCGGTTATACCTTGTCTTAATCCGACGCTACACCCCAACACACACCCATGAGTCATCACCGCCAGCCAAAAACAATACCCACTCCCTTAAAAATCCCCTTAGTAACCTATGCAACCATTATCAATTTTTTTATCTTTTCCGCCATTATCGATTTTTATATTTTTTATATATATTGTATGTATATATGTATAAACAAACACACCAACATACAATACAACAAAATTAAAATACCTACACACACAAAAAATGGTATAGTTTCTAACACTTCACTCCCACCTCTAGATGCTGGACCTAGTCATGTCTCTAACACCGCACTCCCACCTCTAGATGTTGGTCCTAGTATAGTCAAGTCTCTAACACTTCACTCCCACCTTTAGATGTTGGCCCTAGTATAGTCAAGTCTCTAACCCTTTACTCCCACCTCTAGATGTTGGCGCTAGTATAGTCTCTAACACTTCACACCCACCTCTCGCTGCTGGTCCAAGTATCGTCTCTAACACTTCACTCCCACCTCTAGATGTTGGCCTTAGTATAGTCAAGTCTCTAACACTTCACTCCCACCTCTAGGTGCTGGACCTAATATAGTCTCTAACACTTCACTCGCACCTCTACATGTTGGCCCTAGTATATTCTCTAACACTTCACTCCCACCTCTATATGTTGGCCCTACTATAGTCTCTAACACTTCACACCCACCTCTAGATGCTGGACCTAGTCATGTCTCTAACACTTCACTCCCACCTCTAGATGTTGGCCCTAGTATAGTCACGTCTCTAACACTTCACTCCCACCTCTCACTGCTGGTCCTAGTATAGTCCCTAACACTTCCCTCCCACCTCTCGCTGCTAGACCTAGGCAAGTCTCTAACACTTCCCTCCCACCTCTTGATGATAGACCTTGTATAGTCAAGTCTCTAACACTTCACTCCCACCTCTAGACGCTGGCCCTGGTATAGGCAAGTCTCTAACACTTCACTACACCCCAACACACCCATGCGTTGTCACCCCCGCCAGCACAAAAAGACTCCCCTCGCTACAAATACCCCTTAGTAACCTACGCCACCATTATCGATATTTAATATTTTCCGCCATTATTGATTTTTATACATTTTTTATATATAATGTATGTATATATGTATAAACAAACACACTAACACACATAACAAAACAATACCACAACACATAGAAATTCCCCCCCCCCCCCCCAACCTACACTTGCCAGCTACACCCCAAAATTTACACACACATGCGTCGTCATCCCCGCCAGCACAAAAAGACTCCACTCGCTTCAAGAACCCCCTTAGTAACCTACTAACCCACCATTATCGCTTTTTATATTTTCCGCCATTATCGACTTTTTAATATTTTTTATGTATATTGTATGTATATATGTATAAACAAACAACATACAATTCAAGTCTCTAACACTTCACTCCCACCTCTAGACGCTGGCCCTGGTATAGGCAAGTCTCTAACACTTCACTACACTCCAACACACCCATGCGTCGTCACCACCGCCAGCACAAAAAGACTCCCCTCGCTTCAAAAACCCCTTAGTAACCTACGCCGCCATTATCGAACTATAATAGGACAGAGCGATACAACAGGAAGCAATCTGATCGTCAGAGGAAGTCCTCCCGTATAACATATATTGCTATATAAAAAGTCACGCGCATCCTCCTGACGCGCCTCCTGCAGAATCGATCCGGAGTATTTCCTTTTAAAAAAGTCATGTTGCGCCTGCTGAATTCGTCCTGTTTTGCGCATTATATACTACTCCCGACTTCTCTAACTCGAGTCTTCTCAAAGATACCTCTTTGTCCACTTCTATCGTTTTAATTTCTTTCTGTGCTTCTATCTCTTTCATTTGTTTCTGTATATCTAACCTCTTAGTCTCTTTTCATCTGCTTTCTTAGTATCTTCCTCTTCTTTCCCTTTCCTTCTCTCTCGCTCCTCATGTCATTCTTGTCTTTCCTGCACCTCTTTAAATTGAGCTTGTGCAAACTCTAAGAGATCTTCTCCAGACTTTCCTATCCTCTCACCGACAAGGATAAAATCCATAAGTGTGGACATGATTATGAATATATCTGACTTATATGCACCTCAAATGCTCTAACCAAAATGTCAAAATAGCTCAAACTTCTAAATAATATCTTAAGTAACCACTAAGATAGCACCGTACTTACTGTACTCAATGTCAACCCAAAAATAAAATTATTAGCCCTACAAAACAATGACACAAATGATGATGATAAGTACTACACCTTAATTTAACAAACAACAACCTAGTAGGTCGGTAACAAGAAAAAGGACAGATGTGTGACAGAAGTAATATTAAAATATACAGTACCAGACCTTTATAACGCACGAAAACAGGAGATTGAAAAGATTAACGTATTTACAGGATAGTATAAGAAGAAAATGACTGAAGAATACACCATATACACAGAACGCTAAGATAGAATATAACACACAACCAACAACAAACTGCACCTAAACAACTAATGCCAAAATGCACACTTTATTCGTGAAGGGCAATACAACTAATCCTGCCCACAGGATAGGACCCCTTCTAAGAATAAATAGCGCAAAATCCTACAGATGAAATCAAAACACAAATAAATAACATAATCGTCACGACCAACAACAACACTGAAACAATGAATGCCAAGGGAAGCCTATAGAGCAATCTGAACAAATAAATGAAATATGGCCGTAGAATAATGAACCAAAACAAACTAAGGTTACGTAGCTTTTTATGGTGTACTGGAATGGCAGGCTATGGCAATCAACTGATCTGATCTGTTGTCTCCAAGTCACCTCTGCAGCAGTAACTTTGAGAAGTCCAAACACTACAACAGTTCCTGTCAGGAATATGTTAATACACACTTAGTATATAATTTAAGCTCTTAGAATCTAACTAAAATGGACGAAAGAACTAGAGAGAAAGATGAAATATAGAATTAATAATAATAATAATAAATTCTTTAAGCACCAAACACGGCGCATAAGGCAGAAACCAGTGCTCTCCAGGTTGTTCGTTGTGACGCCACTCCTCTCAGCTCTTGCACATTATTTAGGCCCAACGTTCTTCCTTCTCTTATTATTGTTCTTCTGAGTGTTTCTTTTGGTCTTCCTTTTTTCCTCTTACCCTCAGGAACCCAAGTGAGCGCCTGTAGTGGTATTCTGTTGCTTTGCATTAGTAGGACATGACCGATATATGACCATCGTCTTTTCCTTATATAGTCGGAGACATATTTCTGCCTAGAGTCTTCTCTTATTTGTCGATTAGTCTTGAATTCTTTCCAACTGATGTTCATGAGTTTTCTAAGACATTTGTTCTCGAATGTATTCAGATTGTTCTCCAATGATTTTGTTATTTTCCAACATATAGAATTAGCACAGTTATAAGTAAAGTAGCTATAAGTAATGTTTAAGGCAGATAGGAATAGCACAACTAAAGGTAAAGTAGATATACACAAAGTATGATAATTAATTCTAATTGCAATGTAATCTAAAACCTACATAACATATAATACCGTATAGAGAAAGAGTGAAAACTAACAACAGTAGAACAGCAACACTGAAATGAAGTAGAAAATAAGTGATACTACTGAAAGAAGAAAGTAGCAGAACTACAGAGAAGAAACTACATGTGAAAACAGAAGTATTCAGTATAGGAGGAGAAATACTGATTTCTTAGGAAATACACTGTCAGCACTATATAAAGCAAAAATTACCTTTTTAACTAGAAACTTCGTAAACACTTTACTAGAACATTAGCACACTAGAGTATGAAAGAATGTTACGTAACTTCCTTAAACGAATAACAACAGAATAATATCTAATTAAGCTATATCTTAAGGAATTATGACGAACACTAATTGTTCACAGAACAACTACATAATACTTAAATTCCAAGCGTGTAGATATGTTTATAATGTCTTCAGCCAGTCCCAAGGTTGATGAAATATGAAGACCACACACAGCACGGCACAATACACTCAGTTCAGATTCTGTAGCATCACAAGCTACATACAGTGAAAAACAGGGCTCGTGTTTTCCACTTCACACTGTCGAGTAGACCACAGCAACACGACAGCTTCACATCTCCTCTTCTTCTGGTCACCACAGATTCTTCTGGATACACGGTAGGTTCTCCTTGGTCACAACACACCATTTCACAGCAACCGCTACAAGGAATCGATGTCAACAGACTTGCAAGACAACATTCCTAGCACACTGTTTATTCGTCAGCACACACGTACTGCTGACAACTGACCCAGATTTGAACAGTGCAGAATCGTTCAGTTAAAAGTTGTCACACTTCGCTGCGCTGAAAACAAACTGTAGGCAATAAACTCCTGCTGGAGCATGGAAACATTCACACATGCAAAATACCCTCAATACACTCCGTGACACTGGGCCAGAAAAGAAAACACCCAGACCTGCCAGCCCCAGACAAAGGAGCTTCATCATCGCATTCGTCTTCCTCTCCTGCTCATCAGCTTCAGAGGCCTTCTCGCAAGAAGCCCCATTTCGGTCCTAACATGCGCCCCCAACCTCATAACAGATCTCAAGGAGTGACCTCTCACGAACCCGCCAGAAAGAGGGGAGATAATGAGAGGTATTGTCGCACCACTTCCCACTGGACATCCCGGTGTATGAACAAACCATCCGCTCACCATGCAGCTTGTTTAAGGCCGGTGAGAGCGACAAAAGGGAACACTTGGGAGCCCATTCATTCAGAGGCGTTATTCTCCAACAGTGGACCAGCCGAAGTAAACGGGACTGCTACCACTTGTTTGTTTGACAGTGGGCTTTCATACCCCAGTATCGTCGCCCGACATTTGGTAAAGCCAGGGCAGATGACCAGAGAAAAAGTGGATATTGGTGGCGTTTTGAGGAGAGGGACTTCACGGCGTCTGCCAGTAGCCAATATTGAGGGGAAGTGCAGGTTTGTGAGTGGCACAATTAAAGCTGCTGTAATGGCACAGCCAGCTTATGACTTCATTCTCGGGGCCAGATATTTAGTTTTGGGAACCCCACCCGCACCGATCCTTGCTAACGCAAGGGGCCTACTGCAGGCCAGATAAGTGAAAAGGGATAACCCATAATTCCCGGAGCCCCACTAGAGCTCACAAATCCATGTCTTGCTAAGGAGAGGCTAGAGACCTCTCAAGACAGTGGAATTGTTTTAGCAGAGGTGCGTTCGCCAGACATCCCTGTTCAGCTAAATAGCCAAACAGTGGTGACGCCTCTGATTATGGAAGTACCTTCTTCGTTGTCGGGAAGTAGTCCCCCGATGGTATTAGCTCCCTCAAGTGAGGGGAATACTGACAAGATTGATACGACGTGTGCACCCGACCAGCGCACACTTCATAGGGCAGAAGATAGCGGCCTGGGCGAACATGTTTCCAACAAGCATTGGAGCCCCATACGACCAGCACGTTACTCGCACGGAAGAGGACAGTGGACTGAGCGACCGTTTGTCTAACAACGGAGATGGGCCCCGCTACCCTAATATCTCGCTTACAGGAAGTGACTCCTGCAACGAGGAGCATGCAACTAGGGTAAAAGATTCCAAATTGTTTCAAGGAACTTTGGAAAAAGTCACTGAGGACTTTATCTCAGATACTCCGCGATCAAACGGGATCTTAAACCGTCCAGCGTCATATCAGGGCACTTTCCAACTGATGCCATTAACTCTCGACGGGGAGTGCAAGGTTGAGAATTTTTTTAGAACCATGGTTTCAGACGGAGGACTCTCTGGGACTACACGGGCATCTCACGAAATTTTCAGGCCAGAAAATGTGAGAAAAACTGCCTTACAACTTCGCAAGGAGCTATAGTGGAGAGCTCTGTCCCGCTTCATGTTGGTATGATAAAGAGTGAACACCGAACCACTGCCAGGGGCAGATATTACCTATCTTTGTCCAAAGATAGAAGCTACTGGGATCAGTGAGGATTCAGCAGAAACTCAGCAAGCGATCGGAGACTGTATGCTGGAAGCACAAGACAGTTCTCATCTGCACCGCCATATATCAGCGATCACAAACCCGCTGACGCGCAGCAAGGTAGTCGCCATCACCAGGCCGCCACAGAGCCAGTCGGTCATGTCAGCTGACCAGGACAGCCTTTTGACGGACATAGCCAGGAAAGTTTCAGACCCACCATTAGACGGCACAGGTCTGAAGAGAGATGAACTCTTCCACAGAAGCATGGGAGTTTGTACGAAGACGAAGAAGAGGAAACGAAAGAGGTGGAAGTGCTCACAGACAGATCTGGAGACAGAGATAGGGACCAGTCGGAAAATATAATGATTTCAGTAATTTAGCACGGATTCCCGCACTTCAAAGGGGGAGTAATGTGATAGAGTTATTGTGATTTATATTTCAACAGGCCCCAATTCATTCTTCGATTTGAGTTTGCCCCAGTCTTCTTCTCTTTGTAACTATATGAGTGCACAAAGTTCTTCTCTCTGTAAATATATCCAGTTTAGTCTTTTGTTGTAGGGATAAATATAATATAAATAATTGTTTGTCGCTTAGTTCGAAAATAGAGGAGGAGATAGATGTTAGAGGAGTATATTATTTATGTGTTGTACAGCTGTTGCATTCCAATTTTTTTCCAGCAGTTCACGGCACAGTGGGAGAGCGTAATTTGTCCATACAAATTACCCACGGCAACAGTGGCATCTCAGAAGCTAAAAGCTTGAGATATCGACAGGGGCGATAGAAAATAAACACGTGGTTCCAGGCATCGAAGACATTCTTCAAGCTGGAACGGGATTTGTCATTAAAAAATCCAGAGCTCTGTGCTCGTTGTTGTTACACGCAAATTGGCACGTTCCCAGCGTGGTTGTAATTTCGTTTTCTTCACGACCATAATAACGTCGTTGCTCTAAACCCGAAGAGGGGTAGCGGGGCCAATTTAAGAAGTTGGCCAGCATCAATGCAGGAGTCCAAACACAGGAGAGAGGATGAACATTCCTGGTTCTGAAAAAGTCAACAAGAAAAGGCGTAAACGGAAACGCCACCTCAGCAGATGTCAAGAGTGTCAAAGAGACACTTGTGGCATAGAGATTAAGATCAATAAAATTTCTATATTCTTTTCTTATTCTACCCGTGTCTTCTACTTTATTATCGCGCTTTTTTTCGCATTCGTTTGATGGCGAAAAATATCACTCTCCCATTCAAACCTTTGCCTGTTTTTTTTTTCTCATTTTAGCAACGCATTTTATTGCGTAAGCTCAGTCCCTGGGTGAGAACGAAATCGTGGGAATTCGTTCTCGACAGACATGATGGCAGACAATCGTCTAGCATTCTCACCTGACACGAAGCTTCTACGGTCAGTTTCTCGGTGAGGGGTGTGAAAGGCGCCAACATGCATCGCTCGTGAATGACCATATTGTTAGCGGCTGGTGTTAAGACGCGTATTGGCAGTTTATGGCCGGCTTCTGAGTTAATGTGAAGTGTTAAGACGGGGTTTTCGGAAATAGCGTGGCATCCTTTGTCTGTTTTCAGATATCTACACCAGTAGCTTAGACTATTCTTTCAGTCCTCCAATTTGCAGTAGACAGGTCGCTCGTGCTAAGAGTATAAGCTGTTATAGCGAAGTTCTTAGTTTGCCTCGACAATTTTGCCGAGCTTCTAAAATACCAATATAAGTGAATAATTCTAAGTTCGTGCGATAGCTTGTAGTTCTGTTTGGAGTGAAACTGGGGTAGCCCAACTTTACCAGCGGTTTTAGTACTGATGAGAAGTATCTGTGAAGTAAATAAAAACATTTTTGTACTTAAAGACGTGGGTTTACAAAGTAAAAACTGTCTGGCATTGCGACTGCATCCAGAACGACAGAGTACCCATTTTCATGAACTTTAAGAATAATATATATATATATATATATATATATATATATATATATATATATATATATATATATATATATATATATATATATATATACTGGGCCTCTGAGCCAGATTTATAATTCTTCCCTAAATCTCACGTACTATCAGCCCTTGTGGCGAGAAAAATTACATACCAGAAACATTCCGACGATTTTTGACTAATGGTGGTGTGACCAAATAACAATTTTATACTGAGAGAAGGCACCGACCTGACATTCCTAGTTACTGGAAAATCTAAGCTATTGACACTGTGCTCGCTGTCAACTTTCGTGCCTGGACAATTTTAATGTGACATAAACAGATATCCAAAATAATAATAACCAAGGAAACGTTCCCTGAAGTAGTGGATTCAACCTGTCTTTGCGGAACTGGGGTTCCCTTGGCCAAGAATAATATTGGAGATTCTGCATGGGCATGTCCAAAAAAAATTGTTGCTCCAGAAGTTGCTACCAAAGCAAGTACGAATGCAAGCGCGTGGCCACGGCTGACTGAATAGAGTGAATGCAGGACTGAGTGATTCCTTTATGGTTGAAATTTTGGCACCCATCTGTTTGTTGTTTAAATTTCTTTATGCAAGTTTTGTTGCTAATGAGATCTTCCGTTTAGAATAGATTAATGTATTAATTCTGTTCATTCCTTTAAAGGGAAATCTTAGACTATATCGTATGCATCCGTGACTCTTTGGGGCTACCACTTTGTTTCTTATAACGGGACTGTGGGCTATACATCGAGGGAAAAGATTATACCTATGGGTCTATCATTCTTGTAGAAATTCATATTATGCGTATTCTGTATATGATTTATATTAATCTCTAGGTGTTGTGATGGAATTTTCTTATGATAATTAAAATTCACTTACACTTAATCAGTGTGTCGGCCAGTTCGTTCCAAAATATCTATATTTTCATTGTCATAGTTTTCACTTATGTGCGCCTATTGTCGTCACTTATGTTTGTGCGTATGTGAGGGATATATATATTAATATATATTATACTAGACTGTCTGAATAATCTAAATCTGTTGTAGATGATAGGCTGACTGAGAGAAGCTTCTCGAGTGTCAGAGACAGACTCTAATATATCGCCTCCATCTCACTCGTGAAATCTATTTCTATTGTATCATCTCCCACTGAGCTATCACCTGTTTCTATTTCTATTCAGAAGGGACCAATCTAAGTCTTAATTCACCTATCGCAAATCTACGACAACACTGAAGCAAAGAAAGAGAGAGAGAGAGAGAGAGAGAGAGAGAGAGAGAGAATAGAGAGAGGGGAGATAGCAGGGACCAGTAGGGTCTTATAATATCCTTAGAGGATAGCCTCTGAGAAATGGATGTTATAAGAAGTCTACTAGTGTAGCAGTCCAGTGTTTTAGTTAACGGCGCATTTCGCCTAACAAGTTGGAAGCTGTGTAAACATTCGTTTAAGCAGAGTCAGCAAGACAGAGACAGTAGATTATTAATAATAGCTAGTGGGAGTGGTGGTTCGAAATCCGAGGCCCACGCAGTTCAGTGTGGTTTTTGTTTAATCTCAATTTCTTTTCCCCATACAGGTTGCAATTGTGGGTGAAGGGTTGGGTGATATGAGTAAATATCATATCATGTTTTGTATACGATCACTTCCTGGATGTATTGTTTATACACGGTAGCCCGTGGTTACAGGAAGTGACGTCTTGACTTCTGCTCAAAATTAATAGCAGACGGCAACTTTAAATTGGGACAAGTTGAGCGTTCTTTAAAACACTTGGGCTTGTGTCTTCGGCCTGTGTGGATGGCATATGTCCGTGTGGACGATATCTTCCGCTTGTGTTATTAATCCACCTGCATGCTATTTTACCATCAATTGTATTACATCTTCAACTGCAAGTGTATTATCAGTTTAGGCAAAAGCAGAGTGTGAAGTTTTCTAAATGCGTGAGTACCAGACTTTATTAAAATGCATGATGTCTCCGAGGACGAGACGGTAGTCTAGACACGACTAGAAGAGAATTCTTATATTATGCACTTGAAGAGATGAACAACATTGTGTTGTAATAAACATTTGTACACTGTCAATGGTTATTGACGTGTTAGTGCCTGAGTGCTTGTGTGCGGGCCAGGGAGTTGGGATATGTCTGGCCTAAAACTGAACCCACAGTATTGTTACATGTAAAGCTATTAAGTATAACCCTGGAAGGCGACTCAAGGCCTAAATAGAGACAGAGTGTCAAAGCATGGAGTCTGTTGCACTCTTGATCCAATCCATAGCAAGTCAAGCTATTAAGGAATCGTACCCGTATCAGCTTATTGGGGGCCAAGCTTAACAGGCCACAATCTGGAAGAAGCAAACATAACATTTTTCAAAATGGCGGCATTGATCGTCTGCCGAAGATTTTAAAGTGTGGAAGAGACTTTCCAGCATTTAACTGCATCTCAGAGTGCCTCAAAGTGTCAGTAACAAGAAGAAGTGACATTTTCAATATCAACTCAAATGGATTATATGGAGATCTTACATCCTATTAACATCAGATGTCAGCTATAGACCAGAGCTGTTGTTTTCAAGTGTCAGCCTTACGATTCTAGGCCTAACCTCAGCCTGGAGAACGATCCATCACATTGGTCCTTGCTTGTCGAAGTCTCAAGGAGGATTGTTTTTTGGCAACAGATAAGTCTATGTATTGTTACATACAGCTTGGCTGTAAATACAATCTGTTTGCATGATTTCTGACTTCACCATATGTGGGTTTTCATTACGTGTACTTGTTTGTAACTAGTGGGCAAGGTTGGTGGAACTTGATTTGTTTATTTAATACCGCGAAAGCTAGGTCGAATGAGCAAATCAAGCGTTCTGTAGGGCAGTATCTGTGTGATTCAGATAGAGGACCCAGCATATTCTGCTGGTTGTATAAAAGTTTGCCTCTCTTGAATTTAACAGATCCATCTTTGTTAGCTGTATAGTTATGTTTCATTATTGTATGTTATCATAAGTCTTGTTATTGTAATATTTTACTCAGTTTGTTACTTTATTGTTTGTAATATTGTACATTCTCCCCTGACTGTCATTTATTTCATAGATGTCATAATTGTTGTGATATGCGTCTTGTCTTGTCTAGTTGTTCTAGAGCATTAGTTTAAATTAATTCATATATATGTTATAGTTATTCCTTTGTTTTTCCAGTTGTATTTCCTTCAGTTGCTTTAATCCTGTCTATCTTGTCATTACTCGGTGTACGTGCTATTTTCTTTGTTGTTCATATCTCGTATTTCCCTGCACCTATATTATTGCAATTATAAATTGATCTGAGATTGGTGGATGAAGTATTGAATATTTAGCTGACATATTCATATACATAAAAGTTAAAATATTGTGTATTACTGAGAAACACAATAATAAGCAACCATGACTTCATTAAAGGATTTAATGAAAATTGGAAAAGAACTTAATTTGGAAGGTCCGGCCTTGCAAGCTTATGTGGATAAAGAATTAAACAGACAAGAAGTACTTCGCAAAGAAGAATTGGCTGAAAAAAGAAGACAAGAGGAATTCCACAAACAAGAAAGAGAAATTGAATTGGCTGAAAAAAAGAGATCACAAGAAATTGAATTATCTGAAAAAAGGAGACAAGAAGAGCTCCATAAAGAAGAATTAGCTGAAAAAAAGGAGACAAGAAGAAATCCATAAAGAAGAATTAAGGAGACAAGAAGAACTCCATAAAGAAGAATTAGCTGAAAAAAAGGAGATCAGAAGAATTGGCTCTTGAAAGGGAAAAATTAGCCTATGCCAGATCTCAAGAGGAGAAAGCTCAAGAGGAGATGAAATTGCAACAAATTAAAGCTCAAGAAGAGATATTATCTCAACAAGCTATAAGATTAGCTGAGATTGAACTGGAAAAACTAAAATTACAACAACCACTGTTGCATCCTGGGGTAGGTGAAGATTTAAAAAAAATCATACTACTGCCATAAGGATTAATTTGCCAAAATGTAATGCGTCCATAGACGACATTTCATGCTTCCTAAATAGATTCCAAACTTATTGTGAAGAATATAAGATTGACAAATCTACATGGACATGTAGACTTATGAATTTATTGGTTGGTGAACAATTAACTGTAGTCTCCACTTTGGATGACCAAACCAGAAAGGATTATGAAGCTGTTAAAGTGATTTTATTGCAGAGGTATCAATTAGATGATGAGGGTTATCGTCAGAAATTTCGGTCTTTGTACCCTGATTCTGGAAAAGATTTCACTGAATTTATTTCAGCTGTTAAATTAAATTTTTCTAGATGGATTGAATTATCCAAAACTGAAAAAACTTTTGAGGGATTGTCAGATTTAATTCTAAGAGACAAGGTTTTGTCATCTATTAGTGCTGATTTTCTTGCGTTCCTGCAGGAAAGAAAACCAGAAAACCTGACTAAATTACAAACCCTAGGACGTCAATATCAAGTTGCACATCCTAATAGAGTATTGAGCAAAAACAATGTTAAGGATTCATTACCAGCTGCATCTGCTAGGTCATTCCAAGACAATGCACCTAGGTATAGATCAAACAGTATGGATAGGAATCAAAGATTTAAACCATCACATAATTACAGTCAAAATAGAGGTAGATACAATTTTAATAAATACCAACCTCAAAGAAATTGGAATTCATATCAGGAAGATAACTATTATCCACAAACCTCATTTAGGTCCAATAACTGGCAAAATAGAGGAGAATATAACTCAAAATCAAATAGAGGGCAGAAATCATTTTATAGAGGAAATGATCAGAATGCAAATAAAAGATCTTATCATAACAATACTTCCAGACAATCAAGAAACACTGAACGTACCAATGCTATTGTTCATGATAATAATCAGAACCATAATGATATTGTAGCACATGCAAATTCATGCAGTGTAGACTTAGCAAATAGTGATAACTGCACTAATTGCAATTCTTTATTTCAGCCTCAAGGAGTGCCAAGATTATTATGCGGACACCCCCTCCCAGTCATGTCATCTTTTGAAAGTACTGGTTCATTGATCTTGAATAGAGGTTTTGTCAATAATCAGTTAGTATCTTTATTGAGAGATACTGGTGCAACCACCATTGGTGTGCGCAAGGCCTTGGTTGATAAGGTGGAATATACCGGAAAACAAGTGAAATGCATAGCTTTTGGAGGAACTGTGGAATATTACCCCACAGCTGAGGTGTTTTTGGATACACCACATTTTACAGGAAGAACACTTGTATGCCTCTTGGACAATCCAATTGCTGGAATTATTATGGGAAACATACCTAAATTGCATGAATGTACACAGGAAGATATTGAAATATGGGAAAGACGACATTTATTATGTTCAAATGCTGTGACTACCAGAGCTCAGTCTCGCATGGACAATGATCATCTCAAACCAGTCGTTGATGTGTTACCTGAAGATATAACTGAAGATATCACTTCAGAAGAAGAAGAAGAAGAAAAGGATAATAATAATGATGATATAATTCATTATCAACAGGAAAATAATGATGATATTAAGGCAATGGATGATGTCAATACTGATGATGACAATTTATTTCAGATGGAGCTCATTGATAAGGAAACCTTTATACAAAGACAGAAAGATGATATTTCCTTAAAAAAATTTTTTCATATTGCTCATTTGAATGATGTAATGATAGATGACTGTGCAAAACACTGGTATACTATCAATAATGGGATTTTGGTAAGAAACTATCAATTTGCTAATTCCTTAAAGAAACAGATTATGGTACCAGCTTGTTTTCGACCATTCATTTTACGACATGCACATGACATTGAATGTGCAGGACATTTAGGTGTTGCTAGAACAAAACAAAGAGTTTTGTCATATTTTTTTGGGCCCGGAATTACGAAAGACGTCAAATTATTTTGTCGTACATGTACCATCTGCCAAAGTGTAGCAACCAGAAAACCAAAACATGATGCGCCCATTCAAGCATCTGATATCTCTTTGCGTCCCTTCGCAAAGATGGCCATTGACATTATTGGCCCTTTAAAGGTAACATCAGCCAGAGGTCATCAATATGTGTTGACCTGCATAGATATGTGCACACGCTGGCCGGAAGCTATACCTTTAAAAACCATCACCACGGTAGATATTGCTGATGCATTATTTTTGATTTTTAGTAGAATAGGTTTTCCTGAAAACATCCTATCTGATAGAGGAACTCAGTTAGTTTCAGATGCTATGAAACAGGTTATGGATATGTTTGGGATTCAAAGATCCCTTAGTTCAATATACCATCCTCAGTCTAACGGTAAAATAGAAGTCCTCAACACATCTTTAAAACAAATGCTACATAAAGTTACTATTAAATATCCTCAAAATTGGGACCGAGTTCTCCCAGCTATTTTATTTGCGTATCGAGAAATAAAAAATGAACATATAGGCTTTAGTCCATTCGAATTGGTTTTTGGCGCCAGACCACGAGGCCCAATGTCTATATTAAAACAACTTTTAATTGGTGCTGAGATGAACAAGGAGGTTCAGACCTCATATCAATATGTGGTCAATTTGAGGAAAAAAATAATAGACGCATGCCAAATAGCAGTAGGTTCATCTGAAAAGGCAAAGCTTAGGGCGAGGTTATTTATTAACCAAAACCGCAAATTACGCCAACTTTGGCCTGGTGATGAAGCTTACGTACTATTACCCAGGAGAGATAACAAATTATTAGTGTCATGGAGAGGACCTTACAGGATTGTGGAGAGACTGTCTGATGTTGATTATATTGTCTCAGTAGATGGAAAAGAAAAAAACTTTTCATATCAATATGTTACAGCAGTTTCATACACGTCCACCATATCTAAGACCAGTCTTTGAGGCTCTTGATCAATCTGTCTGTCGTCATTCTTCTTTGGCTGTCATACAGGAGGAAAATTCTGATTTGACTGATGGAAATGACTCACTATTACTATTACCTAGTCTTCACTACTTAGCTACTGAAAGTTGGAAAGATGTTGATATATCGCCAACTCTATCTTCTTTCCAGAAAGAACAGGTTACTTCAATCTTACATTCTTTTGCTGATGTCCTTACTGATGTTCCAGGACACACTGATATCATCGAACATGATATTATTCTGACAGACTTTCAACCGATTAAGTTGAAACCGTACCCTATACCGATACATTTACAATGTCAAGTTAAGGACGAACTAGAACAGATGGTGAAATTAAATGTCATTTCTCCATCTCATTCCCCTTATAGTTTTCCGATGGTCTTGATCCGGAAAAAAGACAAATCTATACGTATATGCATAGATTTTAGACGTCTAAATTCTGTCACTATTCATGACGCGGAACCACTTCCCATGTTGGAGTCTTTATTGGATAGACTAGCTTCGGCTACATTTTTCTCTAAATTTGATCTGTCTAAAGGCTATTTCCAAGTGCCATTAACGGAACGATCCAAGCCTTATACTGCGTTCGCTACTCCATTGGGTCTATTTCAATTCAATTATATGTCCTTTGGTTTAGTAAACGCACCTGCGACTTCGTTCGCATGATGAGACGACTCTTCTCTGACAGAGAAGACCTCATTACTTACATTGACGACATTTGTCTGTTTCATCAATCTTGGGATGAACATTTGGAGGGTATTCAATCCTTACTTAGCACTCTACGTCTTCATAATTTATCTGCACGTCCATCTAAGACTAAGATTGGATTTCAGGAGATTTCATTTTTGGGATATAAAGTGGGAGGAGGTTTTTTGAAAACAGAGGATACTACCATCTCTAGAATTCTAAACCTTGATTTACCCAGGACAAAAAAACAGGTTCGAAGTATTCTGGGGCTCCTAAACTTTTATCGCAAGTTTATCCCCAATTTTGCAGAGTATATCTCCGTATTGTCATCACTGGTGAAGAAAGAGTCACCAAATAGGTTTGTTTGTAGTCGGGAATGTCATGTAACTTTGGATAGATTAAAATGTCTGTTTTCCAAGTTGCCTATATTGAGATTGCCTGATCCTTCTAAACATTTTACTCTTAGAGTCGACGCATCAAAATCGTCCATTGGAGGTTCGCTGTTGCAAGAATGGAATGGCTGTTTGCATCCGACACTTTATGTTAGCAGGAAGCTAACGCCTACTGAGCAGCGATACCCGATCATTGAAAGAGAGCTGCTGGCTCTTGTTTTCTGCTTCTCTAAACTGCAGCGCTACCTGCTTGGTGCAAGTTTCACACTCGAGACGGACCAGAGAGCACTCTCTTACCTGAAAACAGCGAGATTTAAGAATGCAAAAGCTGCCCGTGCCTCACTGGCCCTTCAACCCTATCAATACCAGATTAAGCCCATCGAGGGAAGAGTGAATGTGATGGCTGATGTATTGTCAAGATGCGTGAAGCATCCGCTATCTCCAGTTGTTGCCGCAAATGCTACTGCGATCCAACTTTGATACTCAATAATTACAGAACTTCCTTTCTGACAAGTCGGGAATTTTTTCACAAATATGAAGCATCATGAACTAAGGCACATGCCTTCTGTTAACAGATATATCGCATACTTCAGGGATTACAGCCACATTGCTTCGTCATGCACTTAAACCGGTTGCAAAACAAGAGACATTATGCCAAGCAACATGATGATGATGAATTTCTGTCCATCCGAAGTCAACTGATATATTCAATCGTTCGGCGTAGGATGTCTAGTGCACTTGGTCAAGGACAATACTTCGCTACTACATACACGTTGTAGAATGACTCTTGGCAGTATGAATATCCAATTCTGTACATTTCAGATACTTTGCTGCAATTTCCAAAATGATTTGCACTAATTATATGACTGAAACATTTAAAAAAAGGGACGTAACTATAAATTACTTACTCCAAATATCGAAAAGGGACATAACAGAGAAATTATATTTCAACAGGTACTTATAAAATTCTCAAGTACAGAATGAAGAATGGTATCTGTGCTGTGTATGCTATTGCATGGAAGACAAACATCGACATCCGACATAGAGGAAAAATGGATTTTTTCAATAAACTATTTCATTCCTGCATATGTACTTAACTGGACATCAATAACAATGATGTGTGAATAAGTGCGAACTAGTGACTTATTGAAACTTTAATTCTTTTAAATACTTCTACAGGAAGGACTTTGTATGGTCTAACATGACCAGTTTTAATAACCCTAGTGATATTACATTGGTTCATTAATGTGTCACTATGTGAATTGAATTACATTGGTGTTTATACTTAGTATAACCATAACCTTCGTATGTTTAGATATTAAGTAATATATCTTCACATGACATCTCATTAACATTGTCATTCACCACATGACATTGCATACATACAAATATTAATAACTATTTTGACATATTGTCACAGTCACCATTTATATTTTGACTTGTCTGCCTCATATGATCTATTCTGTCTTTGATTGCTTATTATGCATTTGTTTGATAGATAGGTAGACTTACATGACCGACATGACTTAGGGCGTTTGTTGACATGGTTTGTTGTATGAGTGCCATGACTGACATATTGACTTTTTCCACACTGCCTTCTAATTAATGTAGTTACCTCACATTCGTGTCAAAAGAGCGTCTTCTAACGATAATGGGTTTGGTAATGTTATTACTAAATACCACACCTTGTGTGTCAAATTGTCGATTATGGAGCACGCCTCTAGGTGCTGTCATAAGGATGACAGTTGAGAATGTGGATATTGTCATATGGTTTCTCCAGTGACCTTGTAGATTGTACTATGGAAATAATGAAAAGTTCCTTTTCATTATTTTAGTGCAGGGGGGAGTAAATGATATGAGTAAATATCATATCATGTTTTGTATACGATCACTTCCTGGATGTATTGTTTATACACTGTAGCCCGTGGTTACAGGAAGTGACGTCTTGACTTCTGCTCAAAATTGATAGCAGACGGCAACTTTAAATTGGGACAAGTTGAGCGTTCTTTAAAACACTTGGGCTTGTGTCTTCGGCCTGTGTGGATGACATATGTCCGTGTGGACGATATCTTCCGCTTGTGTTATTAATCCACCTGCATGCTATTTTACCATCAATTGTATTACATCTTCAACTGCAAGTGTATTATCAGTTTAGGCAAAAGCAGAGTGTGAAGTTTTCTAAATGCGTGAGTACCAGACTTTATTAAAATGCATGATGTCTCCGAGGACGAGACGGTAGTCTAGACACCACTAGAAGAGAATTCTTATACTATGCACTTGAAGAGATGAACAACATTGTGTTGTAATAAACATTTGTACACTGTCAATGGTTATTGACGTGTTAGTGCCTGAGTGCTTGTGTGCGGGCCAGGGAGTTGGGATATGTCTGGCCTAAAACTGAACCCACAGTATTGTTACATGTAAAGCTATTAAGTATAACCCTGGAAGGCGACTCAAGGCCTAAATAGAGACAGAGTGTCAAAGCATGGAGTCTGTTGCACTCTTGATCCAATCCATAGCAAGTCAAGCTATTAAGGAATCGTACCCGTATCATTGGGGTTGATGATAAATCATTTTAAATGTGCTTTGTTTGCTTCCAGGTGTGCGAACATGTACTTTATTTCTTTATTATTTACTTGTTTTTATTGGTGTACATAAACTGGTGTAAGACAAGGTGATATCCTGTCACCTTATCTTTTCATACTCCGCATGGACGATGTTATCAAGTCATGTAAGGAGAGAACAAGAAAGTATTCAGTGGGGTACTGGAAGATGAGACAGGTATGTATTTCAGAGCTGGCATTTGCTGATGATGTTGCCCTGATTGCTAAATCAGAGGCACATCTCCAATCCAACCTGAAAGTCTGGAAGGAAGAGCTGGAGAAGAGAGGGATGGTCATAAGCAGCTCTAAAACAAAATCCATGGTGATATCACGAGAAGAAAGAAGACATCAGATTAAGCTGGGAGAACAGGTCCTGGAGCAGGTCGACCACTTAAAATATCTCGGAGCTATTATAGGCCGAAAGGGAGACATCAAAGAAGAGTTGGCCACTCGAAAAGCAGCAGCTGGGAGACTTTTTCAAGCCATAAATCGAGGATTCCTCAGCAAGAGAGAGGTTAGTAAGAAAACGAAGATGGCTGTATACCGCTTCACCTGTGTCCCAGTCTTGACAAATGGATGCGAGTCATGGGCAATGACTACAACCCACAAAAGCCAGATCCAAACCTCAGAAATGAGGTATCTAAGGAAGGTGGTTGAAGTAACAAGAAGAGACATGGTCCGCAACCAGACGATACGTCAAGGCCTAAAATCCCACCCCCTGCAGACCCAAGTAGAACAGTCCCAACTAAGATGGTTTGGCCATATCTGCAGAATGGGAGAAGATCGGCTACCACGACAAGCATGTGAAACAAAGAGCCAGGGATCCAGCCCTCCAGGACGACCCAGAGTCCGCTGGGAGGACAACATTAGACAATCTTTGAAGGACCAAAGACTAGAATGGAACCAGGCCAGGAGGAAGACAGCCGATAGGATAGTCTGGCGCTCTCTCTTCCAAACCTCTACACCTCACGGTAGAAGTGGAACAGTTAAGTAAGTAAGTAAATAAACTGTCAATTGTAGCTGGGATCAGTCACTTTATTTACATACAGTAGCTATATGTTGTCTGTATAGTGGTGTCTGTGGTCTTTAATTAAACCTTATCTCCTTAGGGTAGTAAGAGGTGGTGAGGCTATAGCTATCAAAAAATACGTCACCAAGTGGCAAGGGAGAGTCAATCTAGGTTCTCGCCCCTTGACGCCAATAGTCTCATATTCCCACAGTCACCGTCATTTTCATCTAAAATCTATCTTTCTCAGCTTTTCTCTAAATAGGGTCTTGTCCACACACTCATACAACACTCTATACTTAAATCCACTTCGTGACATATATGTATTTTTGTATCTACATGTTTGTGTATTAGGCGGTTGGTTGGTGGGACCTATGAATTCATTATACCTCATTGACGGTTGTGAATTCTTAGGCGTTCTTTAGTTTTTGCATCTGATGTTTTCAACTTAAGGGGCCGACGAACATAGCTGTGTGTTACTGCCTTGAGTGAATTAACCAGATTCATTATTTGTCTAGTTGTGAAGGTTCTGTAATTGTGTAATTTTGTATTTGTTGTCATGTTAATTGTATTTTATTTGGTTTATTCTCCATTATTGTTTGTAAATTTGTTCATCTAATCTTGCTATCCCTCTGTTATTAGATGTAATATATGTTGTGAAATTGTGCTTGTATTGTCATAAGTGTGGTAGAGCCAAATTTTTTTCATTTTCTACAGTTCATACATTAACTTAATAAAGAAGACCTATAAAGACATGACATGCAGAGTTCTTCATGAAGGACAACTTACAGAACCGTTTAGAATTAGAACGGGAGTAAAACAGGGATGCCTCTTGTCTCCATTTCTTTTCTTACTAGCAATAGATTGGGTTATGAAAACATCGACATCACACAACAGAAGTGGAATCTGACTAAACAGCTTGATGATCTGGATTTTGCAGATGACTGGGCTTTTCTGTCCCATAACCATAATCAGATGCAAGAGACAATGAAAATAAATTATCGATGAGAGGTCACAACAAGTGGGCCAGAAAATACACAGGGAAAAGACAAAGATTATGAGAATATATGCAAGAAATGATAAAAAGGTTGAACTTGAAGAAACAACACTAAAAGATGTAGAATCGTACACATATCTTGGAAGTAATATAGACAAAGTTGGAGGGACAGACAGTGGTATCAAAATAAGAATATAAAAAGCAAGAGGAGCTTTCATTGCATTGGGAAACATGGAGAACAAGAGAAATTAAGTCCAACACGAAAAAAGAATCTTCAACTCAAATGTGAAGTCAGTCCTATTGTATGGCTCTGAGACATGGAGAACAACAAAAACAACAACCAAAAAGCTACAGACTTTTATAAACGGTTGCTTGCGTAGAATAGAAGGACTGAAATGGTATGACAATGTCACAAATGTGGAATTGATGACAAGAACCAGACAAGTGCCAGTGGAACAAGAGTTGAGAAGAAGACGCAGGCGATGGATTGGACACACATTGAGGAAACCTGTTGATAGCATTACAAGGCAGTCCTTGTTCTGGAATCCACAGGGAAAGAGAGGCGGAGGTAGACCAAAAACACATGGAGAAGAGAACTGGAAACAGAGGTGAAAATGATGTGGAAAACATGGAAATAACTTGAGCGGATGGCACAGGACAGGAAGACTTGGCATGTGTTTGTTGAAGGCCTATGCTCCTTGGGGAGCTAAAGGGTATTGACAGTTCTTACATTTATGCCCTGGCTTTTTTTCATTAGTATTATCTTGAGTTTGCTCTTTCTACTTTAATATTGTTGGTATCTTTAATTTTTTTTTTGCTCCTAATATTACATCTATAATTTGATGCAGTTGATTGATCTTGTGTGGTGAAATAATTGTTGCTAATGTTGCTCACTTATTAAATATATATATATATTATTTAAATTATTATTGGAGAATCTGGAGTCACAATAATTGTGAATTATGGCTACCTTGGAATATTTTGCCAAGGAGTTTGGTATGGAAAGTGAGGCTTTAAAAACATATGCATCCACTGAGCATACAAAAGAAATAAAGAGGTTAGAAGACGTGGCAAGAGAACAGAGACTCTTAGATAGAGATGATAAGAGAGAAGAAAAATTAGCTGAGAAGAAGAATTAGCTGAGAGGAGAAGACAGGATGAATGGGCTCTTGAGAATAAAAGAAGAGAATATGAACTTGAGGATAAGAAATTAGCCTATGCTCAACGAATGGCAGAGCTTGAGTTGGAAAAATTAAGATTTCAACATCAACAGGCTAATCCAGCAGGTGTTGAGGCTGGAAAAAAAGACAATTTCTCTACCTTTGAACTAAATTTGCCAAAATTTAGTCCTAATATAGATGACATTTATGCTTCTTAAATAGATATTTTGCCAGGAGTTTAAGATTGATAAGAGCTACATGGCCCAGCAGGTTGATTTGTTTATTAGTGGGTGAGGCTCTTACTGCAGTCTGCACCGTGGATGATCACACTAAAAATGATTATGATGCTGTGAAGGCTTTGTTGCTTAAAAAAAGTATCAACTAGAGGAAAATGGTTACAGATTGAAATTGAAATCATTGTTGCCTGATTCAGCTAAAGATTTTGCTGAATTTGTTTCATCAATTAAGCTTTGCTTTTCTGATGAGTTGATTTGTCAAAAATTGATAAAACTTTTGATGGGCTGGCTGACTTAATTTTAAGAGACTAAGTGCTGTCTTCAGTCAGTGGTGACTTTTTATCCTTTTTACTGGAGAGAAAACCGGAAACGTTAGCTGCTGTCGAAAATCGTGGACGACAATACCAAATTGCACATACTGGTAGAAATTTTAGCAGGAATAACATAAAGGATTCATTGCCAGTGGCATCTGCTAGAACTATGATGTCAAATCCACCCAGACAAAGATCATATAGCATGGACAGTGATTTTTGATTAAATTGAGATAATAATATTGGATCTTTCAGTGGGAGATATAATTTTAATAATAGGTCGCAACCTCAAAGAAATTTTCATTCATATGATGATGGATATATACCTCAACAATCATCTTTCAGACCTAACATGGATTGGAACAGAGGTGGATATAGTTTCCAGTCAGGCAGAGGCCAAAGGTCATTCTATAGGAACAATGACAATAATTACAACAGAAATTCTCAACAGAACAATAACTTTCGACGTTCTAGGTATCCAGAACGTTCCAATGCAGTTGTGCATCAAAGTGACAATAATACAGTCCAAAATACAATGTTGTTTCTCATGCAAATGCATGTAGTGTGGACTTATCCAATAGTACTAACTGTTCTGAATGTAATTCTTTATTTCAGCCAGAGGGAGTTCCTAGGCTCCTGTGTGGACACCTTTTACCAGTGATGTCTTCTTATAATGGGACAGGATCCGTGGTATTCGATAAGCGTTGTGAACAACCAACTTGTTTCAGTGCTCATGGACACTGGATCCGCCACTATGGGGGTTCGAAGTTCATTGGTAGACCCTGCTAATTACACAGGCGATGAAGTCCAATGCATTACATTCGGGGGCACAGTTGAATATTATCTAACTGCAGTAGTATTTTTAGATACCCCTTATTTTACAAACAGGACTCTAGTATGTCTGTTGACATAACCAGTCGCTGTGATAATTTTAGGGAATATCCATGGGCTTCATGAATGCACTAGTGATGATATTTTGAGGTGGGAACAACGACATGTATATACTGCCAAGGGTGATACTACCAGAGCACAGGCTTAGTCATGTGCATGCACGATCACATGATGAGTGACACAGTTTGGAGTGATGGTGATGATACAAAATTTCTTCCTCCCATCATTGAGGAGGCCCTTGATGATTTCCAAACTTTTGAGAAATCATCAGATGTCTATTTTGACTCAAGTGAATCACTGGTTGCTGAGGATATGGGACCAACCACATCCATCATGGATGATGTGATTCTGATACCTCGCATTCTTGATGACAATATTGCTGATTTGGGACCAACCACATCCATCATTGAAGATGTGATACCTGGCATTGTTGATGTCGAGGTTAATCAGATGTTAAGTTTAGTTTAGTCGAATACACCAGTCAAAATTGTATATTTGGCTGTTTGTTTTCCTTTTTCCATTGTCTTTTTATTTTATGATTATTCCATTTCATGTAGGAACTTCATGGATATTAATATTAATTCAGCTTTTTTCTTTCAGAAGCTGACATTCCATGATTTTATGTGGTATTTGCTAGTCACTACACTGGGTTGTGTGGCGGTTTTGACAATATTATTTCTTTCTCCAGGTGCTACAGGTCGTGTTCCATCATTTACAGAACATAATAACTTCCTACGTGTTCCTATACATGGACGTTGTAGCGACTCCAAATGTTGAGTGATGATTTATGGTGTCTTAGGTCTGGTATGCGTGTGTGAGGTAGATGTACAGTCAGACAAGTACGGTTCCAACAAAAACGTCACACCAAATCACGACGTATGGAGTCAATGAACATTGTAAAACCTCGTGACGTTTTGATCATTTATTATAGACGCCACAATGACGAGGTGTGTAGACATAAACAAGCAGGTACATCATAGGTACGATCAAACAGTCATTATTACATCAAGATAGTCAGTACAGCAATGGACGGTAGACGGCATCATAATAGAGATGAATCATATGCATGTCAATACATTATAAGGCTGTAATGTAGTCGGGAAAATTCTCCATCCCTTTCTATCTTAGCCAGGAGATAACAATATGTAGGAGATCAATCCACTCTCCTTGAACTGACTTCAGCAAGACGGGCACGTCTTCTGAAGTATCAATAATGTCCTCAAAAATCCTCTAGTTAACAAAGGTATCAAACCTAGATCATGTAGCAGGGCAGCAAGTAATAGTCCTTAGGACATGCATCAACCCGATGCGTTACAACGTAGCAATACGTGAGCCGAGGAACATCTCATAATGAAGACTCTTCAATGACAGGCTACGAAACAAATGTCAATCTCGAAAGATGTCTACAAAGTTACTGAAAAATGCAATTACCTTGTCTTCAGGAAATACACCACATAATTCACATGCCTCCGGGCGTATTAAATCACAAGAGAAATGTCATCTCAAATAAACGAGCAATCTATAAAGAGGACTCCATATTCCTGACAGAACAAAATAAGCATAGACGCTCTCACAGAGACGTCTTGCTCGCAAAACGAACCGTTCTCGACTCCAGGGCGGAAACGAGAACACAAAGACTTAAAACTTGGACATGCGCAGTAAAGAGCCCAATACGAATACTGTTCACACAATAAATGAAGATAGAACCTCTTTCTAAGAACAACGTCGAAATCAATGCCTTATAAGGAGACCATTAGACAGCATAGCAAGTTGCCAACTATTTCTGAGAAAACCGGCCTGTCATATCCATACATGGACATGATTTAAGAGTGCTTAACAAACTTATCTGCCACCTTTTGCCAACAAGAACAGACAACTGCATACTATAAAAAGTGACTATTAATTTCACAAGGTATTTCCCTTGCATTAGAAAAAAATATATGTTGTACACAGAATACGAGAAATTCTTGTGCAACATATCACCACCACCTCCCGATAAAAAAAAATGTGGAACATATTTTTTTTCTTCAAATATCCAAGAGCAAGCGACAAGCGGCTCAAAACGCACGAATTATGCGCGGATAATTAATTAAATTGCCAAACAATAGGCTAATTATAGAGTGTCTGGTGAGGATATACCTCAACAGAAAAATAAATCTGTCTCAAAAAATATTCACATCGGGGAGGTGTCACCAACACACATCACGTTAGCATGTAAACACAATATACGTATGCAAGTTACTATAATCATCATTAAACAGCATACTCTAATATTGTCTTTAAAAATGGATGTACAAATTTGATAGGAAAATTTAAATAGTACATTCTTTGACATGTAATGACATAAGTACATAGTAAAGTTAAACTACATGACGAGCGTGGACATAGGCTCTGGTATTCGGAGGGGAAGTACACAATCTAGAAACTCGTAAGGTAAGTCCTCAGCTCAACAATGACATTCTGAGAAAGTACAAGCAATATAATGCTAATTAATAACTAATATGCTTCATAAGGTACAATACATTATTAATAATTGTGGCTGTTTAGTAAACTAACGGCCCTTATATTAACTACTCAGTCCTCCTCTATCATCTTAAAAAACGAACAGAAGAAGATGACAACAAAGCACGATAGTGTGTACATATAAAGTAAGTACAGATGTGCTAATCTATTGTAGAAATATAGGTGTGTTATGACTCTGTAATATATAGAAATATAGGACAGAAGTATTAGTTGGAGTCATGTGGGCATCTAGACAAAATGTCAGCCATCACATTATCCGCACCACGGATAGCTCGTACCGTGAAGTGAAAAGGTTGAAGAGCTATAGCATATCGAGTGGATCTCGAACTCTTCAAATTCTTAGTCTGAATAGCTGTAAGAGCTTTCTGATCAGTCTCTAGAATGAAATGTGCGCCCAGGAGGAATCTTTGTAGCTTTAGAATTGACCAAACCATCGCTAACAACTCACGGTCTAAAACCGAGTAGTTCCTCTCTGCCGCATTTAGTTTTCTAGAAATGTACATAACAGGATGCAGAGTATTTGCATATTCTTGCATCAGTGCTGCTCCAATCCCAGTGGATGAAGCATCACTCCGAAGAACAAAAGTCCTATCAAGAGTAGGTAATCTTAAGATGGGAGGAGAAGAAAATATATTCTTGATTTGGTCTAGTGAAGATTGGCATTCTTCAGACCAACGGACCAGATTAGGCGAACCTTTCTTCAACAATGTTGAGAGAGGTGCCATGATCGAAGATAAATTTGGAATAAATCTCCCATAAAATTGAATTAAACCTAAGAGACTCCTAACTTGTTTCTTCGTTTTAGGAACAGAGATGTTCAGTATTTTGGAAGTATTGTGGTCTTCTGTCTTCAAGAGACCATGACCAACACGATGACCCAGGAAAGAGATTTCACCAAAACCAACAAAAGCTTTAGAAGGTTTTGCTGTCAAATTATTCTCACGTAGAGTGGACAGTAAGTCATATAACCCTAAATAGTGATCTTCCCAGGTATCACTGAAGAGACAGATGTCATCTAAGTATGCGATGACATCCGAACGATGTGACAGAATTCGACGCATCATGCGAACGAAAGTGGCAGGGGCGTTCATGAGACCAAAAGGCATAACATTCCATTGAAATAGACCCCTAGGTGTAGAAAAAGCAGTAAGAGGTTTGGCATGCTCTGCTAAAGGCACTTGCCAATAACCTTTAGACAAGTCAAGTTTAGTGAAGAATCTAGAATTAGAAAGTCTAATCAGTAGATCTTCTAACAAAGGCATCGGTTCAGCGTCGAACTTTGTGACCTGATTCAATTTGCGATAATCAACGCAAATTCGTATGTTCTTATCCTTCTTCCGGACAATAACCATGGAAGAAGAATATGGTGAAGTCGATGGTTCAATTATATTTAATTGAATCATTTCATCCAATTCCTTTTCCACTTGCGACTGAAAGTGTATAGGAATAGGATACGGCCTAACCCTAATTGGATTATTGTCGGTAAGAATTATGTCATGTTCTATGACATCTGTGTGTCCAGGAATGTCAGTGAGAACATCCTGAAATGTTTGTAACATCGACAAGTCTCGTCGATGTTCGTCACCAGAAAGATTAGGAGAAACAGAAACGTTTTTCCAAGATTCCGTGGAATGTAATGGAACCACTGGAAGGGGAAGGTTGACATCAGAGAAGGTAGCTTCCTCATCCTGTATGACAGACAGGGATGAATAATGACCGTGAGGTGCAGGAGCATCATCCGTTGCCTGGAAAATAGGCAGCAAATAGTCCGGACGTTCGTGAAATTCCGAAAGCATGTTTATGTGGAAAGTTTTATGCTTTCCATCAATATCGACCACATAGTCAACATCGGAAATCCGAGAGACTATTGCATACGGACCTTTCCATGCAATAAGAAGTCTATTTTCCCTACTGGGGAGTAGGACGAATGCTTTGTCACCTGGACAAAGTTGTCGTAGACATCTATTCTTGTTAGCAAACTGCCTTGCCTTCTCTTTAGCAATTTCTGATGAAGCAGTTGCTAGCTTACATGCCTCAATGATCTTTTGTCTAAGAGCAATGACATACTCATATGAGGATTGAGTTTCATCGCTAATATCATCGGCAGTGATGAGATCGTGTAATAAAGACATAGGGCCGCGTGGACGCGCGCCAAAGACAAGTTCGAAGGGAGAAAATCCTGTGTGTTCATTAGGGACTTCTCTATAGGCAAAGAGAGCCGCGGGTAAAACCCTGTCCCAATCTTGAGGATGATCTTCAGTTATCTTACCAAGCAAAGTCTTGAGCGTTCTATTCAGACGCTCAACTAACCCATTAGACATAGGATGGTAGATACTACTGAGAGATCGTTCAATATGTAAGGTAGACATTACCTGTGACATAGTGTCAGATATGAGTTGAGTGCCATGGTCTGACAATATTTCTCTGGGGAACCCCAAGCGAGAAAATATCAACCAAAGAGCATCTGCGATATCTGTAGTAGATATGCTCTTAAGAGGAATAGCCTCTGGCCAACGTGTGCACATATCGACACATGTAAGGATAAACTGATGTCCTCTGGCCGACTTGACCTTAAAAGGGCCAATAATATCTATGGCCATTTTCTGAAACGGCCGAATAGGAATGTCAGCAGCCTGGATAGGCGCAGCATGTCGTGGTCCTCTAGATTTGACCTCCTGACATACCTCGCATGATCGGCAGTAAATACGAATGTCCTTATTGACAAAAGGCCAAAAGAAAGCCGCAAGGACTCTCGACTTCGTACGGGCAAAACCCATATGTCCAGCACATTGCGAGTCATGAGCATGTTGTAATATTTGGACTCTCATGCTCTTGGGAACAAGAATTTGCGAATGTGCCGACGTAGTCGAATCTTGTACCATACGTACAAGTACGCCGTTTCTCATTGCAATCCAAGATTTTCTATTTGTATCCTGATTCGGATCACCTTTCTTCGCAAGAACGAAGAATTTTTTTAAAGAAGGATCTTCTTCTTGCAATTTTATGAAAGAGTCACGAGTGATTACTAAGTGACTATCTTGGCTATCAACTTCATTATCACTATTCAGTGAAGTTTCGGGTGTTTGTAGAGCTTGTGCTCTTGTAACCACTGCATTTGTAGCTTGCATGTTATTATCTTCCCAAGCAGCAATCTGCTGTGGGGTACACTCCCTAACTCCGTGAATACGACCAATAATAAGGTCCGCAATAGGATTAGGTAAGAGACAAGCATGCACATCTCCAGTAAAAGCAAAGGAGCTTGGCAATGTTATTATCTTCCCAGCAGTAGCCAGCAAGGAATGTTTACAATCTCCCTAACTCCCGTGCCGCCAAATGTGACCATAAGGTCCGCAATATAGTTAATAGACAAGCATTCTAAGAGTAGTAAAACTCCAAGGAGTGCTAATAGGCCCAATGCATGAAATTACAGCAGCAGGATATTTTTCTAGAGTGCCGCCAAATGTGACACATTTAATAACCCTTCCTGTAGCACAAGATGGATCTACAAGCGATTGTCTAACACCAATAGTGGTGCATCCGGAATCGAAAAGTAGTGAGACCGGAGTATCATTAACAAGACCCTTATGTAGGATTAAAGAACCCCTCCCGTCATGCGCAACAGCAGCAGGAAGAGCGGGAAGTGGGTGACCACAACTCAAAGTAGTTATGGTACCCGGTTCGAATAAAGTACTGCATTTGGGGGCATTTGTTTGCTCTCTCAAAGTCAAAAGCAGAACTAGTGACAGCGTCAAAGTTTTTACTATCAACAACATGATTACAGGCTCCCTCAGTTTCCTGTTGTACAGCATTAGCCTGCTGATATCTCTTTTTTTTGTGTTGAGATCTACCCCGACTATTATTACCTCTGAAGTTATCAGAGTTATGATTATCTCTGCAGTTATTATTGTCTCTATTGTAATTGTTATCCTGGTTCGAATTCCAGTTTCCACGATTACTATCATGTTCACATTGATGCGAACATCTATTTGTTTGGTTCTGAGGTCTTCGGCAGGAATAACCTCTATTACCATATCCTCTTTTGAAATGCCTATAATTATTAGGGTGATAGTAACGAGTACTATCAGGTTGTCTCCAATTCTTCGAAGAAGAATCACCATGAAATTGATTTCCATGATTTTGACAGAAATTACCGCTACTCTTTCTATCAAAATTTTGTTGGAATCTACGAGCAAAGTTTTGACCATACGGAGCTGCCGAAGCAAATGGTAAACCTTCTTTCACCTTAGAGTTACCCATGGTTATGTGTGGGTGCGCAGTTACGTATTGGCAACAGAAATCTTCCATTTCTTTTATTGTTTTAGGTTTACGTTCATGAAGGAAAGCAAGGAAAGACTCATTGACAGACGACATGACTTTGTCTCTAAGTATTAAGTCCATAAGTCCTTCATAAGTTTTTTCCGTCTTAGATAGTTCAACCCATCGTGAGAAAGTAATGCGTATTCTTGCAATAAACTCGGAGAATTCAACTCCATTTTCAGGTAACATGTTTTTAAATTGTAGACGATAGCGGTCTTCGTTAAGCTGATATTTCTTTAACAAAGCGGCCCTGACAACCTCATAATTGTTCTTGTCAGGTTCATCCACCATATTTAATATACTTAGAGCTTTACCTGTCAGTATCCCTGATAACTGATAAACATATTGTGCTTTGTCTATGTTATGAGCTGTACATGCTTGTTCAAATCTGTCCAGATAGAACATTATGTCATCACTGGAAGGACTAAATGTTGGTAACTTAATCTTAAAAGTATCATTATTAGCCTTACCAGATGAACCCTTGTTTGAATCATTACCATTACTCATGTTCATCAATTTCAATTTTTCCAACTCTAAAGCTAAGACCTTTTCTTCATGTTCCATTTTTGCTTTCTCTTTCCTCTCATCAGACTCTCTCTGTAATCTTCTTTCCTCAGCCTGAGCCTCTTTTTGAAGTCTTTCATTTTCAGCTTCTTTTTCCAGTCTTTTATTTTCAGCCTCTTTTTCAAGTCTTTTATTTTCAGCCTCTTTTTGAAGTCTTTCATTTTCAGCTTCTTTTTCAAGTCTTTTATTCTCAGCCTCTTTTTGAAGTCTTTTTTTTCTCAGCTTCTCAGCTTTTTTTGTTTTTCCATTTCCATTTGGAATTTTTTTCATCCTCAGCTGCATTGATTCCAGTTTCTTGCAGTTTGCTCAGATTATCTATTTGGAATTCTTTTTGCATCAGCTTCATGCTTTTGCGCAATCTTTTGTCCTCAGCTCCCTTCCATTGCTTTATCATATCGAGCAGTTGCAAATTCTTCTAACTTATCACCAGTCTTCCCAAGCAATTTACCCTGTTCAATAAAGTGCTCAAATGTAGACATGTTGTCTAACATATGAGTCCAAAACCTGAAATAATTAACTAATTTATTTCAAACCTAAGTGTAACAAGTCTTAATTAAGCACTTGTATATTCACATCACATTATATTTACCCCGTCCCTTGTGGGAAACAAGTCTCCAATCAAAGAACTTGTATATGAAATATCAGCACTCAATTCTTGATCATAAGTGCACTTCTCATTCAATAGTGCACGACACTATTCATCATTCATTTATATCATCAGTATAGTAGAGTGCACTCAGCATACCAAAATAATTTCATGCAAACTACATTAAATAAACTACTATAACTGTAAATCATCAATGACTATGTAAACAAATGCACATTGCAACATGTAAACATGAACAAAGGTAAACAATACGCAAATGTAAACATATACAATGTAACACAATGTACAAATAGTGTAAAATGACTACAATGTATACAATAACCAAAGATTTACAATAAAAACGAAAACAATTTCGCAGAATAACAAAAATTAAACTAGAAAATTAAAGAAAAGAAAAGAAAATTAATGAATTATCAATAAAAAAATGTGACGATATCTGCGATTAGGAATTAAACAAAATACATGACACCACAGTGTTATAAACAATAAATGTTGTATTATAAATACTAAATTTAGAGTCAAAGAGTAGGCTAAACCACAAATACAAACAAATCAAAAAAACAAAACTAAAGAATGCGAAATAATAACGAAAACAATATTAAAACATGTCATCACAGCTAACATAAATAGCAACAGAAGTCGCTTAGCAAATTCCAGTATCGGAAATTTTGCCAAACCACACTAACAGAAAACGCTCACAATAGACGACCTCTATGACGTGGCATACAATCTAACGGAGACACACCCCACCCAACCGAAACCCGCTGAAATATAAACATTTAAATATAAATATACAAATAACATAATAAACCAATAAACATATAACAATATGACAAAAGAATGAGATGATACACAGAAGACTCAGCAGAAGTATAAGGGCACAGTTTACATACAAACAGGCCACTTAACTTATAGGCTTCCAATCGTAGAACAGCAGAAAAACGGATGTCAATCAACGTCCTAAAGAGGGAAGCTCCAACGATGATGGCACTGAAACATCTGGAACTGCTATTTCCACTGACTAATAACACGATGATACTCTGGAGCTTTCTGAAATACTGTATGTTGAGTTGTTACGGCACATTGACCCTCTTATCCAATGTGTAAAATCAATCGAAATCGGTACTACTTGGCCTTCTTCTGAATATAATTAATGTTGTGTTGTCAAGACGGCACTTGTCCTTCTATCCAAGAAAAGAACTCAGATTACTTCAGCAGACGGGTTACTTGTGCCCTTCTACAAGAAAACTCATAGTAGTCAATTTTGTTTATTTATCCGGCAATCATCATTAACAACAACGGCAGGTTACTAGTCAAAATCTTTCTTGCTTCAAGCAAAAAATAGTTGCCAATTTCCGATATTTTTTTATTTACCGGGCAAGCGCCGGGTACTTTGAAAATTCTGTATATTTGGATGTCTTGAAGAGATGTTGAATTTCTTGGATGGCAAGGGTAAGTTGTGTTGCTGACGACAGGCATTGTTTTGAAAAAGAAGTGGGTATGGGACCGTGTTTGTATTGGTTTTACCAGTTCTAATCCATGCTTATAGAGCCGTACCATAATGATGTCCGCCCAATTTATCGATATTGCCTTTGTAGTAATTGGCCGGCCTCACATATGATCGCGTGACTCCAACATGTTGAGTGATGAATTTGATGGTGCCCCCTAGGTCATGGTATTTGTCGAAGTGAGTAGATAGATGTACCAGTTTCAAACAGTATTGATCGTTTCCATTAAAAACAGGGCAACCATAGCAATTGGGTCGCTTGTTTATATCTCTCGACGTATTAGAGTCTAATGATTGCTTTGTATCAGCTTAGTTGACTTTTTCTGTTTCATATTTTGTGGGACGCGCCTCTGTGGCGAAAATGTGGAAGACATAATCAAGCGAGGTACATATCCATAGGTACGAATCAGACAGTCCATTATTACATCAAGCATCTATGTCAGTTTAGCTAATTTGGGACGGTAGACAGCATCATAATAATAGGTGAATCATACTGGTCCATGTCAATACCATAAAAGGCTGTAATTGTATGTCGGGATAACTTTTCTCCATCCTTTTCTATCTTAGGCAGGAGATAACAATATGTAGGAGATCAATCCCCCCCCCCACCTTCCCTCCTTGAACTGGACTTCAGCAAGACTGTTCACGGACTTCTGAAGTATCAATAAATGTCCTCAAAAATCCTCTAGTTAACAAAAGGTACCAAACCTAGATCATGTAGCAGGGCAGCAATAATAGTCCTTAGGACATGCATCAACGCCGATGCGTTAACAACAACGTAGCCCAATACGTGAGCCGAGGAACATCTCATAATGAAGACTCCTTCAATGACAGGCAACGAAACAAATGTCTTTCTCGAAAGATGATGTCTACACAAGTGTACTGATAAATGCTATTAACCTAAACCTTGTCTTCAGGAAATACACCACATAATTCACATGCCTCCGGGGCGTAGTGAAATCACAAGAGAAATGGTCATCTCAAATAAACGAGCAATCTATAAAGAGGACTCCATATTCCTGACAGAACAAAAAGAAAGCATAGACGCTTTTCACCAGAGACGTCTTGCTTGCGCAAAACGAACCGTTCTCGACTTCCAGGGCGGAAACGAAGAACACAAGAGACTTAAAACTTGGACAATGCGCCAGTAAAGGAAGCCCAAGACGACGAAAACTGTGTTCACTCACAATAAATGAAGATAGAACCTCTTTCTAAGAACAAACGCGCGAAATCAATGCCTTTATAAGGAGACCATTAGACAAAGCATAGCAAAGTTGCCCAACTGTATTTCTGAGAAAAACCGGCCTGTCATGATCCATACATGGGACATGTGATTTAAGATGCGCCTTTAAACAAACTTATATCTGCCACCCTTTTTTGCCAACAAGGAAACCAGACAACTGATACTATAAGAAGTGACTATTAATTTCACAAGGTTATTTCCCTTGCATTAGAAAAAATATATGTTGTACACAGAATACGAGAAATTCTTGTGCAACAGACGTGAATGTATTCTTTCCACTAATCATGTACAGGACGTCTTGTTTCCCATTGGTACTTATTGTGGTAAGCTTCTAAATACACTATCTTCTTCTTCTTCTTCTTGCGATCGCATCTTTGATGATTACACCGTCAGACGAGTTCTCATGATGAATTCGACTGTTGTTTTAAGTTCCTCTTTAACTCCATATAGCTTTGAGTTTAGTGTTGAGTCATTGGGCCAGTATATCTTCTTAACTGGTCATACAGAGGACAGTCCTGTAGAACATGCTCAGCAGTTTGTTCGTTTAATCCACATGTGCACAGTGGTGAAGCAGACAATCGTAGCTTGTGCATGTGTTTATTCAGTTTGTTATGCCCTGTCCTGAGTCGTAAAATAGTTATCTGTCCCTGCCGGTCGAGAGTGTGATAGTCGTCTTTGGGTTGGTTCTGTTCTCTTCTGATAGTCTGGATAGCTCTCTTTTTCTCAAAGTATGTGACTTCATTATCTTCTTGTTCACATTCTCCTCCCTTTTTTTGCAAGTTTATCTGCCTTTTCATTTCCGGGTACACCACAATGAGATGGTACCCACTGAAGTATGGTTCTCTTTTTGGCAGCTACCTTGTTTAGTTCATTTCTCAGATGCGGGAGTTTACCACCCTTGAGATCTTTCAGGGCAGACAGTGCATCTGTGAGGATGACTACCTGGTGGCAGTCAGAGTTGGTGTTATAAATCATATTTGCAGCTTGCTCTAGAGCTTGAACCTCAGCTGTATAGTTGGAACAGAATTTACCAGTGGGAATGTGCCTAGTCTCATAGTGGTTGTCAGGATATGAGATAAAGATACCGGCACCACCTCCATTCCCTAACAGCATTAGATTGCTGATCCAATCTGTATAGGCATGTATCCATGATTAGATCGGATAGCTTTCTTGGATCAAAAAATACTCAATGTAGCAGTTTCGTTTTTGCAGATCATTATACTCACATCCACTTGTGGAGACCACTGACTTGATGTATTAATTTGGAGGGCACTGCTCGGCCTGCTCCCATGTACAGGTATAGGGGTGGGCTTCAGTGGTGTTGTCTTCATGGATAGGTCTTCTTGATGCTGTCTTATAAGTCTTTTCCCCCGATGCACAAAGCTGCTACGCTTTAGACGTCCCAATGCCAGATCATCTAGTCTTGCCTTCATTGGGTGCATTGGCCATACTGTTGTACTTTTCCATCTGGATCATGGTTTTTGTGTCTCTTCTATGGGACAATGTCTGTAATCCAGCAACCTTCTGCATCTCTGTTATTGGTGTAGTTTTTCATGGCTCCTGTAATGAGCCTGAGAGCTTGATTTTGCACCTTGTCCAAAGACTGCAGATGTGAGTTAGCAGCTGATGACCATGCTGCTGAGCTAAACTCTAAGTGTGGTCTTATTACTCCATTATAAATCTTCTTTAGATTTCGTTCATTTGCTCCCCAGTTGGTACCTGCTAATTTTCTGAGTATGCCTAGTCGTCTTCGGGCCTTTCCTTCTGCTTTTTCAATATGCTTATTCCATGTAAGCCTTTGGTCAAATGTCACCCCAAGATAGGTGGGGTAGCTTTCTTCCTTGATCACGGTTGTCCCTAGGTGTATGTTAGCTGATTTGTCCTTGGGGGCGAGGGAGAACAGTGTTGTGGAGGTTTTGTCTGTGTTTATTGTGATAAGCCATTTCTCTGCCCATGACACTAGCATGTCTGCTGCCCGCTGCATTCTATAATTTGCTGTGGTGACATTTTCATCAGCGCACCAGAGTACTAGGTCATCTGCATATAAGGCAGCTTTAACTCCTGCATGGGAGATCTTTCACCAGTCATTGATGTAAACAAGGAAGAGTGTTGGGGAAATTACTCCTCCTTGAGGTACCCCCTGATGGAGCAACACTTTTTCTGCTCTGCAGGACCGTCAAGAGTGACTCTAGTTCTCCTGTTATGCAAGTATGACTGGATCCATTTCATCATGTTGCCTTGGATTCCACTTCTCCTAAGTTTTACAATGAGGCCATCTTTCCACACCTTGTCAAAGGCCTGCTTGAAGTCGACCCAGATCGTTAGGACCTTTTTCTGCGCCTGGAAGGCATCTTCTATTGCTTGAGACAAGTAAGTAACTTGGTCTTCTATACTGTAGCATTCTCTAAATCCAGCTTGTTCCGGCACCAGGATCTGCTCAGACTCTAAATACCATTTCAATCTGTGGTTGACTATTCGCTCCATAGTCTTCCCAACACAGCTTGTGAGACTGATTGGCCGGTAACTTGCAGCCTCGGTCTTACATTTCCCTTTCTTTAGTATGGGTATTGTGATGGCTTCTCTCCATACTTGGGGTACCGTTCCTTTCAACCAGCTGTGGGTGAATATCTCAAGCAGTTTTGTCTTTGCTGCTGAGCTCAGATTTACTAGCATTTCGTTGCTGATTTTGTCTGGGCCGGGTGACTTTTGAAACTTAAGCTTGGAAATAGCCTTCTGTAGTTCTCCTAGTGTGATGGGTTCCCTCATCGGGGCAGGAGTATCTGTCTGTCCCATGGTTGCCAGTATTTCTTTTCTTATCTCTCTCTGATGATCTATGTTAATGGGTAAGTTGCTTTCTGAACTGTATCTTCTAGCAAACAAGTCTGCAGCTTGTTTTCCTCTGAAAAGTTTGCCACCTTCATCCAATGTGATAGTCTGCCTAGGTGAGGAACGCACTTCATTTAGAGACTTGACTAATCTCCAAAGTTTCCTGCCGTCTTTCTCAAGGTTCAGCGATGCCGTTTTAGTTCTCCAGCTTTTCCGCTTTTCTTCTAGCTTTGTTCTCTGAAACTCTGCTACAGCCTTTTTCCATTTGTTGTGAGTTTCAAGTGAAGGCTGAGACTCTGCGTCCTTTCTAGGCTTGTCCATAGCTTCCTGACGTTCTTGGAGTGTGCTGGACCAGTATGGTATGTAGTTACGCCGGCATCCTTTGGGAATGGTTTCTTTTGCAGCTTGTAGTATGCATCTGTTGGAGTCTTTTACCACTTCATTAATGTCTCTGTTCTGTCCTGTACTGAGAGTTGCACTCTGGACAGTAAGAAAGATTGGGCGATGGTCGCTTCCCCCTAGTTGGTCTCCTACTTCTCTACTAATAGATCCAGCTATATCTGGTGTGGAGAAGGCAAGATCTGGTGTTGAAGTTGTGTGCCATCCTCTGGAGTAGAAGGTAGGAGTATCTGTGGCATTATTGACTAGGATTAGGGAGTGATCATCTTGCCAAGTTTCAACCTCTTCACCTCTGTGATCCAGATGGTTATAGCCCCAGCTCTGGGAGTGGCTATTAAAGTCTCCAACTGCTATAAAGTTGGTGGCTGGTACCTGTATAGAGCTGAGACTCAGGGGTTTGTTGTTCGGACAGTAATAGTTCAGGAGTTCTATTTCCATCTTGTCTACCTTTATCTGCAACAGCTGATATTCTGCTCCATCCATGAAGGTTTTCCTTTCGTGTGCAGGAATGTTATTCCTTACAAGAGTAAGTACTCCTCCTTTTCGTCTATCTTTTCTGTCGGATCTGAAGCATTGATATCCCCTTATTTTAAAGGTTTGATCTGCTTTCAAGTGAGTCTCTTGGATACAGCAAACACTGACTTGCTTCTCATACAAGATGTTTTCCAGCTCTGTCTTTTTGCTGTATCCAGCCTGCTTGCTGTTCACTCCCTCTGCATTCCAGTGCATCATGACAAGTGGCACTCTGGGTTTCTCTTTTTTTCTGTTTTGTTTTGGTCAGTAGTTCTCCTCCGCCGTCTGCTGACTCCACAAGACGGTCTAGAGGGTCCTCCAGTAGCTGAGGGTGGGCTCTGTCGAGGCTCAGAGCCCGGCACTGCACCTGCCTGGTGGAGCTCCACAGGGCGAGCACCAGTACGAGATTTATTTGACGGTGTACTCTCCATAGAAAAAAAAAAAAAAGCGAGTTGCGTGATACTGTGGTTTCCGGTGCGCCTTCTGGCCCAGTATCTATGACTTTAGCACCTGTTCAACGGGAGAGTGGGCTCATCCCTAATCTGTTTATGTTCCCAGTAGTAGACTATTCGCAAGCAGCCTGGGGGTGTCACTGCTCTGCGCGGACCTTGTTTACCGAGGCGGCGTCCGAGCTCGTATGGTGAAAATATGGTTGCGTTATCTTCAAAATAGCCCTGTCTTTCCCATGGCTTTTCTGCCATCCTGCAACTTTGAGTTAGGGAGTTCTGAGCTCCAGTCTCTTTCCCAGGCATTTTATCCTGGCCTGGCACGCATACAGAGGACCCCACTTCTGGTTCTAAGTTAGCAGTTGGGGATAGGTGGGGTAGCACACTGTGCATTCCCCGTCATCCAGGGGGCTCTCCAACTATGCAGAGCTTGCACAATGCTGTGCTCTGGTTCTGGCTCTCCCAAGGAATCCTCACGTCCTGCACAGAGCCACTTCCAGATACCCACCACCTGCCAACCCTCCATTGTAGAAATCTCCTGCATGCGGCCATCCAGTCAAGAGCCAGTATTAAGTCTGGTGCCCAA